>JAJHJA010000040.1:0-600000 GCA_021202915.1 Heliconius himera
TAAAAAAATATAAGGCCAGGTTCATATAAACATATCTAGTTTACGACCATATAACGAATTGTTGTGAGTTAGTAAAACAAAAGCAATCGAATCACGTGGTACATGCAAGAAGGATTTTGCAAGATTTACTCTAATCCATGATTATTTGCCTTTTCCCTCTAGAGAAACATTTTGTTAGTAAAACCATTTTATTTTTATTTATTTATTCCTCGTAGATTATTTTCTTATAAAAGTTGTTTTTTTGACACTAACAATATTATAATATATGAGGCCAGTAACAGAGTAGAGGCAACAAAGTTTGACTGCAAAATGGGTTCAAAAAAAAAAGTTATGGGTTCGATCCCCGCTTGAGGACATGAAATATTTATTTAAATTTATATTTTCATTTCTTCGCAATAATGTCGAGGCAAAGCGCGGCGTTGAGTTCCGCCGCTCAACACGCCATGCCTCCAGATTTCGGCGGAAAGTGCGGAATGGAGTGTCTTAACACTACGTTCCCTCTGCCTACTCTACTGTGTGCGGGATACAGCGAGAAGCTGATTTGGATTTTTTTAACAATATTATAGAAAGCAAATTCCATAGAGATGTTCCGTTCCGATAAACAAAATATTGTACTGGAAAAATGTAAAAATAGAACCAAAAGAAATTTTAACAGTTTTTTTCCAATAGTTGAACTCTACTTACAAATAAAGCTCACCCCCATTTATAACTTTATATTGAAACTCACGATATCGTAAATTACTTTTGGCAAAAATTTGGCACAATTTTTTGAAGAGTTTATTTCAGCGCTCAATATTTGAAAAGTTATTCAATCTACAATACTAAATTGTATTCCTTTTTAATATAGTATTGTATTAGTATTATTAACAAATAAATATTATTAAGACAGCAAAGTTGCACAATGGGAAAGTGTTTGACTGTACATTCGACTGTATCTACTGTTTTACCTAATTTTAATATTAAAAAAGTACTTTATGAATCCTTTCTTACCACACGGAATGCTTGTAAGATATATGGAAATCGAAGACTAGTAGAAGTAATATATCACAACGTTTTGGTTTTTTCTAATCTCTAAACTAAAATAAGTTTTTTTTTTATATTTTAATTAAAAAAAATGTCTTTAAGCTGCAATTTGCCTTATACTTGTATTGGAGAATAGAAAAAACACATACGTTATATTAATGACCATCAATCTCTTAATGCTGTATAATAAATAATAATATTATTTATGTCGTTAATTCTATAAAAAAAATCTGTTAAAGTGCTTAAAATGTTTTAATTTCTTAAAATATAATAACGTGAACTGAAACGGAACTTGAGTATATGTATGTTGCTAGAAACTTCACATGCGTTTCCACTTCGTTGAGTCGACTTCAAAGACAGACGAATGAGATGGTAAATTTTGGATTTTCTTTTGATTACAACAATTGTTTGAACTTTAACGAGCTTAAGAAAATTCGAATTCCACTTTAAATCCTTAAATAATAATATTAATGAATAATTTGATTTATTATCACGCTGTATCCCGCACACAGAAGGGTAGGCTGAGGGAACCTAGTGTTAAGACACTCCGTTCCCCACTTTCTGCCGGATTCTGGAGATATTGCGTGTTGAGTGGCAGAATTCAACGCCGCGCCACCTCCTCCTTGCCTCCATAACAGAGCGAAGACATGGAAATATAAATTTAAGTAAATATATATATATTTTTTGGAAGAAACAAGGCAAACGAGTGTTCGAGTCACCTGATGGTAAGTGATCACCCACGACCCCGGGCAACACCAGAGGAGCTGCAGGTGCGTTGCCTGCCTGTAAGGTGGTTTGGGCTCCGGAGCCCAGCATTACCTGATGCGAAACGCAGTGGCATAAGGCCACTACTTTTAAATGCCGGGGGTGGTAGTAATCTGGTTGAGTCTGCCCATGTGTGTTGCCATTGCTGGCGACGTGACTCTACCACACGTACTTTAGTCGCCTCTTACGACACCACCAGTACCAGGATGATCCTATTCTAGGCCGGGATCACAAGGCCACACGGCATATCATCTCCTCGAGTGGGGATCGCACCCAGAACCAGTCGTTTTTACAGTTACACTTTATGCCACTGTGCCACGACTGGTATAATTTGATGTGATGTTGTTTTCCGAGTCTTTTGTGTAGGGCTTCATATAGTTTTTCATATCGTTTTATAAACTTTTGAACATTTACTTTTTTTACTCTTTCGACACTGTAACCAATATCACGGCCAAAGATTGTCATTAATTCTATATTTTTTTAAAAACAAAACACTAAAGACATACAAAAGAAATTTCTTTAAACACAATCACTAAAGTTTAAAATTGAGAAAATATAAGGGAAAATCTACAAACCTTTAATGAATCATCCTAAAAACAGTTTAATCTTAATTGAATATCTCCAACTATGTGAACTTGTTTAATTTTTTTTCTTTTTCTTGTTGAGTATAATTTTTCTTCTTTTTCTTCTTTTAATGTTTTTCTTACATTATACTATTAGCGACTTTGTCAAGTAATTTACTTAAGCAAACAACTTTATAGAAGTTTTGAGGTAAATATTTTTCACATCAGTTTTTCTATTTAGGTATGTAGAGATATTCTGTCCTAAATTAGGACTTCCAACTTTTAGGGAAAATAAAATTATGTTATTACCATTATCTAATACTCCAGCTTGCTGTAATACGCAAAAAGAGAACAACATTGTGTACTAGAAGGTAAATGATAAAACACAACGTATATTAAAAAACACGGGAATTTAAAAAAAAATATCTCGTTATTCTTTCTTTAGTTTCACGTTGTATCCCGCATGAAGGAGGGTAGGCAGAGTTCCTAAGACAATATACTTCCAACTTTCCGCCGTCTTCTGGAGGCATTGCGTGTTTACTGGAACTCAACGCCGCGCTTTGCTTCGACATCAAAGCGACGAAAAAGAAAATATTAAATAATTACATTCCTTCAGTGGGAATCGAATCCACAAGCTGTCGTGTTAACAGCCACACGTACGTTAGTAAATATTATACGATTGTATATCAAAGAAGTTTTCAAATTATTATTTTTTATTCTAAGCAAGAATGTGGTTAAAATGTTTTGTTACCAGTATTTACAACTTATAGTTGTAAATAAAGTGAGGCCAGTCGTGGCGCAGCGGCAGGTGTGGCTGTAAAACAGACTGGTTGTGGGTTCAATTCCCACTCGAGGAGATGAAATATTTACTTAAATTTATATTTCCATTTCTTCGCTCTGGTGTCGAGGTTAAACGCAGCGTTGAGTTCTGCTACTCAACACGCAATGCCTCTAGAATTCGGCAGAAAGTGAAGAACGGAGTGGCCTAACACTAGGTTCCATCTGCCTACCCTGCTGTGTGCGGGATACAACGTGAAGCTATAAATAAAAAAAATGCTTAAAATCATATAGTAAAAATAGATAAATGCATAAGCTGTGTGATCAATCAACTGCAATTAACCTTGAAGAACCCTTTCAATGTGCTATTTGTGGTATTCGTCAGACATGCAATGCTTTGTTTAAAAATACTACCTTTATTGAAACCTTAACAATGTTTCGGGTGAACAGTAAAAAGTCTTGCTACAATGTAAATATTAATCTGTACAGTAAACGAGGGGTGGTGGTTATAGGTTCTATTCCCGTTTGGAGTAATTATTTTTTTTCCTCGCTCTGGTAATAAGACAAATCGCGGCGTTGTTAGAAAATTGGGGAACGGAATTTATTTACACTAAATTCCCTTTGTCTTCCTTGTTATATGCGGATTACAACGAGTAGTTCAAGTTGTAAAAAAATATATTTGAAGTCAAAGAAGTCGGTTGAACAGACGTCAATTTAAGTTATGTTTCGATTATTTTTTTATATAAGACAAATACATTTCTTTTCAGAAAAACGATATAATTAATGAAACTGATTAATATGCATGGTTTGCATGCATTTATTTTATCATATTACGTCGATTTTTTTCTCTTTTTCCCTATCCCGCATAGCTATTCCGTTTAAGACACTCCATTCTCCATTTTCCATTGAATTTATCAAAATAAAGAAATCAAATCGAAATATTTCGGATTTGATATAATATATATATATATATATATATATATATATATATATATATATATATATATATATATATATAGCTATTTTAGATGTTAATTGTGCATAAGTTTAATATTTCCACAATTCCCCTGAAAGTAAATAAAACAAGGAAAAACAAGCACTTTTGATTTATATAGGCGCTATATTCTCGGCACGTTCTGTTATAATGGTATAATCAACAGTTCCGTCTGTTTACTTTATCTGTGATATTGGTTTTCAATGAAAAAAAGAATAGAATTGAACAACTGCTCAAAAATACAGATTAATACTTCACAAGGAGCTCTTTACGATTTAAATGGGCCCCGATACTTAATCCGAACGATCTATTGGGTTCGTTTTTTAGGGTTCCCTACCTCAAAATGTAAATTAGAAACTCTTATACAATCACTTTGTTGTCGATCAAAACCATTTACCTCGAGATAGCGTATATCAAGCTGAAATTAATATCAAATATTTTAGTCCATAGTCCATTGAATCAAATAAAATATCAACGCAATCAAAAGATACGAGCATGTATGCATCGGTATTTCTGCATTTTGTATGTAATGCTTCGGATACTTCCCGTAAACTTACAGTTATGAAATTTCAGATTTAACTTAGAACTTAATTTCGTCAATTTTTATAAGACATTTTTATATATATCTTCCCATTCACGAACAATCCTTAAATTGGTGGAACCCGCGGTGGACGAGTCCGACTCGCACTTTATCGGTATTTTATTTCTTTTTAGTTTTATCCTAAATAGCTCAAGAAAGTAAAAAAAACTTTTTTGGAAAACTAAAAAAATATGTAAATTTTGAACTAACGTTTCATGTGTGTTGTTTCCAAAGAGGTGAAAATAACATATGCAATAATAGTATGTAATGGATACAAGCTTTTAGGAGGCCGAGTGGTTTATTAAAGAAAAATGTCGCGAGGACTGCGTAAGGGAGTATATGTATGTACATTTCTTACACTGCCTGAGGCGTAATTGGAATAATTTAGCTAACAAATGAACTCGAAAGAAAAAAAGAATTTTCCTTACTGAGTATTATCTTATTTTACTCCGTGTACTATGTAGGCGCGTAAATTATAGCAAAAATGAGGGTTACAAGTATTAGAATGGTTATATTAAATCTCTCTTTTTATAATAATTTAAATAAATTGTAATGTATTAAAAAAAACATTACTATCAATTTAAGATTTTAACAATTTATGTTAAGCTTATTATAGGCGTAGCGTGTGATTGTAAACGCAACGGTTGTGGGTTTGATTTTGACTCAGGGGAGTGAAATATTATTAATGATTTATATAATTAAAATATACTATTGTTAGGCGCACTAACAAATCAGACACAAAATCCAGCTTTTACAATAAATTTATTTACACTTGTTATATACACATATACTCTCGTAGTCACAATATTGAAATATGAATTGTAATGACAAGTTGTCTTGACAATATCTTAGAACGTAATGAACACGAGTGCCGTGTCGTTTGTGCTTATATTGGAAATCCACCGGAAAAGACGCAGCACACTACCGCCACTTAATGCAATCGATAATGGAAACAATATCAAATGACGTACTCGTAATTACAGTGACACCTATTACTACATTATAAGTAATTTATGCTAACACTATATAGAGATTGTCGTGGAGTAGGCACAGCGTCTGATTATAAACGCGACGATTGTGGGTTCGATTCCTACTGGGAAAATTATTTTTATTTCCTCGCTCCGGTAACAAAACAAGGCGCGGCGTTGAGTTCCACTTCTCAACACTCAATACTTCGGGAATTTGGAAGGTGGAGAACGGAATTGTGTTAATAATAATGGACACTCCAATACTTACTTATTTAACAATAGGTTGTCAGATTCTCTCTGCCTACCCTGCTACATGAATGGCGTGAAGCTAGAAAAAGCTAGGTAATATATCTAGATATTCTATTCAAGAACACTAAGACGTTGTCATGGCGAATTTTTTTTTTTTTTATTATTTTTTTTTTATTAGCTTCACGCTATATCCCGCACACAGCAGGGTAGGCAGAGGGAACCTCGTGTTAAGACACTCCGTTCCCCACTTTCTGCCGAATTTCGGAGGCATTGCGTGTTGAGTTGAGTGGCAGAACTCAACGCCGCGCTTAACCTCGACACCAGAGCGAAGAAATGGAAATATAAATTTAAGTAAATATTTCATCTCCTCGAGTGGGGATCGAACCCACAACCAGTCGGTTTTGCAGTCACACCTCGTGCCGCTGCGCCATGACCGGCCTCATTCGACCTGGCGAAATTAATTAGTGCTTTTATGGAAAACCACGATAAACGTACAGTAAAAAAGCATCCTTTTTTAGCTTTTTTTGTCCTCTTTCACCAGAACTTCTTTTTTTCTTGTTAGATTGATAAAATTGATATTTTTATTTTCGGTGAAAATTAAGAATCAAAAGTCTATTTGAAGAATATTCAGACTTTGATTTCGTAATTCGGGAGTCGTTTAGCACCTACGCCGTAAATACCGACGGCAAGCAATTACGAAATAAATAACCGTAATAAGGCCAGTCGTGGCGCTGAGGCACAGGCGTGTGTATGTAAACGTTAGAGATTGTGTGTTCGATTCCCACTCGAGGAAATTTAATATTCAATATTTAATCATTTCTTGAGGTCAGTCGTGGCGCTGCGGCACAAAGTGTGACTGTAAAACCGACTGGTTGGGGATTCGATCCCCACTAGAGTAGATCAAATATTTATTTAAATTTATATTTCCCTTTCTACGCTCTGGTGTCGAGGCAAAGCGCGGCGTTGAGTTCTGTCACTCAACACGCAATGCCTCCAGAATTCGGCAGAAAGTGAAGAACGGAGTGTTTTAACACTAGTTTCCCTCTGCTCACCCTGCTGTATGCGGGATACAGCGTGAAGCTGATTTATTTTTTAATCATTTCTTCGCTCTGGTATCGTGACTTATTATAGGCGCAGCATTAAGTTCCGCTATTAAACCCAATATCACCAAAATTCGGCGGAAAGTGAACAGCGGAGAGTCCTAACACTGGTCTACCCGTAGAAGGTAATCGTAATAATTGCTGGTTTTCCATTAAAGACGATCCATATGAGACTCCTTGAGTAAGAATTAACAAGATTCACACAACAAGATGCAGTTCTAATGAACGTGAAAACTTTCTTACGCTTAGTTTCTACTCACTAACTCGGTATTGTGTAGTCTCAAACAGATAAATGATTTTATTAAATGAAGCCAGTCGTGGCGCAGGGGCACAAAGGGTGACTGTAAAAATGAATGGTTGTGGGTTCGATCCCCACTCGAGGAGATGAAATATTTACTTAAACTTATATTTTCATTTCTTCGCTCTGGTTTCGAGGACAAGCGCGGCGTTGAGTTCTGCCACTCAGCACGCAATGCCTCCAGAATTCGGCAGAAAGTGGGGAACTTAGTGTCTTAACATTAGGTTCCCTCTGCCTTCCCTCTTCTTATTTTGATTTACATATTTGATAAAGTATGTATGGTATAACGTACTTACTTTACACCATATAGACACAAATAATGAAAACTTAAAGATACTATCACTTTGAAAGTACATATAGTAAGTATTATAGTACATTTTACAGAATTGATTTCCGTTCGGAAAATGCTCGAGGAGTCATCAATCTCCGTTTTTGAATGTATTCACATAATCTCGACAGATCTCTTAAAGATCTTCTTCTTCGTCTTAAAGCCCACATCGCTGGAACAAAATGAAGTTACCGCGGGAGAAAATTTCTCAACTCGTAATAGACCCCTACGAGATTAAATTGTTATCATGTAATACATTTACATGAAAGTAACTGGAGCTTTAATTGGTTTAGATATCTAATTTGTTTATGTAGATATATTAATATGAACATTCTCTTTCCATATATAATATAATAAAATCGTTACTAATTTTAATTTATAAGCATGTGAAATAACCGAATACTTTGTTAAAAATAAATCAGAATCTGTTTATGTATAATATTGACACAGAAGCGTGTGACTGTAAATTTGATAGGTTGTGGTTTCGATTCCCACTCGAGAAAATGAAATATTCAATATTTTCATTTCTTCGCTATAGTGTCGAAATGCCACGATCAAACAACACGAACAAAATGCCTTCAGAATTCGGTGGAAAGTGGAGAATGGAGTGTCTTAACACTACACAAAGCGTAAAGCTGAAAAAAATATACTTAATATCATATATACATACCTTGTATAGTAAGTTCACCTATATAGTTGCAAAGGGTGTATTAAATTGTACAACACTTAAAGCTACAACGTGAGGCGCAAGCGGGTCAAAACCTTTTAGTTCAAGTAATTCAATATACAAACCGCCATTTTATCTCACATTATTCAATCACGATCATTCTAACGTACAATGTTCTTAAATAGTTTCTCCTAATGCATTTATCTAATTTTGTTTCAAAATACTTAGATAAGACTGAAATATTGGATTATTTTTATTGGATACTATCTGCCCCAGTGCGGCTACGCCCGCTTGTAATATACGAATGTTTATCTAAGTGTATTAAATAAAAATGTGGCCAAGCGCGAGTCGGTTCGCCCATCGAGGCTTCTGTATCAATTACAGGATTGTGATTGAGAAATACGTCATACATATTTCTCACACTACATACGGCATATAGAGTAAGCAGAAGGAATCTAATATAACAAAAATCAGCTCCGAGATACAGAACATAAAATCATCAACTTCGATAATTTCATTAGAGCACAACAACGTTAAATCTCAATTAAATCAATTAGAAACCAAATTAAATATTGATAACAAAAAAATAGAATTACTAGAAACCAACATAAAAGAATTAAAAATTAGCTCAACTCTCTCAACCCAGAATAATGATATATTATATACAAACGAAAAACTGATTCATGAATTACAGGAACGTAAGAATAGAGAAAGCAATATTATTATAATGGGAATCGCTGAAAACGACAACTTTCAGGATGAGACTGAAGTACTCAAAACATTGGAGCAGATAGTTACAAATGTTCCAAAACCAAAAAACATATTTCGCATTGGTAAGTATAATCCCGAGAAAACTCGCAAAATTAAAGTTTGCTTTGAAAAACCAGAGACAGCACTATCAATCCTAAAAAATCGGAAACAAATTCCGAACAATTTGAAAATATTTTCTGATCAAACTCCGGCCCAGCATAAGTACTACGCACTGTTAAAAAGTGAGCTAAATAAACGAATAGCCAGTGGCGAAACTGATATAACAATTAAATACTTGAACGGAACTCCGACTATTGTCAAAGCTCCTACAAAAAACTCCGATTAACAACAACAAATATAAATACAACTGATACTGTAAACTACCAAATAATAAATGATTACCGAGAAATATTAACTAACAAATTACGACTATCCTTCTTATACTTAAATGCCCGCAGTATTAAAAAAAAAGGCAAGCTAGACGAACTAAAGTGCATTTTAAAATCCATACCAACGCTCACACATATCATCTTGCTCTCTGAAACTTGGATAACATCAGAAGATCAGGCTTCACAGCTACAAATAGAAAATTATACACACTACTATAATTTCAGGACAGACGTTAGAGGAGGTGGAGTGTCAGCTTATGTACATAATAATCTACAACATAGCCTAATTGAGTCAACCTACCGGGGTGGTAACAACTACCTATGGGTACACATTGAACAATGCGACGTGGATGTTGGTTTGGTTTACAAGCCTGGTGATACAAACTTTGAACAATTTATTAGTGACTACGATATTCAACTACAACAACGAAAAAGATCGATAGTATTTTAATATAAACCTATTAGAGAATAACAAGCAATTAACCAAATATAAACAAATATTATATGAATCAGGATATAGATTGCTAAACAAAATCAATAAAACATTCTGCACAAGAGACTTGACTACAAAAAAATCGATAATAGATCACGTAAGCACAAATTTTAAAACGAATAATTTTAACGTTGCTATTATTAATTCATCATTATCAGACCACAAACACATATATGTACAATTGAATAAATTTAAAACTCCAAGAAAACTACGAACTACTTATGAAGCAATAAATTACACCAAGCTGTACAAATCCTTAGAAAACTCACAAATAATAATTAACACAACAGTGAACTATACAGAACTCGAAAACATAATAAATAAACATATTATTAACTACAAGGAAACAAAAACCAAAATTTTGAACAATATACGAGACGATTGGATTAACAAGGGCATCATCGACATATTGAGTCAAAGGAATTTTCTATGGACGCAATACAAAAATAATTCTAACAATGAAGATATAAAAAATAAATTCTATTTAAAGAGAACAGAAACAGCTAAGTTGATACAAAATACGAAGGATATATACTATTACAAACTATTTACAAACCACGCGAAGAATCCCAAAAAGACCTGGACCTTAGTCAATAAATTGTGCAATAATAAAATAAGTAAAAGTGGTGCTCCCACGAAAATAATAGTAGAATCAAAAATAATTTCTGATACAAAAGGTATTTGTAACGTTTTCAACAAATATTTCGCAACAGTAGGTTCCCTCTTAGCAAAAAAAATACCAACAAAATATCACAATATTACACACTTAACTCATACAAACTATGAACATACTAATCATGAACTTCTAGCATTCAAACCATGTAGTTCTGGGGAGATTGAGCGCCTGATAAGAAGTCTCGATTCGAATGCAAGTACTGGTATAGACAAAATTAGCACAAAAGCACTAAAATGTTTAAGCATTATAATATCAAAAGGTCTGGCACAGTGTTTCAACAATCTTATGTCCCAAGGGATTTTCCCAGACTCATTAAAAATTGCAAAAATAACACCTATACATAAATCCGGTTCTTTAGTGGACCCAGAAAACTACCGTCCGATATCAGTACTACCCGTTCTCTCAAAAATTTTAGAAAAAATAATTTACAGCCGGTTGGCTATGTATTTGGACTCTTTTAATTTCATAACTGAACGGCAGTATGGTTTTAGAGCTAGAAATAACACTACTACTGCAACCATAGATTTAGTAACAAAAATAAGACAGAATCTAGATAAAAAGAACATAGCTTTGGGCTTATTTATCGACTTAAAAAAAGCCTTTGATACCGTAAGTCATGAACGCTTAATACATAAGCTTCAAAAAGTTGGTATCAATGGTAATGCACTTGAAATGTTAAAATCATATTTAAATAACAGGTTGCAAATCGTTAAAATTGGTGATACCTTAAGTAGTGCGTTGCCTGTTACCTGTGGAGTCCCTCAGGGCTCAATTTTAGGACCACTACTATTTTTAATCTACATAAACGATATTGCAACTCTGAAACTAAATGGTCATTTGACTTTATACGCAGATGACACCTGTTTATTTTATTTTGGTAGTAACATAAATGACATAACTGCTCAAGCTCAACAAGATATAGATACTCTACACAAATGGTTCAACCATAACCTGTTAACCATTAACGCTTCTAAAACTTGTTACATTATATTTAAAACTAAGAATAAAATTATTGCACCGCATGATCCACTCACTGTTGATAACTTTCCAATCGAACAAAAAATCTGTGAAAAGTACTTAGGTTTACGTATAGATAATCATTTAACTTTTAAATATCAAATAGATTACATAAATAAAAAACTTTCTTCTTTAATTGGTTCACTAATCAATATTTCAAAATGCATACCTAAAAAAATCAAATATAATATTTACAATTCTCTAGTAAAATCACATTTATTGTACTTAATCGAAATTTGGGGTAATACTGATAGATCAAAATTACAAGCACTTCAAAGAAAACAAAATAAAATAATTAAAATACTTTTTGGATATCCAACTTTGACACCAACAACTGAACTTTACAAAGAAACAAACATAATGAATCTGCGACAACTTTATGTATATAATTCTTGTATTTTTATAAAGAAAAATATAAGTAAATTGATACGTTCTAATTTAACATTTATAAAACAAAACAGTAAACGTAGCGGTCGTAGAGCGAGCTTACTAGTTCTTCCAAAAATAAGAACCAAACTTGCTAAGAAAAATATTAATTTTGATGGAGCACAACTTTATAATAAATTACCCGCATCTGTGAAAAATGTAAGCTCAGTTAACGAATTTAAGTCTAAACTGTCAAAATATATTTTAGAGAATACCAATTTTTACAGCGAATAAACAAATTGCAAATGTTAAAAACTATGATTAATATTTTATTTCGTTAACTGGGCACTTGTAAGGCGATGTAAATTGTTACATTTATTGTATTGTTCTCATGTAAGTGAAATTGTATTTCTTTTTGAGAATAAATTCTTTAAACATAATCTACAGTTAGACTGGTTCCTCCAGATGTTATAGCATATTAGAATATATTTATTATTAAAAAAAAATCTAAAATATAACTCAAAATCTAATATTTCAAACCATTGCAGCTGTTATCTAAAGTTAAAATAGAATGCCACGTGAACCAGACGCGTCGCATCAATTACCTGCAGAAGGGTATTTATTTTAGGGGCACAACGTCCAAATTTATTAGAATAAAATATTATACTTTAAAAATTAACAATAGTTTGACTACTTAAATCAGGTATTTATCTACTAATACATAGATATCTGTAAACTAATTACGATAGAACTTGCGGACTTTGTTAACATATACATAAGGACTTCAGAAGAAGCTAAAAAAAATCTTAACTTTTTTAACTTAACTGTAGGTAGGTATAACTTAGAAAATATTATTATATATTATATTAGCTCAAGAAAACCCGTTTTGAAATTATATTTCTAGTTTACTATAAAACTTATATATTTTGCTGGGGCTAAAGGTTTGGAGGTAAAGTATTTCAGAAAACCGTCAAACTGTCTGAACGTAGATTAAGGATGTGACATTTTAAAAGGATTTTGCATAATAAAATTTCACGCATAAACAACAGGGAGGATTTATTCACAATTATTCAAATGTTCCAATCATTTGAATAATTGTGAATATATTAATATTTCTTAGTTAACCAGTGGTTTTACATGTATAATGCTATGTAAATAAAGTTTGTGGAAGATTTTATGGTTACCGCAGGTGTAATAAAAATTAGAATATATTACTCCGGGTTAGCGGGTCTATTGAGGTTTAAAATTATAATCGAGGCCAGTCGTGGCGCAGGGGCACAAACTGTGACTGTAAACGCGACTCAGAGGCACAACTGCCTCCAGAATTCGGCCGTAAGTGGGTAATGGAGTTACTTAATACTAGGTTCCCTCTGCCTAGCAGGGGCTGTATGCGTGAAGCTGATTTAATTTGATTTTTATAACTTAAACAGTTAAAAATAGTTTCGCATAATAGAAGGGATAATCCCTTCTCTATTTTAAACACAAAAATGGTTACTGTGCGTTGTCCGTAAGAGATAGATATATTATGTACTATAGGCTATATAATATTGCGGTCTATTTCTTTAGTTAGTCTTACATAGCCAAATAACAATAATAATGAACGCCATAAAAATATGAGCGCTGCAAAAATAATAAAATATATGCTAGTAGATACATCGTACTAACAAAATATTCAATAAAAGAAATTTTAAAAAATCTAACTAATCTACTGCTCTAATAAGCGAAGAACCAAAGAAAAATAAAAATTAATAATATACTAACAAACAACCACATAATAATGAACAGCACATAGAAAATATATGAAAATTTACAAAACTGTTAACGTCGTCTGCCTGTTCGGTTCGGTCATACCGTGCGGGTCGGAGTGGGGATCGAACCCACAACCAGTCGATTTTATAGTTATACTTTGTGCCCCTGCGCCATAACTGGCCTCAATTATATAAAATGCTTTAACAGTAATCCAATAAATTTAAATTTAAATTAAATATATTAAAATGGTTACTGAAGCTTAACCTTCCGAGATAAACATATACTATCGCAGACTTTTTAATAGATTTTTTAAAGGACAATATTTTTATAAAACATTAAGGCTTAAGGTTAAGGTTTTATATTTCTGTATGACATTTTATCACATTCAGATCAGCGGTTTGGCCCTGATTGCATCACAGACAGACAGTCAGAGCTACTTTCGAACTTAAAACATAGGTATGGAGGTAAAAATTTCTCGTAGCAATATATTAGTTTTATTACTTTTCTATTTTGATGTAATAATTAAAATAATATATATTTATTTGCAGTGCATAAGCTTTGTATCAATTGTTCTAAATTTAGCAATTTTTTTTAATTTGGTTAATAGAACAAATAAGACACACTTCCACGAGAAACTTGTTTACTCTTAAATTAAAAGTTCTTGTAGAAGTAATATTTAATGCGTAAGAGAAGAATTTGGGATTCAAAAAAATAAACTCACACTTTTATGGGAAATATAAAATTTGCCATTTTCAAGGTCACCTAAGAAATAAACGCGTTTTTGAATCGCATATACGAGTACCAAGTACATACAAGTACATATTGTTAGAATTGAAATTTATTTATTATTTATAAAAATTCAATATTATTATTATTTAATTTTTACAAAAAGCTTAAAATTTTTAATACAATCTACTTACAATAGACAATATCTATGAATATCATAATATATATACTTATTTAGAAAACCAGGACAAGGACCTCGTCGGTCTCCACGAGGCGCGGGTTCGAGTTCCGCTACGTTCAAATTTTTATACGTTTTCTAAATAAGTATTTTTCTTTCCCAAGTGTGGAATAATACTTTAAAAATGTTTAAAAATCATAATATATACTTATATATAGTAGGTAAAAAGGTAAAATTTGTTAGACCCTTTATAATATACGCCTTTTTATTGAGTTATCGACTACATTTAAAAACAATAAGGTAAGATATAAACTATTAACTAAAAGTTGATGTTGACATGGGTCAGTTCTATACATATATTGGGAGATTGGAATAATCATATATAAAAATTGTAGGTAAATTCTGTATTATCGCATATAGTAGCGAAGGCTTACCGTATCTAAGCAATGACTTATATATTCTACTTACAATGAAGAGGGTCAAGTTCAGTCATTTAGTCGGTATAATACAATTTACTCTCATAATAGAAAATGATATGGCAAAATAAGTAAAGGTTTAAATTTAATTTTTCGGTTTGTATTTCTCTCTGTTTTTAATTTAACCATTCTTACAATATAGGAACGAACTAACCAGAAATAGGTATATAGTTAAATTGAGATGTAGGAGCGAGAGGTATAATAATTAAATCTTTTCATAATCTATAAAAAATGTTTTTTTTAATAGATAATAAAGAGATTTCATTGTTATATATATAGGCTGATGCCTATCTATAAATATCACCAGTTCAAAATTTCAATTGATATTAACGGGATCATTTCAAGTTTAGTTAGGTAGAGAGATAAATATTTAGTTACATTTATATTTTCCTTTCTGCGCTCTGATATCGAGGCAAAGCGCGGCGTTGAGCTCCGCCACTCAACACGCAATGCCTCCAGAATGCGGCAGAAAATGAGGAACGGAGTGTCTTAACACTAGGTTCCCTCTGCCTACCCTGCTGTGTGTGGGATACAGCGTGAAACTGATAAAAAAATAAAAATAAAAAACATATAAAACATTTCAAGTTTCAGTCCCCTGAGGAACAGTCGGATAGAGTTAATGGTAAAGCTCTGCAAAGCTATCGTGTAGATTCCTTTTACATTTAAAAAATGTGGGCCGTTTCGGAGAGAAATAACTTTATATAGTTTTAGTTAGACGACATTTTCTAATTTTATTAATGTCTTTATATTTTAGAATTCAATTTCTTCTTTCGATAAATATTTTATATCAATATCTGTAATATTTTTTTCTTTCTTTTGATAAAAAAATAAATAAATGACAGCAGATATTATAGATCATGTTATTGTAACTAAACTAAAGAAATCTAAGGCGCTCGATATTTTTTGTTTGTTAACAAGGGTTAACAATAAAAAAAATATCAAGCAAGTAAGGACTACGACCACTTCTCACACAATCAGATTAACATACTTACATTTTTAAGAATACGTAGGACATGGATTAATTAATATATGTAATACGCTCAAGTATTTCCATGCAACAGTTGTTTTTATTACATTTTTGAAAATCTATAGCCGCTCCCCCACCGATCAAAAGGTATATATTATGTGACATTTTTTCTTTTTTAACGTTTTTAAAGTGTTATTCCACACTTAGGAAAGAAATATTTAAAAAATAGTATTCTCTCTTGCCAAACGATAATTCTAAGTAATTATCTTTGGATAGCGGAAATTTGTTAAGATCTCCCTATAGAGATATTAAGAATATAAATAAGTTGTAACAAGCGTATAAGAATTTCGGCGTAGCTCGATGAGAACGTATGGCTTAGTTGATCAGAGCGCTTGGACGGTTTCCAAAGAGGCGAGGGTTCAAATCCCGCTGCGTTCAAAATTTTTATACGTTTTTTTAATAAGGGCCATTTTTTCTTTTTATTATGTAAGCTTCGCAACCCAATAGGAGGTGTCTATGACGCCCGAGTAAGTTCCGATGCAGCATTGTGGGCTCTCCTACTATATTAGTCTTTTATACTATAGTCCTTTTTTTCAGCTTCGCGTGTACGTGTGGGACGTAGTAAAATAGGCAGAGGGAGTCTAGTGTTGAGACACTAAGACACTTCGCCCCCCACTTTCCACCTAATTCTGGAGAAAGTGGTTTACTTCGACACAATATTGAATATTTAATTTCCCCAAATGGGAATCAAATCCACAACCAGTCACATTCACAGCCACATGCTTGTGCTCCTGAGCCACGTCTGGCCTCCATATACAGTAAAGTAATTGCTTAAATATGTTCCTTACATTATTATCGGACTGCTTGCTGGTGGGGAACTCGAATATGCCCATACTCATTCCACTCCAGTACGCGTTATGACGGAACGAAAGCGGAATAGACTATTGAAGCAAAAAGCCAAGCTTTACAAGCTCGGAAGTCGGATAGAGTACAATTTTGACTCTTATCCCTTATGCAATAAGGGCAAAATAAGAATGACCAGCACGCTACGGTCCGCGATAACTAGGTCACATTTGAACGTATTGTTCTGACAGAAAGCTAAACATTTTGAATGTAATTTTCTTTGAATTAAGCGTGTTCTCACAAACACTTATCCTTCCAAATACGGTTGTGTGGAATGATTATACATATATAGAAAATGTTTTATTCGAAATATGTGCGTCATGGAAACTTAGTTAATGTAAGTTTGTAAAAATTTGTTAAATTTTAATATTTGATGCTTATAACAGAAACTTACAGAGCATTTTACAAAATTGATGGTAATATGGTTGATGCTATAAGGTTGAATGAAAAGAATTTGTGATTTGATTTGAATATGATTTAAAGACATGCATATCTCTTCCTTATACTAAAGATGAACGGCTTCACGCTGTATCCCTCACACAGCAGGGAACGCAGAGGGAACCTAGTGTAAAGACATTCCGTTCTCCACTTTCCGCCGAAAATCTGAAATCATTGCGTGTTAAATGGCGGAACTCAACGCCACTCTTTGCCTCGACTAGAGTGAAGAAATGAAAAAAAAAATTAAAAAATATTTAATTTCCTCGAGTATCTAACCTACTAGACGATTTTGCAGTCACACTTTGTGCCTTTGTGCCACGGCTGGCCTGGCCTCAGATTGAACCAATAGATAAATAAATATATAGCAACTTTTGTATAGGTTTACGACGTGCCATATATATTTAACTATAGAATAATAACCTAATGTAACTTGTATTTCTATACTTACCCTAAACCATGAGGCCAGTCGTGGCACAGGGGCACAAAGTGTGTCTGTAAAATCGACTGGTTGTGGGTTCGATCCCCACTCGAGAAAAAAGAAATATTTATTTATATTTTCGTTCGTTTCGTTTAAAGCTCGGCGTTGAGTTCCGCAACTCAACACGCAATGCCTTCAGAACTTGGCGGAAAGTGGGGAACGCAGTGTCTTAACACTAAGTTCCTTCTGCCTACCCGGCTGTGTGCGGGATACAGCGTGAAACTGATTTAATTTAAAAAAATTTAACCTTAAACCATGCTTGAATTACCTGCATTAAATCATAACCAATTTGCCAATTCAATGAAATCGTATTTTCTAGTTCAATAGGCAAATATGCGTGTTGACATTTTCTAGACGTCACAAATTAACTCGTGCATGAACCTCAAACCGACAACTAAAATTTCTTCTATATATCTATTTGTGTCTCCTATATTATAAAAAGACCTGGAGTCCATCTAAACCTAATTCAATTGTTATATGAAATTCTCTTCATATTCCCTAACAAATTCTTGTTAAAATAACAAGAATTTACAATTGTATATATTTTATTAAACAAATAGGGAAACTTAAACAATAAATTATTAGAATAATTTATAAGGCTAAAATACATATTTTAATATATAATACAGGATGGAAGTGTCAGCGCTCCTTTTACGGAAACAGCATATAGAAATGAAATAAGAAATTAATCAAGATACCTCAACAGTTAGACATAGGTTTTTTTTTTCATTTCACGATCTTTATCCATCCTGTATTTCGTGTGAGGCAGTTACGCATAGAGATACCAGTAACGTAAACACATGCTACTACAAAAATACTACTAAAGGTTAAGCAACTTTGAACTTTGCCGCCAATACCTACGACTTGATTTCGGAATGAAGCGTATGCGGCGGTTTCCCTTTGATAGGTTTATGTGTGCGTGCGTCGTTCTCGACAAATAGCGTTTAATATTACAACAATAATTATATTATTTATATTGTTTGAAAAAATCACTTTTTATTATTGGGGAAAAAAATATATTGTATTAGGCTTTTATAGAGTAGTTAAACTGTGATTTCATTTACAGTGGTACTAACACTTCCAACCTGTATAAATATATATATTTAACAATGTAGTATAAAAATATTTGACAATATTTTATTATATCTGTGGCATTCCGTAGTGTCGTAAAAGGCAAAATGTATAAAGCTAAAATTAATATCAAATATTCAAGTCTACGGACCCTTGAAACCAGTGGCGTAGCTAGGGTATTTGCTGCCTGGTGCGGCTTAGGACTTGATGCCCTTTAAAATGGTCAAAATAATTTCAGATTTCAAAACACAGTAGAGTAGATATATAATTTTTTATCGCTTCAAAACTATAACAACTATATATAAGTTATAATGGGGGTATAATGGTGTGTCAAGTGGCGACGAATGCGGCGTTGGGGACCGCCACCCAACACGCTATGTCCGGAACGACGGGAGGTGGAGGACGGAGCTACAAATAGCTACGTGGAATGTAAGAGGAGGGATGAAACAAAAGATGAATGAATTATTAGATGTGATGGATGATAGAGATTTGGATGTCGTCTGCCTGATTAAGACCTAGCGGAAGGACAATAACACTACCGATTTACCGGGCAGTCGAGTCGCTTTCTGGGCCGGCGTACCAGAAAACCAGCGGGGCTGTCAAGATGTAGGTGTGTTATTGTCCCCTCGATTGGTTAGTGCAACGGTTGAATACAAGTCGATCCACCCGGGACTGCTTTGGATTCGCTTTAAGCAGGGGGTAACAAGAGTATTCTTGTTAGTGGCGTATGCGCCAGTATCGTCAGCTCCATTAGGCGAACTCGAGGAGTTGAGTTTTGTGAGAGTGTCAGGGTGCGTTAGAGAGAATGAAAAATTAATAATATGTGGCGATTTGAACGGATGAATCGGAACTGCGCGAAGCGGTTACGAGGGGGTGCTAGGTCAGTATGGTGACAAGAGAATAAAGGAGGCTGGAAAGCTTATATTGGAAATTTGCAAGAAAAGGAATTTGTTTGTGGCAAACACGACGTTTGAACACAAATAAATTCACATGTATACATTTGAGCGAGCAGAAGGGAAAAGTATGATTGATTTATTCCTAGTGGATCAGCGTATTCAAAGCCAAGTTATAGACACGCGAGTGTTTAGGAATTCTGAGCTGGGAACAGACCATTATCTAGTCGTTGCTAGAATAAGGGGTCTGTTTGCACGTTGGCGCAACTACACAAGGTGTCCAAACTTGGAGTCGAATTATCGCATAAGAAACTGGAAGCTTCGAGATCCACCGATTAGAGAGGAATATCAAGAAAGAGTTTCCAAGAAGCTAGACAGCAGCGAATCTGGAAATGAAAGTATTGGAGTATGCTGGTAGAACCTTAGGGATTGTATGAAAGAAGCAGCAATAGAGGTATGTGGTAAAGGGAAAAGAAGGAAGGCTTTACCAAAAACCGCGACGAATTGTGGGATGATGAAGTGGAAACCATAGAAAGAAAAAAAGAAAGCATGGCAGGATTATAAAGAATCAGGTAAGGATAAAAATATGAGAGAAATTAAAAAGAAACAATATAAGTTACAAAAGCACCAAACGAAAGTACTGATGAAGATGAATGATGATGAAAAGGCAGAGAATGAAAGAGACGAAAGATTAACGAACAACTTCAGAGAAAACACGAAGCTTTTCTGACGAGAAGTTAGTGTTTCTCGAGGTTGCTCACGAGGTTGCTTTCGAAGGGAGGTGCAGCGATGGCCGGAATTTTACAAGGAGATGTATGAATGTGATGGAGTCCTCAGTCTCAAGTAACAGCGAAATGTTAAATGTTGATGTAGCTGATGGCGAAATCAGTATAAAAGAAGTTGAGAATGCAATACGAAGTCTGAAATGTGGTAAGGCAGCGAGAGCAGATGGAGTTATTGCCGAGATGATCGAATATGGTGGGCCACGCATCTTGGACTTGTTCTGGTTTTTGTGCAATTTATGCTGGAAATCAGGGGAGATCCCAGATGATTGGCGAGGTGCGTTCATCGTGCCTTTGTATATAGGCAAAGGTTCATAGAAAGACTGCGCAAACTATAGGGCTATCAGTTTGATTAGCTTGGGTAGTAAAGTTTATGCTAAAATATTACCGAGAAGAAAGCAAGAGAGTACATATGAGCCCGGTACAATGTGAGCGGACTCTTGCTGCAGGCCGTAAAATCTCTTTACAGGCGTATCGCCCTGGTTTGACATCCGATCGGGTGTTAAACAAGGTTGTGCCATGTCAGCTTGGTTCCGGAGGGCGGCACACGATCGCCGCCTTCCGCCCTAATGAGCCAGAGGGCGGTCAGCTTGGGGAAGCTGGCCGCCTACTAACCTGGCCCCAATAGTCGCGCGCAGGTTGCTCCCGCGCGCTACTCCGAACAGGCCGTCGAGGGTGACCACACACCCTTGACTCCGCGACGTGCCTTGCAGGCTCCCGCCGCCGCGCTTCGCGGAAGACTATTATCCCCGCGTCTCGCGGCCAGTGGCGGTCGAGGAGGAGCACCGTGAGGTTTTAGTGGTTATTCGGACGGCTTACATCTGCCAGCCCGCGAGTCCCACATAACCCACTCGAGTCCCCATTCGGGCCGGTATCCGTAACAGAATTTCCTCACGAAAAAAAAAAAATGTCAGCTTGGTTGTTCAATTTGTATTTGGATACAAAGTGATATGGGAGTGAAAGTTGGCCTGAAGTGAAAGGTGACCTGAATGTGAATTACCTGCGGTACGCAGATGATGCAGTGCTTATTGCATCATCAGAATGCGAGTTGCAGGCATTGGTCACCACTCTGAAAAAAGGGTGTGAAAATAATGGTCTAAGCCTCCATGCGAATAAGACAAAAGTTCTGAAATTCATCTGAAGGTCATTTTTGAAAGAGATGAAGAAAGGACGCAAAATCAGTGTACATGGTAAGGTATTAGAATAAGTGAATGTAGTGGTATATTTGGGAATGTGGAAAGGCGTATTGCTGTCGGTAACAAGGTTAACGGAGCATTAGCTGCATTGATAAAACGGCGAAACGTCAGCAAAGCTGCGCGTTTGGCCGTACACAATGCAGTGTTGGTACCGACGCTGTTAAACGACAGCAAAACGTGGATATTACAGAAGAAGAATGAAAGAAAGATGAATGCCGTGGAGATGCGATCTCTTCGTAGGATATGCGGGGTCAGCTTAGCTGATTGAATCCGCAATGAAGAGATACACAGAATGGCAGGTACTAGCGAGGATGTCACGGTGAGAATGAAGAAGAACTCGCTCAGCTGGTTTGGGCACGTCGAACGAATGAGTGATGAAATAATGGCAAAAAAGATTTATGATGGAAAAGTGAATGGTAAGAGAGATAGGGGGAGACCTCGGTTGACCTTCGAAAACACAGTATCAAAGATACTGGAGGAAGGTCACTTAAAAAGCATGTGGACCCCCCGGAGGGCATGTATGAAGAGGTTGATAACAGTGGACAAGGCGCCTAGTGGTCTCTACATACCTCTTTAGGTATGTAGAGACCGTAGCGTTTGGCACTTCGTTCTCTCTTACTACCCCGCTAGGGATAAAGCGTGAAGCTAAGTTAAGTTATAAGTTGTAACATTAGATTTTGGTAAAAAATATTGCAAAAATTTAAAACGGACATTACGCGCTTTTTGACTAGCAAAGTCATTAATCACATTTTCAAAATCAATAGTATCGACTAGTTCATGTTCAATTGACATGATAGCGAGATTGTATTTTTCATTTTCATTCTCTTATTTCTCTTGTACATTCCTTGATTCTTAATTGAAAAAAAATTATAAGAATTGATCGTAGACTTTGATGCCCCTTTCCATTTGTTGCCCGGTGCGACTGCACCGCTCGCACCACCCCAGCTACTCCACTGCTTGAAACACAGAGAAAAGTCAAGTTTCCAAGTCTGCATGACTTAGAAGCGTACTACAAAACCGAACCTTAAACATGGCATGGCAGATGGATGGATAGAAATCATTTTTTTTTAATTTTCTCAATAAATAGATTCTAATTATTCTTTAAAAAAAATTATTACTTAGTGAATACACCCAATCGTGTCTCTAAAAAAATATATCACTAAAACAAAATTATTGTATGATTTTTTTGGTAAGGAGAAGACTTATTTATAAAGAAAGCTTTCTTAAATTATTTTACCTATCTAATTATATATTCTGATAGTGGACTACAATGAAGTAAATGAGAAGCCTCCAAGGTCACGGCAGCAATTCAAGACGCCAGCGTCAATTCCTGACACCAGTCATTTGTCTACGTTAAAAGGTTGCATCGCATTTGGGACACCCATTTTCGCATTCATTAACAAAGGCTGTCGTTTAGCAAAGAAATAGGTCCCGGTAAATTACCTCAGACGTTGGACTAATTTATTTTGTAGAACATTGCTTACTTTGCGTGGAATATTTTGAATAGTTGAAATATTTTTAAATATCAAATGTTATATATGTAATATTTTTTTTTTAAGCTTCACGTTTTATGCATGCACCGACTTTAAAATTTTAAAATTTTTCTTTAATTATTTTTGTTTAACGAAATCTGAGTACGTTTTACTTGTGTATACTATGTTAAGTAAATTTATTTTTCACTCTTTAGTATATTGTCGAAGTCGGTTTTTTTTTGTAAAAAAATTATTAATTTTACAATTTTAAGTGATAGGTAGATCTTGAAAGTATACTTACGAGTAGGTTGTGTTTGTTCTATATAAAACTTCAATTTTAATTAGGTATAATTTTTTTGCAAACTAACATTTTGATATATTGACAAGAACGTGCATAAAAAATATTCGGACGAATTGAAAACCTCTCCCTTTTTTGAAGTCGGTTGAACAGAAATACAATAATAAGAAAACTCAATTCTGACGAAAAGTAAACCGTACTACGCCAATTTTAACTACCTTTTCCCTTGCTATTACAGTATAATTATACTTTTTACCTAAAAAAAAGCTTTTTTTTTATTTCAACCGGATCCCATAACCAAAACCGAACTAAACTTTGACCAAAATATCTTAGAAGTGTATGCTTTCCAGTAAAAAAAAACAGTTATTCATCCATTTGCCGCGCGCATACCTAATGCAAATTTAACACTTATGCGCTTTTCTCATAGATACCATTGTCAGAAATAGACCAAAGTAAAGTGAATCACACGGGTAGCACTAGCTTTCAAATAAAAAAAAATCATCAAAATCGATTCACCCAGTCAAAAGTACTGAGGTAGCAAATATATAGTCGAATCAATAACGTTCTTTTCTTACAGAAGTAGGTTCAAGAATAACCGTGTCTATCTTTTGGTTTGTTCAGGCTAATCTCTGGGAAAGCTCAACCGATTTTTAAGCGACTTTCGATGTTTGTTACAGGGGGTGATGGGGCAATATGAACTTTAAATCACGGAACTCAATCGGTATAGGGATTTAGGTGGGAGGAACCGGGTTTGCCATGGGTTATACACGCCTAGGTATAAATGAAATAAGTAATCATGTACGACATGGCGCCCACGGGGACCGCTAGCTATATATACACTATATCTACGATATAGTATCCTATAAAATATACGCTTAACATAGTAAAATGTAACTTTATATTTAAATTTTACAGTGTCGTTTCAGATTTTTGATCATAAAACCAGATAACGGTTACACTACATTACTAGAGTTTTACGGCTGTATGAAACCGCACTGATTCAGTTGTTACTATAACCTAACCTTAAAGTATATATTTATTTTATTTTATGTGCTAATTTCATATTTTGATTTAATCTATAGCGATCGCATCGGAAGACTAATAATAAATCCTCATATAACAGGGTAGCAGAGGGAACCTGGCGACCTAGTATAAAGATACCCATGAAGACACTGCCGTTCCCCATTGTCTGCCGAATTCTAAAGGCATTTCGTGTTTAGCAGTGGAACTCAACGCTGCACCTTGCATTGTTGCCAGAGCGGGGAATTAAAAATATCACATATTTCTGGGCCATGACAGCCTCTTATCAGATCCATGAAACCAACATCTTGTATTGTCATCGGTTGAACACGTGTGTAATTTTTCAAGTAAATCCGATGACAGGGAGTGGCTTAAAATAGCGTAGTAAGTAAGAATTGTATATGACTGATATGTAGCTTTGGTTTGGATAATGTCATCAAAAAAATTACCTGAATAAAAAACAAATAAGCAAAGCGCGGCGGATGGAAGGAAAGGGAAATGGAAGGCTCCATTCAAATGTTTTCGTTCTCACTCTAGAATTAGAAAACATTAACTAAAAAAAATATATTATTGTAATTTTTCCCAGAACCCGTAAATTGAATAATATTTGTAATACAAAATATGTAAGTACCCACATGTTTTATAGTTTTATATACATACCTACATAACTATAAAATTTAATCAGCTTCACTCTGTATTCCGCTGACAGCAACAATAGGTATGTCTTACACTCCGTTTCTCATTTTCTGCCAAATTGTGGAGGCAATGCGTGTTAATTGGCGAAATTCAACGCCGCGCTTTGCCTACCAGAGCAAAGAAATGAAAATATAAATATAAATTTAAATAAATATTTCATTTTCTCGAGTAGGTATCGAACTCACAACCACTCACATACACTTGTACCTCTGTGCCACAACTGGCCTCCTAGGGAGTCACAAACAATTTTGTACCTACATAATTTTCCAAAAGAGAAAATAATTAACGATTATTCTCAAAGGAGTAATTCAAAGGAAATTTTATTACTCCTTTTAAAAAAATAATGAAAGTAACACGATATTTTACGCTTGGCACTTTCAAAATATAATTTGCAAAATCTCGAATTAGAAAGCTTGTAAACTGTGTTGTCGTCTTTATGTTGAGTTAAGCGTATAAACAAGGACTTGTTTTAATATATATTTTTAATTTTCGTTAGTTTATAACTATGAAGTCAGAACGATAAGAATATACACCTATATAAATTTGTCTATAAAAGTTTAATTTTATATATATGTGGGCTACTCGAACTAATTACAATTAATTTATTCAGTAATTTAATAATTTATTTATTCAGAAAAAAAATAATATGACATTATCATTATATTTAACAAAAATCAATTATATTATATAAACATCACAAATTTAAAGAGAAAACTATTTATTTAATTATTTTACGTATTATATATATATACCGTATACATATACCGTCGCGGATTCCTTGCACTCGCTATCTATCGGCCACTACTTACCGTACCTACTTTTTAGTGAACGTTCTTGTAGTTTTGTTTCCGATATATGTACACTCTTTATTTTCTTTGTGTTTCTTCGTATATGTGACTTTCGTTTTTATGTGCAATAAATATTTTGTGTGTTATAAAAGACTTGATTATTGATACTAATCGTCTACGAACATTAACTTGAATCCACACACTACCAAATATGTGATATATAACTTTCGTATGACTCGTGATACATTCCAAGATCCTGGTAACTGTGAACGCAGGTAAGGTGGGGTTACATCAAAACTATCTACTAATTAATTAACAGTCCAAAATAAAAGATATAGAAGCTTCTGAGTTTAAGGTGCTTTATAATTTTAGTATACAGAAATAATAGGTATTGGCTGCCTCTAAACCGCGCGCGCCACCTGCGCCCGCTGACACTCGCGAGTTATACCACAATGTACGCGACGACCACTCTACTCTCATATTTTAAAACTGTGATTAAGCATTAAATCAGCTTCACGCTGTATCCCGCACACAGCAGGGTAGGCAGAGGGAACCTAGTATTAAGACACACCGTTCCCCACTTTCTGCCGAATTCTGGGGGCATTGAATGTTGAGTGGCAGAACTTAACGCCGCGCTTAACCTCGACACCAGGGCGAAGAAATGGAAATATAAATTTAAGTAAATATTTCATCTCCTCGAGTGGAGATCGAACCCACAACCAGTCGATTTTACAGTCACACTTGTCTATCTAAAACTGTGATATTTTCTTAAATATAAAAATACGCAACGTTTCTAACGAATTTAATTAGACAAGAGAATCAATTGACGCTATATGCGCTGGAGCTATGGAACTCTCAGGAACGCTTAGATATATTTACTTAGATCTACGGCCCCATGATTTTCTTAGAAAAACGTATTATATTTCTATATTTATTTTAAAAACTGTATCTATATTTATTTATATGGCCGTTTATATCGCAAAAAACGCGTATTTCGACACTACAAAGGGAATCAAAACTAAAAGGGTACTTCTGGCTGACCTAGAATTATGAAATTTAGCAGCTAGCATCACAACAGGTACAAGTACTAGTTCAGGAAAAAAAACTGAATAAACTAAATATTTGTGATTAAATCCTTAAATATAATAAATAGCCTTAAAAGAGAGGCCAATTTTTTTTTTACAGACGCTAGGTCAAATGATGTATCAAATCCAAACGGCTCTGGCTACCCTAGCTCTACGCTAACCTTGAATTTCAGAAAAAGCTCAAGACATCCAAATATTTGTACGGAACCCTAGGTGGACGACGCCAACTCGCACTTATCCGGTTTTTTTCAATAGTAATGTTCCGTTAGCATGCCCATGTCAATAAAGAACTTTTCAACTCATTAATCACCTACAGCGTGTTCTAGTTCTCATTCCGTGGTTAGTAATGCAAATTTTTAATGTAATCGATTTATTACTCCAATTTTATTATATTTAATTATTAACTTGTCAACGTCTTTAACCATTAATTATATCTTTTCAATTACTGCCACATGAATAAGGTAGTTTTCATATAATTTACAATAAATTTAAGCTGGGATACAAGCGTGTTAATGTAAACGCGACATGTTCGGGGTTCGATTAATAAAGGAAATTAAATAATACAAAAAATCGTTTCCTCGCTCTGATAACGAGACAAAGCGGGGCGTTAAGTTCCTCCACTCAACATGCATGCCTGAAGAATTCGGCGGCAGGTGTACGTGGAGTATCTTGAGGAACGAATTATCTTAACACTATGTTCTCAAGTTCTCTGTGCCTACCTTACTATGTTCGAGATACAGTGTTAAGCTAAAAATTCTTTATGCTTTTCTGTCATACACATCAACCTGCTATAGGCAGAGGTAATTTATTGATAAAACATTCAGTTGTCTACTTTCCGCCAAATTTTCGATACATTGCTATTGAATGGCGGGCGGACCTTAAAGAGGACGCACAAAGTCTTATCAGCGCGGAGTAATGAAAGTAATTTAAATATAATAATTTCTCCGAATGGAGAAACCCACAACGACATCCATCGAACCCACAACCGTCGCGCTGCCAACTGCAACTGGACAAATTATTAATTAAAAATCCTTAATGCTTTTTAAAACATTATTTGCAAAAAACCTCTCTGTCCATCAAATTCTAAAGACTATATACCGGATGGCGGAATCTAATCGGCGAAAGTCAATCAACATCAATTGAAAATGACACTATGCTTACGAGCCTGCTGAGTCAAAATCATGAATCCATCTAGTGGTGTCTGTCAGTCATAAATGATAGAGATGCTTTGAATAAATAGTATGTCATACGTACATCTCACACAAGTTCTTTAACATGGAAAGTTTAATAACTTTAAAGAATAAAATCAAATCTTCTTCACACTGAATGTAAGGAGTATCCCACACACAGCAGGGTAGGCAGAGGGAGCCTAGTGTTAAGACATTTGGTTCACTTCCCGCCGAATTTTTCTTGGCATTGCAACGATGGACTTTTGCTTTGGTGCCAAAGCGAAGAAATGAAAAAAAAAAAATAATTCAGAATACAATTTATATATTATATTTAATTGTTTCAGATGCGCCAATATCTGCTTTCCCTGATACTTCTCACGACCATCACGCTTTCTTCAAGTAATGTTCTTCCAATATTATCTATAAACAAAGTAGACTCAGATACGCTGTTGGACGACCAAGAAGGTGACAATACTTTAAATAACAAACAAACTCGCATAAATCCGAATATATTTTATAAAGTTTTTATTGGAACTTCAAAGGATAATTTACCAAAAAAATCACAATTATCCCGTTTGAAATATTTAGATAATGACAATAATCCAGAAAGGAAGATTTACAACGGATTAATTGCGAACGAAGATAATTTTGATGATGAGGGCTTTCGAAAAGAACAATGGCATAACTATCCACGACAGTTAGATCGACTTTATAAGAACTCTTTTATATATAAAGAACTTAAAAAAATTGTCAACGCTAACGACTTGGAGCAAACACAACACAAGAATAATGTTGGAGATGATGTCTATCAGTACACAAGTGACGATATACTCGGCGATTTTGATTCTGATGCTATAGCCGGGCCATTGTTAATTCTCAAAATACGATTGGCATATTTGACTAATAATTTGAATAATCACGATTCAAATAGATATATTTACACGGATTCTGAACCAATGGACTTGTCAAAAGAAAATAATGACATTACCAGAGAAAAGTATGAAATGCTCGATAACGATGATAAATCGATTCTAAAAGTAAAGAGAAAGGGAAGATTGAACAAGTCCGACATAGAAATCATAGGTAATAAAATTATTTCAATAAATATTTGTAATTGATAAATTGGAGCTATTTAAAAAGTTAATATTTCTGATTCGAGTAACGTTACAGTGACGGTTTAGACTTAAGAATTATATCTTTTAAAACTAATTTAATATTAATGTGAATTTTAAATTCGAGGTTCTAGTAAAATAAAGCATGACATTAGTTTTCCATAGTCAGACGTGTAAATTAGCAAAGAGTGATAAATCATTAAGTTCATTCTCTAAAAATAACACATCACTCAAAAATTTTAACGTAACGGGACTCGAACCGCGCCTCCTGGAAACCGACCAGGCGCTCTAACCACTAACCCATACGTTCTCATCAAGCTACGTCGAAATGTTTATACGTTTGTTACAATTTATTTATGTTGTTAGCATCTCTGTAGGAAGATTTTTATAAATTTCAGCTTACCAAATCTTTGGGTAGCATCAAATCCGAAATTTTGAAGATGTCAGCTATCTCATGCTATTTCATTTTACGGCCTTATGATTATTATTATTTTAGACATAGACATTTTTATTATTTTTCAACCAACTGCTGATTTTAAGTCCAACATACCAATCAATCAATAACCGTTGATATTCCTGGTGAGGAGTTACCATAATGCTTAAGTCACTGTTTGGCTCCTGCTAATTTGTTAACTCCAGTTCTTTCTTTTTGTTATAAGCTATACAGAAAAAAAAGTAAAGTCTGTCTCTATGGTGCTTCCTCCTATTTAATATTTCTATATTAACTTACTAAAAAATATTGAATAAATCAAATTAGCTTCCCGCTGTATCCCAGCATATACCAGAGTAGGCAGAGGGAACCTAATGTTAACACACTTAGTTCCCCACTTTCCGCCGAATTCTAGAAGCATGGCGTGCTGACTGGCGGAACTCAACGCAGTGCTTTGCCTTGACACCAGAGACCACCAAATATTTCACTTCCTCGAGTAGGGATCGAACCCACAACCAGTCGATTTTACAGTCACACTTTGTGCCTCAACGCCACGACCGGCCTCATCATTATCTTACTGATATAATATAAATAATCGCTCACACCAAACTTAATATAATAGAGAGAAATATTTTTTATTGTTTCAGACAACTCAGACGAGAAGAAACTGGTAAAGAAACGTATATTTTCCTTATGGAGCCGTTTGCAAAGTCTGTCACATAGAGGTCATGAATTGCACCATCGTAGACACCTCTACGCATTTTACGGTCTCCCCGAAGACGGCGGGGGAGCCCTAACTGCCGAAACGAGAGCTACCTTAATGCGACCACCTGGATCACCTTTGAGATGGGGCTGATTTCTATTTACTCTGAAATTTAGAATAATTGACATATAAAAAACTCCTAAATACTTTTATTTATTTAGGATTCTTCTATTTGATATTTTTAACGCTAACTGTTTTTTTTTATTTACATAATGTTTTTGAACAAGTAGGCATCGTTAAGGCGCTGAATAGTACAATAATGTGACCAATATTTGTATTAGATATATTTATTTAGATACAATTTTTTTTTTTTTACTGTACATTATATTTTTTATAATTATTTGTGAAGAATTTACTTATAATACCTTATTATAGTAAATACATATTATAACATATTTGGTACCCTAACTATTTACTCTGATATTATATAACATATAAAGTAGATATCTGTGCTATTTATTGTTTAATGCATTATATAAAAAAACTTTCGTAAAAAATGCTACTAATAAAAATCTAATATTATTATTTTAGTTTAGTCCCTCTATATATGTTAGGAAATATCTTATTCGACTAAAACCAGAAGCTAAATATTATATAAAACTAAATATTATTTATGTGCTTGTTTTACAGTTTTGTTTGCAAAATGAAATTTTATGAAATAGAACGGTAGAATTGTTGAAATATGTAATAATTAGAGAATTATAGTATTCTATATACTTACTTGTGTAATATCCATATTATATATTAGTGAAGCTGTGTTACTAAAAACTGTAATGATAATAATATACAAATAAAAATTGACAATCGTCTTATTAATGTAAATAAACGCTATGTATATCAACTGTTTTTTTTTTTTTAATTTCCCGCCATTTAATATTACATGCTGATTTTCTTAGTCTGTGGAAAAAAACAATATGGCTGATGCATTAAGAACGCCATCTATTATGAACATTTTAAAATACAAAGTATTTACTGTCAAGTATCAGTGTGTTATTATTTGTGTTAAGTTGATACTTATACAATAGATTAGTTTTATCAAAACATCTTAAGACAATTGAAATTGATATTAAAATTAGATAAATAGAACGATAGAAACTGACAACATAGAACAAGTTTTTACATTTAATTATAATAATTATGGCGGTAAGTACTTTATCATTTCTAGGTTAAAAGTTAAATCTGACATAATTATAATTAAATAATTATTAATAACTTAAATAAAAACGAAGCTACAAACACAGAAAGAAATATGTTAAAAACTTTCTAATTTTATTATTTGAGATGCATTAAGTAAAATTTAATAATAATTAGTAAGTTCGTCATTAAAATGTTTACACTTTTTATGTTTGTGGCGCAATGGCACAAACGTGTGACTGTAGGCACAACGGTGGTGGTGGGTTCACTTCCCACTCGAGGGAATGAATTATTAGTTATTAAGATTTTCATATCATCGTCCTGGTAACAAGGCGAAGCGGGGTGTTAAGCTCCGCCACTCAAAACGCAATGCCTCTAAAATTTGGCGTTAAATGGGGAATGTAATTTTACCACTAGGTTCCCTCTGCCTATCACCCATCTGCGGAACACAGCGTGAAGCTGATAAAAACCAATAATATAAGTAAAAATGTGCTAAAATCCTATTCGAAGGTTGAAAGCAGAGCTATATTATACGGCTTCTGGCTATCGTCGTGTAGCTGGCGAGTCCGTGCAGCACTACTTCTGAAGAATATATCTTTTGAAGAGCGTAGAGTAGATATAGTACGAGAACGTCAACAACTCACCGATAAATACAAAAGCATAAACCCCTCCCAAAAAGTTCCCGCTTTAATCATTGGTAAGACATCAAAATTTATTTTAACTTTATATGTTAATACTACAATAAATATTGTATTGTTTCTTTTAACTTCCGACGAAAACAGAGAGATGTTATAAATTTGACTATGTATGCCTGTCTGTGACGTCATAGCTCCTAAAATAATGAAACGATTTTGATTTATTTATTTAAAAATATGACTTAAACAAGACTGTTCTTAGCTATAATTTAAGAATATACCTACATGTTCAGCCGTTTAAAATTATCAGCTCCTTTCTTCTGTCTTCTTCTTCTTTGGTTTGTTTACTTTTTAGAGCTATTTGTGCCGGGGGTTTTAAATTATCCATATTTATGATAAGCATTTTGCTCAACAAGACCATTTTATGTTCAAATCCTATTTGTCCCATAATATAGCTCGGTATCCGGCCACAGTACACAGCAAGATACTACGTTCCCGACTTTCCGCTAAGTTCTGGAGGCAGTGCGGAACTCAAAGCAGAAATATAAATATAAATAAATATTTCATTTCTTCGAGTGGGGATCGAACCCACAATCAGTCTATTTTACAGTCACAAATTGTGCAATGTGCCCTACCCTACCCCTATATATTTTTTTGACATTATATATGAAAAATGAAAAGTTTCTTTTCAACTTACTACTAATATATCAAACCACTATCTCAACACTATTATAAAGGGACTGTATGTAAAGAAAGATTTTCGTATATCAATACGTCGACGGGTACAAGTGACATAAAATATGTCAAACATCACCTATAATACCCGAGGGTAATCCCAAAAGGTAGGTTGAATAATAACTTCCTTCTCACAAAAAAGCATTTTTGCTATAAAACCTGATTATATGTAAGACGAGTACCAAAATGGAATTTCGATATCACTTTGAAATCTTTACATACGATATATTAGCGTTGGTTTTGCTGTTTACTGTTAAAATTCACGTCGCTTCCTATAACTGGTTCGAAAAATATAAGAAAATCTACCAGGTCGGTTTCCAGGAGGCGCGGGTTCGAGTCCCGCTACGTTCAAATTTTTATACGTTTTCTAAATAAGTATTTTTTTTTTTCCTAAGTGTAGATTAACACTTTAAAAATGTAAAATATTATGTTAAAAATTTAAAAATATTAATAATATAAGAAAATCTGTTCATCGCGTGCTAAAAAGTAATTTTTCAAACTAAACCACAATAATTTATCATAAAAGGTTATAAAATAAGCATTATCATATGTATATAAAACATCGAAACCTCGTTCTAAGCAAGATATCTAAATTAATCTTCGATCAACTATCCATACATGTTATATATAGTTGATCAAAGAAATAAATAAAACGTGACAACAAATAAAACAAACATCACAAGGCTTTCTCCCCTTCCCCCCCTCTCTTACTCTCTCTCTCTCTCCACAGCCTGTAAAATGATACTAATGACAAGTAAACATATGTAAAAATATGACTTGTCTTAAATAAAAAATCTGCTTCACGCTGTATCCCACACACAGCAGGGTTGGCAGAGAGAACCTAGTGTTAAGACACTCCGTTCCCTACTTTCCGCTAAATTCTTAACGCATTGCTTGTTGAGTATCGGAACTCAACGCCGCGCTTTGCCGCGACACCAGAGCGATGAAATAAAAATATAATGTAAATAAATATGTCGTTTCAGTGACACTGTGCCCCTGCGCCACGACTGGCCTCTTTTCTTAATTTGTCGAATTTGGTAATATGGATCTGGCGTCATCATCGTAATACTTTTGAACATATACGAATGGAATACAAAAAAATAACAATAAAAGTGAGCGTACATCATTCCACTTCCAATATATCTTGAAACATAAAATTTTTATGTTAACACAAGCTGCTTACTTCTAAACATGCAATAAAAAACTTACGTTTTACCGAAATTCTTCATCTTGTGAAAGATTTCCACTTTATTACATTTTTTTTTAAATTGGACTTTTAGGATTTATTTTTTTACTTGTTTTTTTATTTTTTTTTGCCAGCTATTTTTTTTAGATTATGTAATCTTCTTTTTTTTTCAACTTCACATAGTATCCCGCGTTTCGCAGGGTAGGCAGAGGTAGCATAGAGTTAAGACACTCCGCTCCCCACTTTTCGGCGAATTCGGAAGGCATTACGTGTTGAGTGACGTAAATAACGCCATGCTTTGCTCGATGCACCAGAACGGAGAAATGAAAATATTAAATATTCTATTCCCTCGACTGGGAAACGAACCCAAAACCTATCGCCTTTATAGTCACACGCTTATACTCCTGCGCCACGTGTGGCCTCAATATTAAATTGATTGATTATATGTAATGATAGGATCCTGTCTATACAATATTTTATATTAGATTAATTAGCAATGCTAATCTCTTCACAGTCAATTACAGATATCGATATCTAATTACGAAACAATACACGTATATTGCTGTATAATTAATGTGGGAATTTAGGTGGATGTTGTAGTGTCATGGATGAAAGCCTCATCAAATCCTCGCGAGGGCTCTTCACTCGCTATGGTGTTAGAGCATGATATTTGAATTAACTGTGCTGTTAAGCGATTTGTTGATATTTAAAAAAAGAGAAAAATTTCACGCTGTATTACACACACAGCAGGGTAGGCAGAGGGAACCTGATGTTAAGACACTCCGTTCCCCACTTCCTGCCGAATTCTGGAGGCGTTGCGTGTTGAGTGGCAGAGCTCAACGCCGCGCTCCGCCTCGACACCAGAGCGAAGAAATGGAAATATAAATTTAAATAAATATTTCATCTCCTCTAGTGGGGATCGAACCCTTGGTTACAACCATTTGGTTTTTACAATCACACTTTGTGCCTCCTCGCCACGACTGGCCTCAAAAAAAATGTAAAAAAACTATAACACGAAGGTTTTATTATATTAATATTTTCATCGCTTCGCTCTGGCACCAAGGCAAGGGTAGGCGTTGAATATCGCAACTCAAAGTAGGCATCGGAGTGTCATTACACTAGGTTCCTTATGCCTACCCTGGTATGGTATGTTATGGTTTTGTATGAAAGCTGCATTCTTCAAAAGTACTTTATAACATTACAGTGTAAGTCTTAGTTAGGCTTGAATAACGAAATAACAATAATAAGGAACGCAATCGAATTGCTTAAAGCGCTTCCGCTGCTTATATAAGGTGAAAGTGTCAGCGCTCCTTTTACGGAAACAGAATATAGGATAAAATATTTTAAAGTCATACCTAAAGAAATTAATCAAGGTACCTCAACAGTTTAGACGTAGTATTTTTTTCATTTCACGATGTTTATCCATCCTGTATTTCGTGTGACGCAGTTACGCATATATAGCAATAACATAAACACATACTACTACAAAAACTACTATAGGTTAAACATCTTTGAACTTTGCCGCCAATACCTACGACTCGATTTCGGAATGAGGCGTATGCGGCGGTTTCCCTTTGATAGGTTTATGTGTGACAATTGTCGTTTTATATTACAACAATAATTTTATTATTTATTTTGTTTAAAAAATGACTTTTTCATTTTTGGGAAAAAAAAATATTGTTGTATAAAAATATTTATTAGGCTTTTATAGAGTAGTTAAAACTGTGGTTTCATTTAAAGTGGTGCTGACACTTCCATATTAAATTTTATTAGATCTAAAAAAAGTTCTCGACACGATACAAAAAATAATTGAAAATTGTAAAGTGATATTTCATTGATTTTTATTTCACATGTATATTGAAAACTTATGAGCGAAAGTTACTTCATCATCAAGGAAATTTAATGTAGATAATCTTCGGCTTTTATAGCATGTAATTTGGACTTATACTTTTTGAGAAAATGTAAAAGCCAAGCCTAGGCTTTAGTCTCTCGGGGGGCGCCCTCCCGCCGATGACGTCCTCTCATAGCCACGTAGTGTTCATGATTGAATGTACTAATCTGTTGGCAAATGCAACAAAAAAATATTATAGGTGGTATGCGGGCGAAGCCGCGAGGGCCGCTAGTATATTATGTAATGACAAACAGAAAGAACCGACAAAGCAAATATTTTCTTTTGTTTTTTCTTCACACATTCTTCATTTTATATTTCTTCACGATACCTGGATTTTGTTAAATTGTAGCAAGAATAAAAGTAATAAATTTATTTTGAGAAAATAAATAGATTATTTTAATGATGTTAAATGTAAAACTTTTGAAATTAAAAATAATTAAGAATTTAGGATTGCGAATTGAAGTTTGAAATAACCTAAGAATTAGAAATTCAAATCCTATAATATCTTACGCTACAAAATTACTTTTCGTGGAGGTTGTTTCCTCAACTACAGGGTTTCTATACACTAATTACTATGAAATTTTATTAATTTTAATAGATATTTTAGTTAAGTTATGTATGTATATATAATACTCTATCAGACACCCAAAATTGAACACCAACAATACATTCTATCGTCATAACACGAAATCAAAAGGTAATAAATTATTATAGAACCGCTTCTAACAATCAAACCAACACAACGCCAGCTACTAAATGGATGGGTCAACAACTTCGCAATTCGACGAAATATGACGACCAATAAATTTAATAGAAAAAGCAATTTCAATTGACAAGTATTTAGGTCACCCGTATGCACTAAACAAATAAAACGTTTAGAAGTGGAAGGTAAACGAAAATGTGAAAGGTTCAAGAGAAATTTATTAAGTAAATAGAAATACATTATTTGAGACCGTCATGGCGCAGCAGCGCAGTGTTTTGTAAGCGCGACGGTTGTAAATTCGATTCCCACTCGGGGTTCTGCATTATTCTCAAATCCCCGCTCTGGTAACAAGACAAATCGCGGCGTTGAGTTTCGCTAGTCAACAAGCAATGTGACGAAAATAGGATGGAAGGTGGGGAACGGAGTGTCGTAACATTAGGTTTCGTCTGCCTACCCAGCTTTATGCGGAATTCAAGCTTGAAGCTAAAAAACCGGACCGGCGAGTCAGGATAGCCCACCGAATATTCCGTAAAAAATTGGAGGTCTTGAGCTTTTTCTTAAATTCAGGCTTAGGTTAGCCAGAGCCCTTTCATCTGATACCTCACGTGTAGAAATAATTTAGCTTTCAGTAGTAAGTAGAGGTGTTAATATCAAGCTTTGCCCCCTTTTTAAGTCTACTATTTTTGAGGATATAACGACAAATGTATAGTTTTCCTGATAGACGCTAGCTGCCAAATGTCATAATTCTAGATTAACTGGAAGTATGAATGAATATTGATTTCCTTGATAGTGTCGAAATACGCGTTTTTTGCGATATAAACGCCCATATCTTTTGTTAAGTAAATGTAGAAATAATTTTTAGGTAATTTTTAGGTTTGAATTACAACTCGATGTCTTCAAGCATTCCTGAGATAAAGACTCTTTACAGACAGACGGACAGACAAACAGACTGATAACAAAGTGATCTTATAGGGGTTAATTTTCCCTTAAAAGGTTCGGAACCCTAAAAATAACATTACTTATTAATTACGAATAGGAATTATTCGGAAGATGGTAAAAATGTCTATTGTTGGCGAATGTATTTCCACGACCGTCTTTGTTGTCGATGGCTTTTGTGTCCCAGACTTACAAAAATACATATTCATTCCCCCACAAATTCTTTGATCTCCAATTCAAAGATGTTAAATTTATTTCATATTCTACATACAATCATCCTACTGCTTATATGTACGTATTATGTAAATTTGACATCATATTCGAAACGAAATCGTGAACTCTCTACAATAGAATTGTAAGCTGATTTTTTGGGATATTTATAGGTAACGAAACAAAATTCCGCGTTGATCTCCTGAGGCATTATAACAATAGGCCTCTGCCTACGTATCAGAATTATTATATTTCCTTGAAAAAGAATTTACTTATTTATTCTATTTTCTCTTAGATTATAATTTATATTTTTAAATCCAAAATGTATGCGTAATTGATCAACAAAAATATATTTTTGATTCATAATTTATTTTAACCATCGTTGAGATTAATTAAGGATATTATTTAAAAAATATTTCTCTTTGAAGAATAAAGAAGAAAAACAATAGACAATCTCATGGCAATCAAAAGTAAATTGCTTTTCATTAGAAACAAATCGATGGCTGCCCTCGCCACTTGCTCTGAATTTTGTGGTTGTTCACACTCTGCGGTTTAGGCTGTTTATTATTAATATAAAGCTTTTTGTATTTAAAAAATATGCAAGATACATCATTGGACTTTAAAAACGTATTACTGATATTAACAATATTCAATATTATTTAGATTTAAATATACTTGATACAGAAATATTCGTACCTTCAGTGATGACATTCCGTTGGTTTAGTGGTAAGATGTATTCCATTTCTACGCTCTGGTGTCGAGGCAAACAGCGGCGTTGAGTTCCGCCACTCAAAACTTATTAATTTTCAGACAATAATGGTCACCTGACGATAAATTTATTTATTTTATTTATATAGACGGAACAACTCTTGTAGAGTCTATGGCTATACTTCAATATTTGGAAGACACTCGACCCGAGCCCAGTCTGCAGCCCAGCACTCCACTGGAAAGGGCTCGCATGAGAGAAATATGTGAAGTAAGCTCATCTTTGACATTTCGAAACTGGGGCAAAGTTTTTTTTTATATTTTTCAATCTATAGAAAGGAAACAAAAAATATTTTGTTTTGGAAAAAAAATTGAAAGTAAATTTGTTTTGTTCAAGAAGTGAATGACGGAATTCATAGTCACGTTATGTCGTATCTGTGGCAGAAAAAAAAAATTTTAGGAATCGGCACTGAATCCACTATCATCGTGTTCATTGAGTCACTGTCCCACTGCCCCACAATGGCTTAAAAATAACTTATCTCTATTACTTTTCGTAAAATGTATCACTTAGACTACAAAATAATTATACGAATCCTTAAACACGAGCGTTTATTGTTACTATACAGCAGCAATAAACTTAACAGGAACCCGCACATATAAAAGAGAACTATAAATTTTTCATACATTTTTAGTGTCACTCAGCGAAGTTTTCATCGTTTTTAATAAAAGGAACTTGAAAGGCATTGTATTTTACAGACTATAGTCTCTGGCATACAGCCGCTGCAGAATTTAGGTCTGAAGAGTCATTTTGAAGAAGAAGATCAATATTTGAAGTTCACCAAGTATTGGAGTGAACGTGGTTTGGAATCTCTGGAGGCATTGCTGAGGAAGTCAGCGGGAAGATTTTGTGTTAAAGACCAATTGTCTATGGCTGACTTGTGTTTAGTGCCGCAGTTGTATAATGCTGTTACAAGGTGAGGCTTTGATAGTTTTATAGATACTTGTATATTGTGTGGCTATCAAAAGTAATAATCTAAATGGATATGTTTGTCCGACTGGTTGTGGGTTCGATACCCACTCGAGGAGATGAAATATTTACTCAAATTTATATTTCCATTTCTTCGCTCTGGTGTCGAGGCACAGCGCGACATTGAGTTCTGCCACTCAACACGCAATGTTCGTAAATTTAAAGTTCACGCAATTCTCCAGAATTCGGCAGAAAGTGGGGGACGGAGTGTCTCAACACCAGGTTCCCTCTGCCTATCCTGCTGTGTGCGGGATACAGCGTGAAGCTAAAAAAATTAAGATAGATATGTAGAGAATCTTATTTTTATGGCAATTTTGGAATTATTTTTTTAGCTTGATGCTATATCCTGCACATAATGTTATGACGCTCCGTTCCCAGTAAGACACTTCCATTTACCGCTTCCCGCCGAATTCTGGAGAGATTGCTTGTTAGGTTGGGAGGAAATAAAAATATTCAAAATTTCATTTCCTACAATTCGAATCAATCACACTCCTGCACCACGACTGGTCTCTAACGTTCCATGAAAAATATATTTACTAATATAAATTAAATCCTTATGTCGTTCTATTCAGTCAATGAATAAAACAAACAAATATATGTATACATTGACTTTTATGGGACTAAGCGACGCAGTGGCCACTTATATATTGAACCAGGTTACAGATTTATTATACTACTATTCTTATTTATTGTGTTTTGTATACAATATCTACTTACTGTATGTATTGTATACAAAAAAACATTCGTAATATTTTCCTACACTTATGTACCAGATAGAGAATATAACCTAAACCTATACATCTCGTATTACTCTCTTTTCTCCGTTATTCTTCTCTTCTTCTTCTTCTTCTTCGTCGTATTCTTCATTACTGAAGATCGTGTCCGTTCTGATAGATCCTGATGGAAGAGTTACCGATATGCTCCCATAGTTCCCTATCCTCAGCTTGCCTTAAAGGGTTAATCATTGAGAGTACAGTACAGTAATTTCTTTGACGGCGTCGGACCACCGGCAAGGTGAATGTCCTCTAGGTCTTCTACCATCTACTTTGCCAAGAACAATCAGTTTGACCAGATCTCTGCCATATCTTCGTCAGTAGAATCATTGCACCTTTTGCCATCTGGATTCGTCGTCGAATTTCCAGCTCACTCCCTCCCCTGATCGCTTATCATAGAATAATAATAATAATAATAATAAATAACACTTTATTGCACATAAGACTTTACAAGTTTTCATTTTACTTATCCATATATAATTTAACAAAATATGTGCAATGGCGGCCTTATCACTGCAAGTGATTTCTTACAGGCAACCACTAAGATATAGTAAACTATTATTAGGATACTTATGTAAGTGCAAAAAGTATTACGAAGTATTTATCACAAACTAAATATATATATAATAAAAGTTAACATATATATAAACATATTAATACATATATATATATATACACACATATATACATACACACATACATACATACATACATACATACATACATACATACATACATATACAATACTTATGAAAATTAATTATGTATATAACACATATAATAAGATCCGATTATGAGTGCTGTTCAAGGTAGAACTTTTTAAGTTTACGCTTAAAGATTCCAACGGATTGAGATCGTCTAATTTCATCTGGTAGTGCATTCCAAAGTTTCACTGTTTTAATAGTGAAAGAGTCTCCATAACATTTCGTACGAGATAACGGAATTTCTAGGAGGTTATTGTTATGGGAGCGGAGGTGCTGGGAATGAAGGGTATTCGACCCCAAGAACTTAAACCGTTCTTTGAGGTACGAAGGAGTGATGGGATGGTATAGGACTGTGTAAAGGAGGGTAAGAGAATGTAGGTGCCGCCGGTCTTTCACAGCCATTTAAGTTGATAACGGTATTGTGTTACATGATCGTACTTCCTCAGTCCAAAGATGAACCGGATTATGAGGTTTTGCATCCGTTCAAGTTTATTAAGTAGTTGTTGAGACAGATCTATGTAACACGAGTCAGCATAATCGAGTATAGGAAGGAGAAGAGTTTGAGACAGGGAAATTTTAGTTTTTAGTGGCAAAAGATTCTTCCATCTTCTCAAACTTCCTAATGCACAAAAAATCTTGCGACTAAGCTCGGCAATTTGAGGAGACCAGGAGAATGTACTGTCCATTCTGATTCCCAAATTCACAACACTGGCACTGGGCTCTAAACAAATATTATTAAATAAAATTGGAGGGAGAGGCGATTGTAGTTTAAATAATTGTTTTGAGGTACCAAACATACATACTTTCGACTTACTTGGATTTACAGATAGCCCAAACGACTTACTCCAGTTATTAATGATTTGTAGATTGGAGTTAATGTTGTCAATTGCTCTGGGTATGTAGTTAATAGGAGCAGTCTCATAAATCTGTAGATCGTCGGCGTAGAGGTGATAAGATGATCTTATGTGCTGAGTTAAAGTGTTAATGAAAATGGAAAACAGTAACGGAGATAGTACACCCCCTTGCGGAACGCCAGCCGAGATGTTACATTGGGAAGATTGCTTCCCGTCCAATTTAATGCGTTGAGTGCGTCCATGAAGGTATGAGTAAAACCATTCAGTAGTTTTTGGTGAAAAGTTAATGGATCGTAAAATGCCTAAGAGGATATCAGAATCTACTGTGTTGAAAGCGTTAGAAAAATCCAGCAAAGCTAATATAGTAACTTGCTGGTTATCAACACCATATCTTATATCCTCACATACCTTGTTGAGTGCCGTTACTGTGCTGTGACCAGGGCGAAAACCCGACTGGAACGAGGACAGGATATTGTTATTATGTAAATACGTGTATAATTGCTCGTGTACTATACGCTCTAAGACTTTAGAAAGGAAGGGTAGTATGGAAATTGGTCGATAGTTTGAGAAGGATGTAGGATTGGATATTTTTGGGATAGGGATAACTAGTGCATGTCGCCAAGCATCAGGGAATTCACTGGAGGAAAGGGAGCAATTAAAAATATGACACAAAATAGGAAGAACGGGATTAAGAGTAAGCAAAATCATACGTCGACTTATGTTATCGCTGCCAGTAGAATCAGACTTGATGGCTAACACATGTTTTCGTATTTCTTCTGTTGTAATAGATGTGAAAAGGAAAGGGGCAGTTGCAGGTATCGGAAGTAGCGATAATGAATGGAGGGTTTGTATTTTTGTGCTATTATCCATCAGATCTACATTTGTAAAGTGTTTATTCAGAGACTCAAAATCCGTGCAGTTGCTTAAGATAGTAGTATCACGCATGCGTCTACCTCCTATTCCCATCGCGTTCAGAAATTTCCAAGTCTTTGCTGGGTTACTGAAATTGATTGAAGAATTTATATAATTTCGTCGGGCATCCCTGCAAGTCCTATTGCATTTGTTCCGTAGAATTTTGTATTTCTGTAAATTAACATTTGTGGGATTTTTCTTATATTTAGATTTTGCAGTGTTCCGTTTAGCCATAAGAAGCTTAATTTCCTGAGTTAACCATGGAGCGGGGAGATGTTTTATTTTCACAGGTCGAAGAGGAGCATGAATATCAAAAAGCTCAATTAAAAGTGAATTAAAAATATTTAATTTATCATTTACTGTCAATGCACTAAATATGCAATTCCAGTCAATATTGTTAAGATCGCGCATGAACTTTTCATTATCCATATTATTAAAAGATCTTCGCATCACTACAGTAGGTTTCACTTTTGGTGGACGTATTTTGTATGAGAGATAAACGAGGTCGTGATACGAAAAAGCTTCCGCTGATATTTGTCCACATATAGCTACATGCTCTGTAGATGATACTATCATGAGATCTAACAATGATGGTGCACAGCCAGGGAACACATGGGTTGCGTATGTAGGAAGGATGTCTAGATTGGAGCTATTGATTATAGTGTTTAATCGTCTCGCACGTGAATCATTTTTAATCAGGCACGTATTGAAATCACCCATTATGATGGTGTGGTCAGCGCCAGGGACATATTTTTCTAATAAGGCCTCAAATGAATCGAAATAATTGATATGTAAGTTAGGACTGTAAAAAACACCAAGTAAAACCTTAATGGTGCCAAAGAGAACTTCCAACAAAATATGCTCAGCAGAATTAGAGTAGATAGAAGGTGACTTATCTAGGATAGAAAAAGGAATGTGGCTGCGAAGGTAGATAGCCACTCCCCCTCCACCCTTTTCCGTCCTGTCATTCCTTATAAGATGAAAGCCAGGCAAAGCATATGCAGTTGAAGGTAAACATGGCTTAAAAAAAGTTTCAGAAACAAGGAGGGCGTGGATATTTTTTACATCAAAGGAGTCAAGGAAATCAGGATAATGGGCGGGAATACTTTGTGCGTTGATATGGACGACATTGAAATTTTTGGGAAATGGATTAAATTTGGAAACTAGGAAGGAATTGAGAGGTTCGGGAACGCTATGGAAACTATCATCAGATGCGGTTGAATAATTCGAAGTATCACTAGCACTGTCATCAGTATGCATGCTTTAACACAAATATTTATATATATATATATATATATATATATATATATATATATATATATATATATATATAGAAAGATAAGAAAAAATAAATAATAATAATTATATATAAATATGTATAACTAATAAATATATATATGAAATAAAATACTAATACCGAAAATAATAATTATAAAAATAATAATAATAATAAAAAAAAAAATAATAAAAAAAAATCTATAGATTAATGTAAATAATTGATTGAATAAATCAATAATATTTCATAAACTTTAAACACCTATCAGCAGTTTTTTTTGTTTTTTTTTAAATTACCATATAATAATAACAAAATAAATCAATAAATTGAAAGCGTATAACAAAACGAATATTAGCATGTCATCTGTTATATTAATATCTATGCTAACGTCGCTGTCCGCTGTCAACTGTCACTTCATCGAGTTACGTAGAAATAAAACAAACATAACATAATATATTCAGTGGGTAACAAACAGAACAAAATTACTATTATACTAGTACATATCCGAAGGATTATACATAGAAGTGACAAAATAGTATAATAAGATAGAAGTACAAATAAATAATATCAAGGATTGCAATAATACAAAACCAAACAAAAGAAATAAAAAATAAAAAAACATTGTAACCAGAAAAAAAAAAAATATATATATATATAAATGTATCCACATATATATGCATGTACACACATACACATACACTATATACTAAATATAAGAAATCACTTTTTTAATATTCTTCGGGTACGGATCTCTTGCTTAGACTTTGTTGGGATTTTAGCCGTAGTGGAAGTTCCCTGGGCTTGGTCTTCAGATGCACCGGGTATATGATCTAAATCGGCAGACAGAACTATGCTATGACGCTTGCCATCCGGTCCAATAACAATAATAAACCCATCTTTAGTCCAACATTTAGAAACTCCAAAGCGCTTTCTTGCAGCCATAAAAGTTTCATGCCTTGTTTTAGTCAAAAATTCAGACACTGTTACTCCAGTACCTTTAAGGCTGGTCTTTGAGTACCAAATCTGATTGCGCAGAGATTGATCTTTAAACTTAACCAAAATAGGTCTTGACTTCCCTGATAATGTTCTGCCCAGTCGCTGGCATCTACTTATATCATCCACACAAAAATTTGATATCTTAAGGTGTTCAGATAAGACTTTTACAACTTGCGCCTCAGTATCTTCTTTTTTATCCTCACTAACACCATGCAATAGTAAGATTTTCTTTCTGCTTCGCATTTCAATATTGTCACACTGTTTAGTCAGAAGCTGGACTTGTAGCTGAAGTCCCTCAAGAGCACTTAGCATAAATGAACGAAATACATTGAATTGTACAGCAATATTTGTGGGTGGACTTGCTGTATTACTAGAAGAATTCAAGTTTTTTTGGAATTCTTCCATTTTAGAGTTAAAGTGCTGTGTTAGTTCAACCATTGAGTGCTTAATAGACTCCATTTATGCAGTTTCTTAATATATATAAACAAAATAGAACTTACTAGGCTGTGACCTCTTCAAGGTTATATACAACCACTATTATTTGTATAGCTTTCAAAGAGTACTGGAGATTATGAAAGGAATAACACTACTGATAGGTTAAAAATAGTTAACTAGTTCATAACAATTTTACATTAAATAGTATATAAAAACTGTTAAAAATTTAATTAAATTCGCAGAGCTCAAAAAACAGCTGTTATCACTTTTGCACCTACCCACGAACTCCGAGACACGAGAACCGAGATATTATCCGTTATTCTATATAAATGTAAATAAAAAATCTCTATTTTTATTTATTTTTAAAAATATAGAAAATTTGAGCACAATTTCACTAAATTGAAATATAACATAGTTTAATTTCAAATATCTATTAAAGTTAATATAAATAAGAAAATCACGGCGTTGAGTTAACAGGCAATGCCTCCAGAATTCGGCGGAAAGAAGAGAACAGAGGTTCTTAACACTAGGTCCCCTCTGCCTACACTGTTGTTTGCGGAATACACCGTCAAGCTGATTTTAATATAAATAAAATTTATATGTACATCATATTCGTAATTAAGGTAAGGTAATATTCCCAATAGAATACGACTCGTGATATAAATGAAATCAAATTTTCGTTTTTCCTTTGGGAAATTCGTCGGACCATCATTACTTGTTATTAAGTCCAGAAATAGTGGATTGTCTTTGGATATATCTTTAAATTGACAAGATTGTCTTTGATTTATAAAAAAAAATATCTTTTAAAGACCGGATGAGGCCGGTCGTGGTGCAGAGGCACAAAGTGTGACTGTAAAATCGACTGGTTGTGGGTTCGATCCTCACTCGAGAAAGTGGAATATTTATTTACATTTATATTTTCATTTCTTCGCTCTGGTGTCGAGGCAAAGCGCGGCTTTGAGTTCCGCCACTCAGCACGCAATGCCTCCAGAATTCGGTAAAAAGTGGGGAACGGAGTGTCTTAACACTAGGTTCCCTCTGCCTACAATGCTGCGTGCGGGATACAGCGTGAAGTTAATTTAATTTTTAATCTTTTAAAGACATAGTTAGAATGTCATTCTATCATATTTACAACGATTTGGTGCGGCCTACTTTTCAATTAGGGCGCCTTCGTAGCTTTATGGCGTGATTTGTTACGTACTTTCCTCGTTCAAATTTATTACCTGCAGTATCTAAAGTCAGATTGGGACGAAATATCACACTTGGGAGGTGTAACGAAGATGGATAAGTAATGAACCTACTAAATTAAATAAATTAAAAAATTAAATCAGCTTCACGCTGTATCCCGCACAGCAAGGTAGGCAGAGGGAACCTAGTGTAACACTCCGTTCCCCACTTTCTGCCGCATTCTGGAGGCATTGCGTGTTGAGTGGCAGAACTCAACACCGCGCTTTGCCTCGACACCAGAGCGAAGAAATGGAAATATAAATTTATGTAAATATTTCATCTCCTCGAGTGGGAATCGAACCCACAACCAATCGGTTTTACAGTCACAATGTGTCACTGCGCCATGACTGACCTCATTTTTATTTTTTATTTATCTATTAATTGAAAACGTTATTATGAAAAATACATAATTATTTCAACCCAATTAAAGAAGGTGAAGGCATATTAAATTATTGAAATTCAAGAGGTAAAAATATATATTTTATATTAATTAGCATTTATTTTTTTATAAGCAACTAGACTACTAGTTTTTTCACAGCTTCAGCTTCACGCTGTATCCCGCACACTGCAGGTTAGGCAGACGTAACCTAGTGTTAAAACACTCCGTTCTCCACTTTCACAAATTCTCTCAACCATAATTATTAAATTCACGTCATAAAAATACATAATATTATTATCAAACTTTGTATTAAGTATCTATATTATATTATTTTCGACGTTAACATACGTGACTTATGTTTCTTTGCAGACATAAGTTAAGCCTGGACAAGTTCCCAACAGTTTCCAAACTGTACGAGACGCTATTAAAAGAAAAAACTTTTAGGGAGAGCCACCCGGAGAACATCAAACATAAAGTGAACTAATGAAATAAACTATTCAATACTATCAATTATTCAGTGTTTTTTCTTATCTCTGAATCTATAGAATGAAAATAATTGCAACTTAAAAAAAAACCAATAAATCAGCTTCACACTGTATCCCGTATAGAGTAGGGTAGGCAGAGGGAACCTAGTGCTAAGACACTTCGTTACCTATTTTCAGCCGAGTTTTTCGACGGTTTTGCGTGTTGAGTAGCAGCACTTAACAAGCACTTACCTTGATGGCAGAGCGAAGAAATAACAATATTCATAAATAATAATTCATTCCCCCGAGCGGGGATCGAACCCACAACTGTGGCGTTACAATCGCACATTTATACTCCTGCGCCACAACAGCTACAATAAATAGATGCAAGTTAGGTTACTTATAAAAATGTTAGTATATAAAATTTCAATTTATTCCAATATCAAAACTCACCAAGTGTGAAATAAACGGAAAAGAGTGTTGAATCACTTTATTTTGCAATAATACACAATAAAAGGGCAAATAATTATAGTTTAATATTGTTACGTAAATATTCTTTACAAAAGAATTGTAACCAACGTACGTTCAATTCAAATCAGATATGTTTCAACTGCGTCACGACGGCGCGGTGCTTAATATCAACGACCTCAAATATAATTTTAAATAATATGATCAATATAAATATTTCCAACACATCTAGTAATATAAAAAAAAAATCTGTATCCCGCACACAGCAGGGTAGGCAGAGGGAACCTAGTGTTAAGACTTTCTGCCGAATTCTGGAGGAATTGCTTGTTGAGTGGCAGAATTCCTCGACACCAGAGCGCAGAAATGAAAATATAAATTTAAATAAATATATCAACTCCTCGAGTGGGGATCGAACTCACTCACTCAGTCGGTTTTACAGTCACACTTTGTGCCGCTGCACAAACCTTACATTTGTTAAACACACGCACAAAACACAAACATTCGCGTCACCCAACCCAATATTAACAAATAAGCGTACCTATAATTATTTGCCTTTGAAAATATCTGTGAAAATCGATTAATCGAATAAATTAAGTGTGAATTGCGTTCAGATAAACTCGACACTTTAATCCGTATTATGTCTACTCGTTCCAATTCGATTACAATTTTAGCTTTGAAGTGCCTTCCCTAATGTAGGTCAGCCCTGACACACTCGATTGAGATATACATCGACTCGAAGCTGCATACTTATTTGTGGTTAAATATATTCTACTTCTAGGCTATTAAGGCCATTCTTGTCCATTTAACAATTATTAAAGTATTGGGTTCCGTATAATTAAGCCTAATGTTTCGTATATAATGACTTGGAATTTAGATCAGTTTTATTGTTATATATATAGTTTTTTTCTTTCTTATTCAGTTTTGTTCAGCCATTATCAAATTCTATTTTAATGTAAGAAACAGCTTAAATGTTAAATACATAATAATGTAACCATAAATGCATTTTTTCAATATTAAAAGCAATAGTAATTATTTATTTACTTAAATTTATATTTCCATTTCTTCGCTCTGGTGTCGAGGCAAAGCGCGGCGTTGAGTTCTGCCACTCAACACCCAATGCCTCTAGAATTCGGTAGAAAGTGAGGAACGCAGTGTCTTAACACTAGGTTCCCTCTGCCTACCCTGCTGTGTGCGGGATACAGCGTTAAGCGTTAAGGTTTATTTTTATTTTATATATTTTATGTTTTTATTTTATTCTACTGAAAAAAAGATTGTTTACTTAAAATTATTTTATACATGATTTTTATAATATTTATTAATGGATATACATTTTTTATTATTATTATTATTATTTCATCTCCTCGAGTGGGATCGAACCCACAACGAGTCGGTTTTACAGTCACACTTTGTGCCGCTGCGCCACGACTGGCCTAGTAAATATATATAAATATAATATGGCTTGTATTGATCACAGTACAATCAATTAATAAAATAAACAAAAAAACATCCATTTCACAAAATTCTAACAAATAAATCATAGATAAAATCAGTTTAGTTTGACAGTAAAGCACAAAAACGATAACTTCTTTAGGTACAATTTTAAAACCACTCAATACAGCGGCAGACGAATGGATCTGATAATCTTTATCAAAGCTCTGTTTTTACCAATGCATAAACCCATCTAACATCAAGGTACTCTTTGTATACATTACAAACTTTTATCTTTTGACAGAATTTTATTTGTGCGACATTTCTATAGGGATATCTAATATATTTTGATTTTCTTTTCGTAGCTTCACGCTGTATCCCGCACTAAGCAGGGTAGATATGGGAACCTAATGTTAAGGTACTCCGTTGTCATTAAGTTCCGTCTGCCTCTCTCGGCCGTATCCTGGAGGCATAAAGTGTTGAGTTGCTGAACTCAACGCTTCAAAAATACACTCGTAAGCTGTAGACTTTAATACTTTTATTTTAATTACACATATAAATTTAAATTATATATAGAAAGGTATTAGACGTAATTGTTCTTTTTATTTTGTTAATGAAAAAAGTTAACTCATAAAGCACGTTTGTGAAATATAAATGACTTATACAACTATTTAGTTTAAATCATTCAAATTTTGTTTAAGACAACTTTTAAACATCAGTTATATTTGTCTGAACTTTGAAGATATATGGGAAAATCTATTTTAAGGGTTAGGGCGCATATATCGATATAATTGAATCTAAACATTTTTTTTTATTTTTATTGGTTTGACTGTTTATCTGTGCGCTTGTGCACACTAATCTCAGAAACGGCTTGACCGATTTAAATGTAATTTATTAATATATTTTACTAACTTTCCTTAGCGTTTAGCGTCTGTTTTATAAATATCTCTATATATAATAAAACAGTAAAAATATTTTGTCTGTACATTTAGTAATTTTGAATGAAATAGATAGAGGAACACTTAAAAGGAATAGTAGAAAGCAAACATTTTTTTTAATTTCTTGTCTGTCTGTCTGTCTGCCTTTACGTATGACCAAGTACATCTCCGAAAGTACTGAACCGATTTACTAAAACCTTTCACCAATTGTTTTGTTTTAACTCAAAATGGCATTTCATGAAAATTGGTTAGTTAAAAAAAAAGTTAGCGTCATTTGAATGAACTGAAGACATTAGTTTGCCTGCGAAAATTATATAACGATCTATATCTATACTTATAATAAATGTTTTAATTGTTTATAATAAATTTGTATTTTTAACTGTATAGTATGTTTTTAGTAAAGCGGACAGCTAGTAATATACTAGTTATATTTTTTTGTTATATTCGACAAAATACACCAAAATGATTGTTTTATTGAATTGACTGAAACTTTACTTTTTAAGATATTGATTAAAATATTATTAAAACACGAAAGTAATTCACGTAAAGCAAATAAATAATTATGTAGTTTAAGCGTAGCCGCGAGCGGGTCGCCAGTCTTAAAATATTTCAAAGGAAAATTTCAAAAGCTCTTATCTTGATTTAACTTAAAGACCTTATGTTCGATTAAGTGATTTCCGAAGAGAGCGCGAGAAGGTGAGTTGAAATGATTACCTGCTAGCGTATTAACTGCTTGTGAAGGCTCCAGTGGAAATAAATTAACATTTTGTATTAGAACCTTTTTTATATAAGAAGACTTTTCTATCTACAGCTATTATATATATATATATATATATATATATATATATATATATATATATATATATATATATATATATATATATATATATATATATATATTTTTTTTTTTTTAAATGTATTTATCGTTTACTTTTTTAACTATATAATGTATACAGGATGTAACGCGATCAATCAGACATCAATCAGGCGGTCTATGGGTAGAGGCCCTCAGTGCCTATCCCTTTCACTGCCATATATGTTCAGCGATTTTCAGTGGTTCGACAGATATTTGAAAATATCTATTTTTTTCGGAAAAAACCAGATTCTTGAAGTAAATTGGCAAATACATCCCGACTGTTATATAAGTATAGATCTATAGGTGTACTATTATATAGGTATAATTTGCAAGTACGGCCCGACTGTATACTTTTTTCACTTATACTATATCCTGCATGCGTATAGCAGGATAAGCAGAGGGAACCGTCCTTCCCTCAACTCTGAACGGAACTCAACGCCCCACTTTGACTTGTTACCAGAGCCAAATGAAAATATTAAATAATAATTTCCCTCGAGTGGGAACCCATTAGTAGTGCCACTGCGCCACGACTGACCTCAATGCTCAATGCTTTTTACATATTTATATATACAAGCTGAAAGTGTCAACACCACTTTAAATGAAACCACAGTTTTAACGACTCTATAAATACAATTTAAAAAAAATGTTTCCCAAAAATGAAAAACTGTTTTATCCAAACAAAATAAAGAATAAAATTATCGTTTTGAAATAAAACGCCATTTGTTTACTTTATTTTGACATCTTTGACTCAAAATCTGAGTGATTATTAAGTTTTTAAATTATTTGGATGATGTTTAATATGAATTTTATCATTATGACGAATATGGCATGTGATTACTGAGTATTTCTCTTAAATGTGAAACTATTGTGTCAGTATTTGAGTGTACCATCAAAAATACATTCTTTTAAGACTAGAAATAAACAAATGTGGGGTTTTTAATATTACTTATGATAAAAATATTAGTGGTAGTAAAAGGAAAATACGACGACGACGATGTAAAACTAATGTTAAATGTAAGTACCTATCTATCGTAGTTCAATATCATTTTGTGTGTTACAAATTTTGAATATAATTTTGTGGGTGGTTTAATAAACATGCATTATTTCTAAATAATTTCATAATAAAGTAAAGAAAATAAAGTAGGATTTTATTAAATAACTAGCGGCTCGCCCACGGCTTCGCCCGCTTAAAATACATGATTATTGATTTAATAAGCAGAATTGATTGACAACTATAATGATTTCTAATATGATTTTTTTACGACATTATCGTCAAAGAATTTTTGATTGTTTTGAATAAAAAAATACGACCATTGTTGATATTTAATATTTATAAAATATACATAAAGCTAATTATTTATTACACGTATATATTTTTGTAACTTTGTTCTTTTTACCTATATAATATACTCTGTTAAATGTGCTGATGTCAGTGAATAATTTAATTTACTCATTCAGAAACAGCCTTAAATGTTAAATTATTAATTTGAAGGATTCATAATATTCTTTGTAAAATAACTGTAATAATTGCATATTAACTCCTGTACAGTTTTTAAATTAGTTTCATATATTATATGAACGAACGAACCAAAAAAAATTTGTATTTACTTGATATTTCTTTCAAGATCGTTCTTTATCTCTGTGTTGAATGAATTACGACTTCTTTCAAATGACGATAACTTTTTTTTAATGAACCGATGAACTTTTTATTTTGATGAACTAAACTTTAGTATTTAAGTTGAGTTAAAACAAAGCAATTGGTGAAATTTTCAAGCAAATCGGTTTAGTACTTTCAGAGAAAAATGCGGACAAAAATATGTCGAGACAGACAGACAGACAAGAAATTTAAAAAAAAATTTTTGCTTTCTATTATTATTTTTAAGTGTCTCTCTATCCATTTCAGTCAACATTACTAAATGTACAGACAAAATATTTTTACTGTCTTATTATATATAGAGATTTTAATAAGAGATATGAACGTTGTTTAGATTTATTATAAAAAATAGGTAATTGCGTGACAAACAACGAGAAATATCGTTCTTTCTCGTTCGGTTATGTGTTGTATGAATGAAAAGTAGAAGATCGGCAACGCTTAGTAGTATGTGTATGTGTGCGTCACACGAAATACAGGTTTGGATGAAAATCGTGAAATAAAAAAAATCCTACGTACTAAACTGTTGAGTTATCTTGATTAATTTCTTTAGGTAAGGGTTTACCCTATATACGCTTTCCGTAAAAGGAGAGCTGATACTTCCACCCCGTATATATAATGCCCGTCGTATCATGTCGTCCTCAGGTGTCGAGCCAATAGTGCGTCAATTAGTTTTGCCATTTTCCAATATTCTGTGGAAAATGGGGAACAGATTGTCATAACACTAAATTCACTCCGCCTAACGTACTGTGTGCGGGATACAGCGTGAAGCTGTATAATATATGAGCACTAAAATACATGTTTACACATTTTAAACACTCAATTTTCCCATATAATACACAAGATACGATGCACTACAAAGAAAAGATAATTAAAGAAGCCAGCATCTAACAACAATACTAATCTATTTATAATGAAAATGTCTGCGCTTCTAACTACATTTCGTTCTTTAACCGTCCAAGTGAATAGAGCTAACGATCCTGGAGTCAACAAACTTTTCGAAAGTGAAAACTGAAACTTCTAATAAAGAGCTGCATTTTATATTTAGAATTACGAGAAATAAAATATATATTTTTGTCATTGAAAAGAATTTAAAAATGTACATTTGCAGCAGCGTTGGGTTCCGCCACTGAATATACAATGCTTACAGAATTCGGCGGAAAGTGAGGAAAGCAAGTATGTTAATGGGTCAGTGTCTTGACACTAGGTTCCCAGGTTCCCTCTGCCTACCGGTACCTACATCATTTTATTTATGTTACAAAACTATATATATTAATATACTCGTAATATAACTATATAATTATACTCGTAATATATGCGGGCTAATGCATATAACAGTGTAGGTACAGAGATCGTAGTGTTAAGACACTCTGTTCTCCGCTTTCTGGGCAATTTTCGGGACATTGCGTGTTGAATGGTGGAATAACTTGCGCATTATATTTTGTTAACAAAACGAGAAAATAAAAATAATTTCTTACGCCAATTGGGAATCGAACCCACAACCATGGTGATCACAATCAGACGCTATACTGATCCATGACGGTCTCGTGTAATAAGTATTAAGAAATAAAATTATTAGAATCATCAGTCACAACTTACAAATACTCGTATAATAATAGACTAAAATAAACGAGAACGTTGATCCCTATTCAGCAATTGATATTTATTGTTTCGACACCAATGCAATTCATTTTACAATAGCGAAGTGTGATGCTGAACTGAAATCGAGTAGTCCTCAGTAAGACGGTACCCGTCCTGGGGGGCGCGTCATGCCTTCCGACGACGACCTGCACCTATAAATTAGAACCCCTTACTACCGGGATGGGACCAACTGCAAATATTATCCTTCTGACATATTTATTTGGGCCGCAATGGCTCCTCAGATGAAAGGGCTCCTTATATTGTTTTGCTTATTCTACGTAGGAAAAGGGGACGGTGAGTGGAATTGTATATTTGATTAAAAAATTTCTTTTTATTTGTTCATATTATGTTTTTGAGTAGAACATATAATATAAAGTAAGCAATTATATGTAAAAAATACTTTTTTTTTACTTACACGGTTCTCCAATATATGACAAGGACATTCTAGACATAGACAATCTAGGTTTAAAACACTTAGTTCTCTATTTTTCACTCAATTTCGAGACATTGCATCTTGAGTTTCGTGGTCCAACACTGTATTATAATAAAACTGGGAAATTAAAATAATATAGGCAATTATAATCAATCCCCCAAGTAAGAATCGAACCCGTACTACCGAACTAGTAAAATCGTATAAAATGTATTAATCGTATAAAAGTGTGAATCGAACCAACAACCATCGCATTTACGGAATACTAAACCTCTGGCCACGATGGCCCCTCGTTATGATATACCCTAACAGTATTTATGTTTTTAAATATTAGACATAGTAAATTTAATTACGATTACAAATATCATAGTTTATACCAAAGAAACAACAGAAAAACCAGAGATCTTCGACGTGCTCTCCGTGATACAAGATGAGCTGCCGGAAGGCGTGTCGCGGGTTCCAGGCAGGTGCCAGCTACCTTCAGCCCCTGAAACTGAATATACAGCATTCTCTCTTAACGAAAACGCTACATTACACCAGCTAGCCGCCGGAATATTTTACAACACATTTCCCGAAGACTTTTCTATATTGGCCGTTGTGAGATTACCTGGTAAGTGGATAGTGATAGTGATAAACTGTAATATAATTACTATCAAATTCGAACAGTTTGTTTTGGAGAGTTATATAAGAAAAACAAACTGAAACAATATTTTTTTTCTCTTTTTGTATCAAAAAGAATGTGTAGTCCACATTAATTATTAAAACCAATATCGTCATAGGGAACCTAGTGCTTAGACACTCTGCTCCCATTATGACCGTTCCGTTCCCACTTGTCGCCAAATTCTGGGGGGAATGCGTATTGAGTGCCGAAACTCAACGTCGAAATTTGTTTCGTTTACCGAAGAAGTGAAAATATTACATATTTCATTGTCTCTAGTGGGAATCGAGCCCACAACCTGTTACGTTTATAGACGCACACTTGTGGCCCTGTGCCACGACTGGCCTATAATTAGAGTAATATTACTTATTTTTACTGTAAAATTTAGCAACAATATGTTATATTTAAATATATAACATAAAACTTATACAGCTTTATAACTTGAAGCCCGTCGTGGCGCAGCGGCACAAAGTGTAACAAAGTGTGACTGTAAAACCGACTGGTTGTGGGTTGGATCCCCACTCGAGGAGATGAAATATTTACTTAAATTTATATTTGCATTTCTTCGCTCTGGTGTAGAGGCAAAGCGCGGCGTTGACTTCTGCCACTTAACACGCAATGCCTCCAGAATTCGGCAAAAAATGGGGAACAAAGTGTCTTACTCTAGGTTCCCTCTGCCTACCCTGCTCTCTGCGGGATACAGCGTGAAGCTGATTTATTTATTTATTTAACTTATACAGGGACTCAACAAAATACGCTGTTTGTGCTTTATTCGGATGCTGGCGACGAACAATTGCAGCTAGTAGTTGGCGAACTGATAGAATTATATTACGAAGACACACGAGGAGATCCAGAAGACCATGAACTTATCACATTCCGAGTTAATATTGCTGATGGAAGGTAGACCCTAATAAATATTAATGTATTTTTTTAATTATTAAGATACATTTTATATTTTGTTGAGGCCAGTTGTGGCGCAGCGACACGAGGTGTGACTGTAAAACCCCCCACTCGAGGAGATGAAATATTTACTTAAATTTATATTTCCATTTCTTCGCTCTGGCTTCCAGGTTAAGTGCGGCGTTGAGTTCTGCCACTTAACACGCAATGCCTCCAGAATTCGGCAGAAAGTGGGAACGGAGTGTCTTAACACTAGGTTCCCTCTGCCTACCCTGCTGTGTGCGGGATACAGCGTGAAGCTGATTTTTTATTTTTTTATATTTTGTAATTAAAACTATCACAATAGTCTTTTTTAATATGTCCGGCTCGCAGGTTTGCCTGCTTAGTCCACACTTCTATTACATTTCGATCTTCCTTCTAAATTTGTCTGATTTTCGTAAAAAGTATCTTTATATAGCATAAAACAAAGTGGTTTCCCAGAAACGATTTATATAGCAGATTTCATAAATAGAGTTTGATTCCAGAAAATAAAATATTTAATATTTTCATTTCTTCGCTCTGGTATCTATGCAAAGCGGAACGTTCAGTGCCGCCATTCAACACCCAATTCCTCCAGAATTTGACGGAAAGTGAGGAGCGGAGTGTCTTAACACTAGGCTCCCTCTGCCACATGAGGGATACAGCGAGAAGCTGAATGAATATATAAAAATAAAAAAAATTACACACTAATGAATCAATTTAAGAAAATCCTATGTAATTTCATAAAAATATACAGAGTTTTCTTAATCTCGTCTCGTATACCAAAAGTAAATTTTACTAAATGTTTTCCAATTTTTTTTGCTAAGGTGGCACAGATTAGGAATAAGCATCAAAGGGGATTCAGTCTCACTGATCGTTGATTGCCAAATCAAAGGGACGTTACCCTTGCGACGCCACCCTGGCAGCACTTTTAATTTAGCCGGTGCCTTGGTCGTTGGCACTCAGATCACGCCTGACCAGTATTATGAGGTAAATCTATAAATTACGTTCTATTTAAATTAAAAATAGTTAATTATATTTATATTTTCATTTCTTCGCTCTGGTGTCGAGGCAAAGCGCGGCGCTGAATTCCGCCACACAACACGCAATGCTTCCAGAATTCGGCATAAAGTGGGGAACGGAGTGTCTTAACACTAGGTTCCCTCTGCCCACCTTGCTGTGTGCGCGATACAGCGTGAAGCTGATTTTTAATTTTTTTTATATAAAGACTCGCTTATTATTCATTTGGATATACCATGCGAGATGAATGAATTCTAATATCGCTCAATTAAAATAATTATAAAATTAGCAAAAACTCTTCTGTGAATGCTATGTGGTTTTCTTCAAATATACCTACTTTTTACATTATATCAAAAATGATAAAAATAAATGCCAAAATAATAATGTTACTTAGATAACCATAATTTTAAATATAAAAAACACAAAACATAAACTCGATATGTAGTGGGTTCGATTTCCACGGAAGAGGATGAAATAGTTGATATTTTGATTTCGTCGCTCTGGTGACGAGACAAAGCGCGACGTTGTCTGCCTACCCGTTGTGTGCCGGATACATCGTGAAGCTAAAAAAAAGCATTAAACATACAATATGTTTTTTTAAACATTTTTAAAGTGTTATTACACACTTAGGAAAGATAAATACTTATTTAGAAAACGTATAAAAATTTGAACATAGCGGGACTCGAATCCGCACCTCTTTGATCTCCTCCTCTCCTCCTCATCCAGGAGGCGCGGGTTCGAGTCCCGCTACGTTCAAATTTTTGTATATTTTCTAAAAAAGGATTCAATAGGTATATCAACAATGAAATCACACACTTCCCATCCAATAATCAACAAAGCCCTACCAAATTTGAATCCTCAATTCAATCATCAAACATCATCAGATTCACTTGACTCAATTTAAATTCCTCTGACGTGACGAAACCATGCGCTAATAAGAACCTTGATCCACCAATTGTTACAGGGCGATATTGAGTTGCTCCAGTTCGTTAATAAACCAGACCTTGCCTATGATATGTGTGAAGCTATAGCTCCCGACTGCGGCTTCGGCTACGATTATACACAAGAATTAGATAACAATAATGATTATGATAAAGAACCTGATTATGAAACTCATCCTTTGACCGAAGCGCCGGATGGTGAGAGGTACAACGAATATGGGCCAAATAGGTTTTTTAAACAACCAAATCGATCTGATAATCTATGGGCAGCGGCTAGTAGAGAATTGACAACTGTTAAACCGTATTTTCAAGTACCAGAGAGCTTCGGGATTACAGCTCCGTATCCGATACCTACAGATGATGGTAAGATATTAGGTACAATTAAATTTTACCTTACAAAATATTTTGCATGTGATTTATGAAATACATACTAGTATATTAATTGATAACCATTTAAAATTAGACTGCATCATTGTACAGTGAGACAGTGTCTCTTTGTATGTTCGTAAAGACGATAGGTTCAATACTCTTCTTTTGATAAAATTATTCTGTTATATAGAAGTAGGAATCTAACTTCTCTTCTCTCAACACACAATTGTCTGAAACTTAGGTGAATAATAGATAATAGAGTGGCTATACACTAGGCCTGATTTGTATACTGGTATTTTACTCTTTACATTAACTGGCGACACACGTTTTATAAGAGATATATATTAATAAAAAAATCTCATGTACGTGTTTGTTTACAACAGACGAAAACAGTATATTCGGGAGATTTACTGATACGGAAGAAATAATTTCCACGCCATCCAGTATTCAAATTATCACTCCTGGATCCTTAGCAGTCGCTTCTGTAACGGTGAGACATTTTTCTTTATTTAATTCATATCTAAATATGATGCAGATTGTCTTTGTTCCAACTGTAAGTCGGTAGTTGTGATTTATTATCGCCTTTTAGGATAACGATAAGTTAGATGCTACTCAGTCCAGTGAAACAAAGCGCTTTATTTCTTTAAAATATGATCATTTAGAACAATAACTAAGAACTACAAGCGGAAATCAAATAAATAAATATAAACATTTAAGTCACCATAGCTTTACAATACTATCGTGGCCGCCCTGAAGTTACCTCAAGATGACTTGATTTGATTTTAGAATTTTTCTTACTTTTTATTATTTTCTTTCCCAATGAGCAATGCGCAAAAACTTTAAAAAAGTTAACTTCAGGGTGACCAAGACTTGTGTATAATAAACTGTTATGTAAGCAAGAGTAATATTTAAGGCAAAACGCGACATAGATGACGAAACGGAAGCCTCTACACTCGCTACAACGGAATCTTCCTATACATCCATAACGACTACCGAAGATGCGGATTGGCTCACACACCCAGATTTAGAGGTAAAGTAGCTTAGGAATATTATCCACTAAATTTTTAAAGATATTGTTATTTTATACATATTTTTAACGCGGTATACCAATTAAATATAAAATGTAAAGCATAATCTCATATAAATACTGCTGGTACGAAAATTGAAATCGATAAGTAGTTCTCGAGATGTTCCAAAATTGCTTTAAATTTATTGTAGTTAATAATCGCAGAACACAATCTATAAGTAAATAAACATTTATTATAACATTTATAATAAACTAGGCTTAACGCGGCTTCGCTCACTTTAAATAAGTGGTGTAACACTATCACTATATAACAAAATCTTTAAATAAATTGTAGCCTATGTGTTATCAGAAACTAGGTTACTATAAACTATATATCTGTAAAGTTTCATCTTAATCCGTTTACTAGGTTTTCTAGTTTTTTCGTGAAAGTGTAACAAACACTCGCAAACTTTCACATTTGTAATATGAATACGATTGCAGAAAAATAAAAAAATATATAAAAACTTTTTATATATTTTCATTTTTAATTTCTTACTTAAGATGGAAAAAGCGTTTTCATGTGGATAGCAAGCTTTAAATAAAGTCACACTGGCCAGTTCCTTTACAAAATCATATTCATACATCTAATATTACAATACTTGAGTTTTATTCACTTCCATTTCTAATATGAAATTCATATTTTACAGGTAAATTATTATTATTTGTGACATTTTGCGTGTAAATATTATTATTATTTATTTAAATTTTAAATTCATATACACTTTTACTTTATAGATAGGTATTTTGTAGGATAAATACGACATTTATTACGATACGATTATATATTTTAAGCAATTAATAATTTCCCAAAATTCGAAAAATATTTTTGTATATTTGTATGCGTAATGTGTTGACAGTTTGTTGAAAGTAGCAAAATCTAATTTAAAAATGAATATTTTTTAAGTTAAGTCTGTGCATATATTTTTTTTTTATAATAAAGCTTATATTTTTATTTTTTAGCTATTCGCTGCAATATGCACATAGCATTATAGGCAACCTGAAACTTAGTGCAAAAACTCTCCGTTCCCATTAAGACACTTCCGCTGCCCACTTTTGCCGCTAAGAAATAAAAATATTAAATAATTCATTCTCCTGTATGGGAATCGAATACACAAATATCGCGTTTTCAGTCGCACGCTTGAGCCCCTGCGCCACGACGGCCTCTTAAAGCTTTAATGGCCTTATTTTTTAACATTTTTAAAGTATTAATTTAAAAATGCACACTTTGGACAGGAAAATATTAAAATTATTTTATTTAAGTGGCTTTAACCACAACTTAAGTTAACATTAACTTCCATTTATGTGCAATATGTTTTAGTTACGTATGTATTTGTTTTATCAAGGGCAATGGGTCATCGAGGTACAACCCTACAGATACATATTACGACTATGGAACTTCTGGCGTTTATATGGGGCCCAGAGGCTACCCTGGTCCCCCAGGTCCTCAGGGACCTAGGGGGCCCAAAGGGGAAACTGGTAAACCAGGATCTTTAGGTCAACAAGGATTTCCAGGTGCCCCTGGTCATGTTTTCGTGGTACCGGTAAGTTAATTTGAAAATAGTTCTTTCTATTCTATTTTACTTTTTTTAACTTATTTTATTATAAAAATGTGGAACTTAAGGTAATAACATAAGGATAACAATTGGGTTGATATTTGTTTTAATATTTTGTACATTTTTATGTATTTTTAATATGTAGTGGATATGGCTTACTTTCAGTTACAACAACCAGGCAATGAAAAAGGCCCAGATGCACAATCAGAAGCGCTAAGACAGATATTGACACAACATATGGTATGTTATATATTCATAATGATGTAAATAATTGTAGTTACCTACTACTATGTACTACGACTCTCAATAAGAGAAAAGATAATATACAAAATATATTAACAAATGAAATTAAATATATTAACAAATGTATTTTGAAAGGCTTCTATGCGGGGTGCTGAAGGTCCTATGGGCCTAACGGGTCCCCCTGGTCCAGAAGGAGAATTAGGAACTGAAGGACCTAAAGGAGAACAAGGCGACCAAGGAGAACCAGTAAGTATTATTAATTGGAAAATAAATATTATAATATTTTCTAAAATGACACTTAAAAAGGGAATGCTTTTTTACGTCTTAGGGACCACCTGGCCCGCGAGGTCTGCAAGGGCCACCAGGTAGACTTGGTCGAAGAGGTCATGCAGGTCGAGATGGAGAACGAGGATCACCAGGACCTGCAGGTCCTAAAGGAGATCAAGGATATCCTGGCCAATCAGGTATACCAGGAGATAAAGGCGAGAGGGGGACACCTGGGCAGCAAGGCGAGACAGGCGCTCCTGGTCTTGATGGCCCACCAGGAGACGATGGACCTCCTGGACCGCCAGGATTGGCTGGTGAACTGGTAACTATGCTGTTTTATTAAAATATTATTAGACTGTTACTTAATGTATATAAGAAATATGTATTATTTATATTCCTATTATTAGGGACCACGAGGATTTATGGGACCTAGAGGATTTCCAGGGCTGATTGGATATCCAGGAATACCAGGAAGTGAAGGACCACAGGGCACGAAAGGTGCATCGGGACAACCGGGACCTCCAGGTTCACCGGGACAAACAGGTCCGATGGGACCTGCAGGATCGCCAGGACCTCAGGGTTCAATTGGATCTCCAGGAATCCAGGTACAAAGAAATAAAACGCTGAAAAAACTTTTTATAATTGACACTATTCTATAAATTAAATTAGTTTCACACTGTACCCCTGGAGGGTAATCAGAGAGGACAGACCGCCGAACGATATGGTCTTTACATACCTCTTTCGTCTTGTACACTGTCGTTAACCTCTTCATACATACCCTCCGGTGCTCGTGCTTTTTACCTGACCTTCCTCCAGTATTTTTGATATTGTTTTCAAAGGTACCTGTATCGCTACTCTTTTTTACTTCATAAATCTATTTTGCTATTCTTTCGTCATACATTCGTTCGACATGCCCAAATTACGTTCTTTTTCATTCTTACCGTTAAATCCCCGCTAGCACCTGCCATGCTGTGTATCTCTTTATTGCGGATTCAATCAACTAGGCTGACTCCGTATCCTACAAAGAGATCGTATCTCTCACAACATTCATCTTTCTTTCATTCTTCTTCTATAATACCCACGTTTGCTGCCGTATTACAGCGGCGGTACCAACAATGCATTGGGTACGGCCAAACGTACAGCCGTGCTGACATTTTGTTGTATCATCAATGCACCTACCATTAACTCTGTTACAGACAGCAAGCCTTTCCGCATCCATCTCATATCTTCCATCTCTAATAAACATACTTTCCAAATATACCACTTCATTCACTTGTTCGAATAACTTAACCATTTACAGTGATCATGCATTCCGTTCTTTCATCATTCCTTTCAAATATTATTAATCGCGTTCAGGCTTACACTATTATTTTCATACTCTTCTTTCAGAGTGATGGCTAATGCCTACAACTCGCATTCTGATGATGCAATGAGTACTACATGATCTGCATACTGTTTTATAATTACATGTTTATATAGAATGTTCAATTGTAAATGTTGTTTATAGGGGCCACAAGGTAAGCCGGGAATATCAGGTCTTCCAGGACCTGAAGGTTCACCTGGAACTCCGGGTACTCCGGGACAACAAGGTTCACCCGGTGAAATAGGATCTCCAGGACCACAGGTAAATATTTTACATTATAAATATGTCATGTTGAGGCCGGTCGTGGCGCAGCGGCACGAGGTGTGACTGCAAAACCGACTGGTTGTGGGTTCGATCCCCACTCGAGGAGATGAAATATTTACTTAAATTTATATTTCTATTTCTTCGCTCTGGTGTCGAGGTTAAGCGCGGCGTTGAGTTCTGCCACTCAACACGCAATGCCTCCAGAATCCGGCAGAAAGTGGGGAACGGAGTGTCTTAACACTAGGTTCCCTCTGCCTACCCTGCTGTGTGCGGGATACAGCGTGAAGCTAATTTATTTTATTTATTTTTATAAATATGTCATAACGATACTTTCCCATTTAATATCATTTATACGCTTTGTAGGGTATGTTAGGATTTCCAGGACCTCGAGGACTAAAAGGAGACGATGGACCAAGAGGCTTGTCTGGTGACAAAGGGGATAAAGGAATTAGAGGTATGTTATGCAATGACTATGCCAGTTTAATTCAAATAAATTTATATGTGAATAGGTCGTTTTCGCGTCACATTAGCAAGATTATTAGTTGCGTTTATAAATTGCAGGAATTGAAGGAGAAAAAGGTGATATAGGGCTAAAAGGTGAACGCGGGCTGCCTGGAGAACCTGGACCTCCGGGTATTGAAGGGCCTGAAGGACAGAAAGTAAACAACTAATTAACAAATTAATTTAAAAATTTGTAACTTAACGACGGTTATGGTTATATTTTCAATAACTTAATTATTTTAATTTATATTCTATACATTTTTTGAATAAAACCAAAAACAGTTCAATAATGAGCTATGTCTGTTTATATAAAAACATGTTTGAATTTTATTGTATCAGGGAACTGAAGGACCACGTGGTGAAACTGGGTCAATTGGATCAGTAGGTGAAAAAGGGGCAACTGGGCCTCAAGGCCCTTTAGGATATCCTGGGACCCAAGGAGAGAAAGGAGACAAAGGTGCATCTGGACGCCGAGGCCGCCGAGGCACAAAAGGAATTGCAGTAAGCCTTTTATTTATTTATACTTTTATTTTTTCTGCCAAATTCTTGGGTCATTGCGTGTTGAGTGGTGGAAATAAACGCCGCACTTTACCCTCTTTGCTTTTTATATTTATTTATAGTAAAAATTATCAATCATGCTGTCATTTTAAAAATCTTTTGCTTTCAGGGCCTCATCGGTATTCCTGGAGATCGTGGAGAAAGCGGTCCAAGAGTAAGTTGTGTGGCTATTTTTTTTGTAAAAAAGAATACTTATTCACAAATATCCTCATAATCATGGTATTATAAGCCATTTCTTATTAAAATATTATATTCTTTAATAAAATATTATATACATCAAATAAAAATTGATATAATTACTTTAGGGTTACCGAGGACCACGAGGACGTAGAGGGTCTGATGGACCACCGGGACCAAAGGGTGATACAGGTCAACCGGGTCCTCCAGGATCTATTGGAGAACGGGGACCGCAGGGGCTTGAAGGTCCACGAGGTTTTCCAGGAGCTGCTGGTCCACCTGGGGCTGATGGTAAAGCTGGCTTACCTGGGACTCCCGGGGAGAGAGGGCCGACGGTATTTAATAATTAAATATAACATATATTTTATTAGAATTAGAATTACAATTATCTATATTTTTAAATATATTAAGTAAATGTAAATAAGTACAATTATTATAATTTTACTGATTTATAAAATTATTAAGGGAAAATTTCGGTAATTTTAGGGAGAAACAGGATCACCTGGTCAACCTGGCCCACCTGGTTTAACTGGATCTCAAGGACAAAATGGTGATCCTGGTCCTGCAGGTATACAAGGACCATCAGGGATACCTGGAACTCCAGGGGAGATTGGCACTCCAGGGGAAGCGGGGAAGGAAGGACCCCCTGGCCCTGCTGGACCAGAAGGCAAACCTGGTCCAGTTGGATCTCCGGGTATAGTGGGACCAAATGGAGAACCAGGGTTACCTGGTGCTCCAGTAAGTTTATCTTATTGGTACTATAGTATATATTATGTTTTTGGAACTCAACACCTCGCTTTGTCTTTATATCGGAACCAGGAAATAAAAATAATTTATTCCTGTGAGTAGAAATTGAACCCACAAAGTCTTGTACTTAGACGCTATGCCACAATTGCCTCTACATAGTTATTAAATGTATTATTATAGGGTGTACCAGGATCCAAAGGAGATATGGGTCCAACAGGGCCCCAAGGAGTTAGAGGTGATAAAGGGGAACAGGGTGAGACTGGTCATGAGGGCCCACAGGGTCCAATGGGACGTGAGGGACCAAGGGGATCTCCCGGTTCTGGAGGACAGAAAGGGGAAGTTGGGGAACCTGGACCTATAGGTATTTATATTTTTACTTATTTTTGATACTTATCTTTAATATTTTTAATTATTATTTATTAGTAATATCTTCGTATATTTGACTTATATGTTGTATTTAAAAGAAATACATTTTAATAAAAAGATGTTTAAATTATTTCTCTTAAAGTAAAGGAAGTGGGGTAAACGAACACACGTGTAGACGAATTATATATAAGACAATATAATGGTTTTTATTTTGTCTAAAGGTCCAGTCGGGCGAGATGGTCTACCAGGACCAAGAGGGCTAGCAGGAGTTCCTGGTCCAGTAGGAGTACCAGGTGAAGACGGAGATAAAGGAGAAGCCGGCCCTCCTGGCGAAAAGGGTTTTAAAGGTGCCACGGGAGAATCTGTAAGTATTTACTACTATTTTTGTGATATTCTCCTTCTCCATGTTCAACACCAATCAATATTTTTTAAGCTAAACACACGTTATGTATGCTAATTTAACTAATAATATTACAATCTTATCTGGTATAAATTAATTTATTTTATTTTTGAAATCTTAATTTCAGAAATATCGTTTAAAAAAATTACAATACCTGCCATTGTAAGTCTCATCACTGTTAAAAGTATCACTTCAAAATAGAAAGTCCATGCGAGTTTAAAGAGATACGAACTGCATTGTACGAGAATATCGTTTGAAATACAATGCTTTGTGCTTGTATCGTATTTATCACAGTTTTGTTGACTATATCGATTGAAAGTAGTGTTTGTTTGTATTTAATTTTAGATACCTATAATTTATTTTACCTTTGTAAAAGTAATAATTCTAAATAGTCATCTAATTTATACCTAAATTCGTTGGCAGTTGGTAGTTCATTATATGTTGCTTATTCATATATTTTTATAGATAACATTATCAAATTTTAGGGTCTCATTGGAGCACCTGGTATTCAAGGCTTGCGAGGAGAACCAGGTCCAGTTGGCTTACCTGGTGACAAAGGACCTCCAGGAGATCCCGGACCGCAAGGAAGTTCTGGCACCGATGGACCTAGGGGTCCTCCGGGACCACTTGGAAAAACAGGACCAGAAGGACCAAAAGGCGATCAAGGTCAAAGAGGAGACAGAGGTGATGTTGGACCAAAAGGTCCACCTGGTCCAGCTGGACTGACTGGTGCTCCTGGTAGAAGAGGAGCAAAAGGTAACCAAGGAGAACAAGGTCCAAGAGGTCCAGAAGGAGAACATGGAGAAATTGGAAATCCTGGGGCACTTGGCCCACCTGGACCGCCTGGAATAGAAGGCAAAATGGTAAGTAAGTTTATTTTTTGAAGGCATTAGGTGAAGTGGATTAACAAATTCAAATTCGAATTTGACTTCAATGTCTACTCGGGGTATGAATAAATTTTTAAATAGATGCCCGACGTTTAATTACACCTTCCAATGAAACAACTTAAAAACCTTTCGGATTCTGTCAGAAAGCTGTAAACAGAATGTCTTGTCACTAAGGTCTATCTGTCTTGCGTTGCGTGTGAGCGGGTTTTGTGTCTAGGAAGAATAAAAAAATACTTGTATTATATATAATTTATTATAACTTTGTTTTATTATTAGTAAGCCTAGTTATGCCAGCTAAAAAAGTTCTTAAATACTCTAAAATATTGTTGTAAATACTCTAAAATATTTTTAATAAAGGGTCCGCGAGGTTCTATTGGATTGAAAGGGGACGACGGTCCTCCAGGAATACAAGGCGAACCGGGGTCTAAAGGCCTAGCTGGACCAGAAGGGCCAAAGGGTGATCAAGGTCCTGCTGGGTTTCCTGGGGACAGAGGGGAACCAGGACCTCAGGGTATAAAAGGAGAACCTGGATCAGATGGACCTGAAGGTAGTGCTGGTCCTCTAGGCCCACCTGGACCAACAGGAGCAGCTGGAAAACCTGGTGAAACTGGCTTACCTGGCAGCCCTGTAAGTACTTAACTTCTCTTGCATTTTTATGAGTAATAATAGAAAACCACAGTGAATAATAATATAAACATTTTCTTCAACAGGGCACCGAAGGTCCAGCAGGTATACAAGGTAATCCAGGAGTACCTGGTGAAAAAGGCGATGCTGGCCCTATAGGTGCAAAAGGAGAAATTGGCCCAGCAGGAGCTATTGGACCACAAGGGCCAGAAGGACAGAGAGGGTTACGTGGTCTACAAGGGCCGCCGGTAATAATATATAATATCGATTGAGTATTATAATATAATGTTTTTTTTATTTAATTTACACTGAAACGTTATTCCTCTTTATTATTTACGACCAGCCTTTCACTAATAAAAGTTTGTCTGAAAGAGATGTCTGAAACGCTGAGATCGCTTTTGCGCACTTTTTATATACATATATTTTAATTTTTCTCGTTATTTATTCTTTGTATACATAAAAAAACATTCTATAATCAATGTCAATGAGTGCCGCAAAACTACTTCTACCAGTCTCTGGAAATATAATTTTTATAATTATTTACGATTTTTATTTAATTATAATTCGTTCACAGGGAGATGTAGGAGCTCCGGGTATTATGGGAGTCCCTGGCAACCCTGGAACATCAGGACCTCTAGGTCCTCAAGGAATGAAAGGAGAAAAGGGCAATAGGGGTCCAAAAGGACATATTGGTGATACTGGCCCAATGGGACTAAAAGGTGATCAAGGCGATATGGGAAAGCTTGGTCCACAAGGTCTTATCGGTCCTGTGGGTCTCAAAGGAGACGTGGTAAGTTATAAATAACGTATAGAGCTCTCCATATAGGACGAATTTTAGAAAATAATTAGATAGTTTTACAACATAAAATAGCATAATTACGCAGCTGTTTTGTCCATAACATTATACACATGCTTCTATGCTTTTACAATAGAATCTCAGAAAATGTCTGAGAATGTTCTATAGCCCAAACATCTTTTCGCATGTAATAAGTTCGAAGATTATCATCATTAAAAATCGTCATTTTATATATGAGATCACGTCTTGAGGATGAAATTCTCGCCGAGGTCTACATCTAAGATATCATAGTCACTAATAAATAAATGTGATTCTGAAGATAATTTACTTTAAAAAAAGCGCTTAAAGTAATTTATTGCGGCGCAGCGGCACAAAGTGTGACCGTAAAACCGATTGGTTGTAAGTTCGATCCCCACTCGAGGAGATGAAATATTTACTTAAATTTATATTTCCATTTCTTCGCTCTGTTGTCGAGGCAAAGCGCGGCGTTAAGTATTGCCACTTAACACGCAATTCCCTAGAATATTTAAAAAAAAAAATCTTGTTTCAGGGTCCTATAGGTCCAGTAGGCTCTAAGGGCGATTCAGGGCCGCCAGGACCATCCGGCGCAGAGGGACCTCTTGGGCCAAAAGGTTCACCAGGTCCTGAAGGTCGGCCAGGTCTACCAGGATCTCCTGGACCTCCAGGCCCACCTGGACCACCAGCACCGGTCCCACAAATACCAGCGGAACTGTTTCAGTCTAGACGACGACGAAGTGTTGAAGACACTACAGAGACTACTACCGATGACAGCTTAGATGATGGTATTTTTTTTTTAGCTTTACGCTGTATACCGCATATAGCAGAGTAGGCCAGAGCGAACCTATTTTTAAGGCACTCCATTCCTCAAGTTCCGCCCAATTTTCAAGACATTGCGTGTAGAATTCAACCCGGCTTTGCCTAGTTAACCAAACGAAGCAATGAAATAATTAATTTCTCTGGTTAGAAATCCTGCCACAACAGCCGTGTTTACTGTAACACACTGTCCCACTGAACCACGGCGGCCTTTATATAGTGCCTTATAGTAAATATTTCCTTAAATCTTGGTAGATGGTATCATATACAATTGTTTTTTTTATTTGGTATACTTTTGCTAATCTCTATTCAAGCATTAATGATGATTATAATAAATTGTAATTAAACTTAAGTACCATCCACACCACCTGGAACCGTGGCACTCCAGTACTGTGCGGTTTCATTTGAACTTCCTTCCACACGCCTCTTATCTGTGGAATGGCCTACCCGCGGCAGTGTTTCCAGATCGATACGATCTGGGTACCTTCAAAAAGCGCGTCTATCTGCACCTTGAAGACCGGCAAAGCACCTGGGCGGCGGTAATCACTTACATCAGGCGACCCATACGCTCGTTTGCCTTATCTTTTTCCATAAAAATTCCTTAATTTTGCACAAAATTATTAAGGGGATTAACTTTCTTGAAAATAAATTAATATCAAAATTTCATCTAATTCTATAATGTTATTTGACGTGATGAGAAGGGATTGAGATCCTTTCTAACATTAGAATTTTGGGTCAAGGATTTTTTTTTAATTATAAAACATAATACCTTGAGTAAACTTAATTTTTATCACTTTCTTTCTATAGTCGAGAGGCCAGTCGTGGCGCAGCGGCACGAAATGTGACTGTAAAATCGACTAGTTGTGGGTTCGATCCCCACTCGAGGAGATGGAATATTTACTTAAATTTGTATTTCCATTTCTTCGCTTTGGTGTCGAGGCTAAGCGCGGCGTTAAGTTGTGCCACTCAACACGCAATGCCTCCAGAATTCCGCAGAAAGTGGGGAACGAAATGTCTTAACACTAGGTTCCCTCTGCCTACCCCGCTGTGTGCGGAATACAGCGTGAAGCTGTTCTTTCTATTTTTTTTACAATTTTTTTTTTATTTTTTACCACATTTAAAATAAATAGAATAAATTAATTTAATATATTACATTATATAGTGTGGTTGTAGTGAGGCTCGAATCCCACTCTCGACAAATTCTAGCAAAATATTTTATGTACTCTACATTTAAGATCATTTCTTATAACAAATTAGGTATATTTCAAAAAATATATAGAATAAAATATTACATAGTTCTATTTAACCCTATAATGGATACCTACATAAAGGAATTCTTTTTGTAGGTATCCATTATAGGGTTAAATAGAACTATGTAATAGAACTATGTATTAACTGTAAAAACACAAACGCTACTTAACTGACTAATTGCTATTGTGAGGTAAGGTCGGAAAAAAAGAATATCCAAATAATTTGATGTATAAGGAAAAGGAATTTATAAATATTACTATGTTTCGAAAAATATAGTAGAACATTATTTTCAAGAAGAGTCATTGTTTATTCTTTATTAATGTATATATATGGAAACTTGATTGGTATTTGTACTATTATTTGTGTGTTATTAGAATATATTAAATGTACTGTATATTTCCCTTAAAAATAAATAAAATAAAAATAAAATAAAATAAAATAAAATAAATATTCAGTTAAGTTCAGTACTTAGTTAATGGCCTTCCGGTCGTGCCAGTTGAATACTAATCACTTCGCCAACGTCACGTTGTAAGTTACACTATGTACTTTTCCACTTAGTTTTTAGCCTATCTATCAATTTAACGTCACTTTTTTACATATACCTACATATAACTGGCTGCTAATACGTGGGCCGGAATCTGTATGACTAAAAACTGGATAACGAGTTTACGTTATATAAATTTCAAACCCTTACATTTTCAATTCGACATCTGAGTTCCACCAAACCCGCAATGTGTCTGAAATCGGGCGGTCAGTGGGGAACTATGTCTTAACACTAGGTTCCCACTGTCTCATTTTCACAATTTGAACTATTTTACAGAAATAGATGAGGAAGTAGAATGGGCGCGAGAGATCATGTCCGGTGTGATAGAGGCGCGAGCTGCCCTCGAGGCTGCGCGGCGGCCGCGCGGCTCGAGGCGGAATCCTGCACTTTCTTGCAAGGATTTACGCAATTCTCATGTTAATATGACTGACGGTAAGTTTGAATCACTATAAATAATATTTTTTTAATGAAACGTCCTAATTTAGTCAATTAAATTTATTCTTAATTTTAAAGTTAGCTTCACGCCTTATCCCTAGCGGGGTGGCCAGAGAGAACGGAGCGCCAAACGCTACGGTCTCTACATAGCTCTTTCGCCTCGTTCATTGTGATCATCTTCATACATGCCCTCCGAGGTGCTTTACGTGACCTTCCTCCAGTATATTTGATACTGTGTTTTCTTAATTTTAAATTCCATAAAAAAAGCAAACTACCGAATTCGCGGCAAAAGAAACCAAAAGTTCTTATTTATTTCCATAATATTATTGAATTATTCATTGAATTTTATTTAATCCACCATCCAGTGACCTAATTCTTTTAACTAAACAGATTTCTACTGGATAGACGCGCGCGGCGGCTCCTCGCGCCCTATACGCGTTTATTGTAAGGGCTACGCTACCTGCGTGTACCCTGATAACATTGACGATGCTGTTTATTCAGACGCGGGTCACAGGTTCTCCCAAATTGATAACGGATACCGGGTAAGTAAATAAAAAAATGAACACCTAATTCTAATTTAAAAATTCCACGCAATTTTGACAAATTATGTTTATTCTCTATTTTTAACATTTTTAAAGTGTTATTTCAGACTTAGGAAAGAAAAATACTTATTAAGAAAACGTATAAAAATTTGAACGTAACGATATTTAAACCCGCGCCTCTTGTTCAGTTGATTAGAGCCACCGTCCAAGGGCTCTTCCAAATAGGCGTGGGTTCAAATCTTGCTAAGTTCAATTTTTTATACATTTTCTTATTAAGCATTTATACATACTTATTCTCTGTTTAACACTAACTGACAATCATTTATTATAATAAATTCAGCTAAACTTTTAAAAATTAATAACATATTTTTATGATTAAATTAGAAAATTTTGCTGTCTTCATAGTATTTAATATTATTAAAATAATTACGGAAAATCTTACACGTATTCGATATTTTAATATTTTTTCTACCGCCAGATAACGTATGAGAACTCCGGCTCCGGCGCCATACAACTGCGCTTCCTGCGTCTTCTATCGAACGGCGCTAGACAAAACTTTACCTACAATTGTATCAACACTATAGTTACTCAAAGGTAAGTTGTGTAAATTTTACTACTCCGATGTGGGTTCGATTCTTTGAATTTTCTTTGAATTCTTTCTTCTTTCTTTTTTCGAAGATGGATTATTTTTAATTTCCCGCTATAGTAACAAAACTAAGCGCGGCGTTGAGTTCCGCCACACGACCTGCTATGTCTTAAAAATTGTACGAAAAAAGTAGTGTTATTCATTAAGAAAAGGGTAACGGATTGTTGTGAATATGTCAAGATAGATATTCTTTATTTTATACATGTAACAAGTTTGTGTGAGAGAATCTAGCATTGGAAAACTCTGTTTTCAACTGTATATTTCCGATTAAAGCACGGCATAAATTTCGGCAGCCCAGCAAGAAATCCAACAGAATGTTGCTAAATAAGAAAAGGGCAGATCAAGACTGGTTGTTTAGGTTTTACCGACTTCATAAAATGTGAAATATGCGTAAATATAATAAGAAAGGCCGCCGTGGCGCAGTAGTACTAATGTGTGACTGTGGGTTCGACCCCCACTCGGTGCAATTAATGTATTATTTATTTATATTTTCAATTCATCGCTCTAACAAGTTGAAACAAGGCAAATGGCAGCGTTGAGGTCCGACACTCAACACACAGTCTTAAAAATTCGGCAGAAAGTGAGAAACGGAGTGTCTTAACACAAGATTTCCTCTGTCTACAGAGCATACAGCTGATACCGCGGGATAATACAACGTGAAGCAATAATAAGAAAAACATATATAAATTTATCAAAAATAATAATAATTATTATAAATATATACATTTTTAAATTAAGGTCTATTACATATTAAGTAAACGATTTTTTAATAAATCTATTACAATAAATTAGAGAATGAATCATAAAACACTGTATTACAGATCGGACATACCTACCGATTTAATAAGAGGGAATGGCGTCAAGTTGTATGGACAGAACAATGTGGAATTCAAGGAGCCGCAGATGCTAATGGACGACTGCAAAGTAATTGTCTAATATCTATTATTTGCTTTAAATTATTTTTTATAATATATATTTTTTTTAAAACAAAAAAAAGTACAGTGATGAAACGTCTTATATTATTTATAACGAGCTTACATTCTTTTTTTGAAAGGAAACTTCTTAAAAATGTCGATTTGAAATAACCTGTGTTTGCAACTCGTGCCAGTTTGCCAGTCGTGGCGCAGCGGCACGAGGTGCGACTGTAAAATCGACTGGTTGTGGGTTCGTTCTAACCAAACCTACCCAAATAATAAAGATGCGTTTGTAAAGATATTACTAAAAAAAAACGTTTGGATAAAGAGCAAAATTTCATTTATTAATTTAGAAAATTTAATAATTAAAATTATTAATGTAATAGACCAAATCAAAATATTTACACAAATTTTTAACTGACTTTATGCTTTATTATTGGAATTGAACTTATGTTAAATTTTCTATGTATATATATGTATATTTGTTCCAAGTTCTCGAAAACTAAAAGTCAAATCCAGATGATCCTTTTTAAATTATTTATTATTAAAAATTAGAGGCCGGTCGTGGCGCAGCGGCACGAGTGTGACTGCAAAACCGACTGGTTCTGGGTTCGATTCCCACTCGAGGAGATGAAATATTTACTTAAATTTATATTTCCATTTCTTCGCTCTGGTGTCAAGGTTAAGCGCGGCGTTGAGTTCTGCCCCTCAACACGCAATGCCTCCAGAATTCGGCAGAAAGTGGGGAACGGAGTGTCTTAACACTAGGTTCCCTCTGCCTACCCTGCTGTGTGCGGGATACAGCGTGAAGCTATTTTTTTTTTTTTATTATTATTTGTAAATATTCAAATACACCGTGTAACTTCTTCCTTCCAATAATAATAATAATAATCTCAACTCCAGGACGGAACAGGAGAAATAGTATTTGAAGTGAAAACATCTAGAAGTGAACGGTTGCCCATCAGCGACTTCCAGCCAGCGTCGTTCCTGGACGCCCAACACGAGTTCTCCTTCACACCCGGCCCCGTCTGCTTCACCTGACATTATGTACTTACTTAAGGATATCTTTGTAAATATTGTAAATAAATGTTGCGACGACTGATTTCATATTTTTATTTGATTTTATTTGAAAGCGTTCGGTAGTCAATCAACAAATTGTAACGTAACGTAAAATCTACGGTTTTACAACCGTAGATATTACTAAATAAGGGGAACTCAAGCTTCATATAGACCTATTGGGTGCGAAGCTTACATGATAACAAGAAAAAAATAATCGGTGGGATGAAAGGCTGTTAAGTAAACTTGAAAAAAACTTGTATGTGACACAAGCTCGCAGCAATGTTAGAATATGCAAAAACAATTTCGTCACTTTGATATACTCAGACGCGCGTCAGATTAGGATATATATGGTTCATCTTCATGCCCTAGACGTACTATCTCATAATCAGCTTCACGCTGCATCCCGCACACTGCAGGTTAGGCAGAGGGAACCTAGTGTTGAGACACTCCGTTCCCCACTTTCTGCCGAATTCTGGAGGCATTGCGTGTTGAGTGGCGGAACTCAACGCCGCGCTTGTCCTCGACACCAGAGCGAAGAAATGGAAATATAAATTTTAATAAATATTTCATCTCCTCGAGTGGGGATCGAACCCACAACCAGTTGGTTTTAGTCACACCTCGTGCCGCTGCGCCACGACTGGCCTCTAAAAAAAAACATGCGTGAAGCTGATTTAACAATTAGAATTTAATGAAGAGCTGGACCAGTCTCGACCAACAGAGCAATATATATTTTTTCGATTATTTATCTTGTAATAGAAAAAATATTTTTTCCGTTATTTTTCTTAAGCATTAAGCTGATAAAATTAAAATAACATTAAAGTTGAAATAAATCACGAAAATGTCATTGAGTTTATTTTTTATTTTGTAATTTGAAATATTGTATAAATTGTTTATATTATACGATAATATCTATAAACTATTTGTCACAATATTAATGTTAACATCATATCATCATTCTTAGCCACCTGATCATTATTTTTGTAGTTGTTTTTAATCAGAACAAATTTCTAAATTATTCAATATTATTTCTGTAAAAAAGAAACTTAAAGCCAACCTCCATAAAACAAAACCATCCAAACTAAAATGGTTTATTTAATCTGATATTAATTAAGAATAATATATACTGGATGACCAAAAATATTGTAAAACTCAGTCAAACTACTTTTAATTTTTACAATTAAAATTATGTACATATAAATACCACCTATGTTGACAGACAGATTGAGACAATGTTGAGATTTAATATTATCATTATCAGATTTTTATATTTACTAATTTAAAATTAAAAAAAGACACACTATTAAATATAAATAAACCGAAATATATATTTAATTAGGAAGTAATAATACAATACACTATTACCGTTACGCAACTGTTACTTTTATATGTACATACAACGCTTAACATAAATGATTTAAATTAATCATTATATATTTAAATTTTTAATATAATCTAATTTAAACTACTCTATATAAATAACACAAACCAGCAAAGTAATGTAGTAAGCTAGGTTTGACTCATAAAAATTATAATTTACTGTTATACATTTTTAACAAAAAACAGTAGGGTTTTGGTTGTTGCTTTTATTTTCCTTAACATTATTCTCATTAATTACACTGGCTTCGTTTGAAATTTCATGATCAATGCAACCATCATTCACTTGTTCTTTATTTATTTGAGAATCAACATTCTTCACACCTGATCCACATGCATCTAGAATATTCTGAACTTCGCTATTGACGCCACTATCATTCACACATGTTAGCGAATCGGCACTGTTTTCATCACATTTTGCAATGTCACTATCATTGTTATCATTGAATTCACTTATCTGTGTAACATTATTCTCTATGACACTATCAACATTTTGTTTCTCAACACTCTCACTATCTAGTGTAGTTTCTGTTATGGATATATTATCGTCCTTTAAATTTATACAGTCAACAATATTTTCTACAGCGCATGACGTTTCTTCGTCATCAGATGACGCCAGAAGTATATTTTCGACTATTTCTTTATTCGTTTTTTCTGTGCTATTTTTAATTGAGTCCTGGTCATGACAATCCATAGAAGATTCATTCTCAGAATAGCTTGAATTTTCAATGCTGATGACGTCAATAGGCTGTGACTGACTGTTTTCAGTGTCACTGTCTGACTCAATAGTGTCTAATGTTATAATAGATGCATCAGAGTCAGAGGACTCTTGTGAAGAATTAATTTCGTTTTCAGAATATAATTTTTCTAGTAAATTCAGTTCGTCTACTCCGGAAGCGTTGGCGCCATCATCACTGTCTCTCATATCATCCTTGTCAAGATCAGTTTCTTTTTCTTCATGCTTCTCTTCAACTGATTTGTTAACTTCCATATTTTCTGATTCATCATTATTTGATTTATTAATATATGATTCTGCGATTTTGGTATCTGTTACTTTCGTTTCATCTATACTTTGAATATCTTCTATGTCTTGTGAGTTAATTTTCTTTTCCTCGTTCTTCTTGGTCTTTTCTTCTATCAATTTTTTCAGTGTATGTTTTCTCTTTTGTTTGTCGTCCAGCGAACTACTCTCCTCTGTCAAATCTTCGTCTTCTCCACTTTCAACAGGCGACTCATCAGCTTCTTTATCACCAATCTCCACAGCTTCGAGTTTCATTTGATTCTGTTTCTCAACATATCTAAAAAAGTAATTTAATTAATTATAATAAATATAATAATATCAGAAATTTATATTAAAAACATCTATTACGAGGAATATTGCTAGCAATAAGTTAAGAAAATTTACAATTTTTTACATTTTCAAAACAAAAATTTCAAAATGTTGGTGTCTGAACACTATTCTTCTGCTATTTATTCACTCTCTCTGTAAGTAAATAATAGTTTAAAAAAAACAAAAATAAACACGCTTTTGCGTAAAAATGTACTAAACATAAAAATATGTTTATTTTTATTTAAATTATGAATAAAAAACCGGGGGGTGCTTTTTGAGTGACCTATTGACACTATGCACCATTTTATATATACTCTATTTTATATTATTATCAGCTTCACGCTGTATCCCGCACACAACAGGCAAAGGGAATTTAGAGTTAAGGCACTCTGTTCCCCATTTTCCGCTAAATTCTGGAGGCATTTTTTGTTGAGTGGCGGAGCCCAACGCCGCGCTTTACCACAACACAATGAAAATATATATTTAAATGAATATTTCATTTTTTCGAGAGAGGATTAAATCCACCAGTCACTTTACAGTCACACACTTTTGCCCCTGTGCCACGACTGGCCTCTGCAGTTTTATTATTTCTTAATACAAATTTAAAAAATACTTTTTAGTTAATTTTTTTACAGCAGCAATTTTTTTTTGGTTTTTTTATAATATTATTGTTTAACCTCGGCGGATGGGTCGGACTCGCACTTGACTGGGTTTTGTTTTATATTATTGCCTTGTCATTCATTTCAAATTGCATACATACATACATACGACTAAAGCTAATGCAAGCGTGTTAAAATTCTTTATTACTTATTGAGAAGTTCAGTTTCTTTAGACACAGCTGATTTTTTATTTTCTTCAAACTTCTTTCGCAATTCTGCGCTGTTTTCAGCAGGATCAGCATGATGAGCCACTCTTGAGGAGGCGATCCGCCATTCATTTTCTTGACGGCGCCTTTGTAGCTTTCTTCCACATCTTGTAAATAGGTCTCGAGCTGTAAGAAATAAATTATAATATTAGTAGTTTTGTGTTGATAAAAAAAAATCATCAAATCGTAGAAATTACATATTTGATAAATAGATCTTTAAATTGTTATATCTAAATTATTGTGCCTTGAAGTCATATCTATTTATTTATATTTTTAGTATAAGGCACTGACATTGATATATATATATATATATATATATATATATATATATATATATATATATATATATATATATATATATATATATATATATATATATATATATATATTTTATAAAATAAAACGTTTTGCCGTGTAGGGACCTAGTGTTAAGGCATTATGTTTCGCGCCCAAAAATTGTGCGGTGCGTGGGAACCGCCACACTTTTTCTTGTTACCAAAGTGACGAAATTAAAATAATGAATTCCTCCATTCCAATTTTAATACTAGGGATCCTCTCCTACCTATAGTAGGGTGCAGGATAAAGAGTGAAGCTGGAAAAAAATAAAACAATAAAACATAAATAAGCACTTTGCTGATCTAGGTATATTAATCTGGTTAAAAGGGTTAATTTAAAAAGTATAATATCACCTTCGTCCATGATCTCCATTTCGCTCCAGCCAAGTCTATCATCTTTGTTGGCATCACGCACGCACCGGACCACATCATGGAAGTCAGGGAATGGTAATGGAGTACCTATGGGCACTTTCTTATTTACCCAAGCCTCCAGTTTCCTGGCAGGCCCCGAAGGCTGGCCTGGTCTGGCCTCCAAGTGAATTCGAGGCTCAGATGGCATTTTAGTATTAGTTACTTGACATAGCTTCTCATACACTTTCACTAATCTCTCTTTATACCTGCAAAGTGTTGAAATGTAAAAATTTTATTTCATGGAGAACTGTTAAGATTAAATGTATTTTTTTATTAATTTTTAAGCACAATTCATATTTAAGACAGAAGAATAGTTTTTTTTAACCCATGCTTTTTGGAAACTGTCCAAACACTCGGACTACTAAGCCAGCTCAAATTATGTCGAAATTCTTATACACTTGTATTTATATTGTTAGCATTAATTGTAACAATAGCATAGCATATAATAGAATATTTGGCTTAATTTAAAAAACAATAAAAAAAAATTGACATTAAATTTTTTAATTATGTTTTATATTTATTATTTCAGATTGCCACTTTCTTATTATTACGTTAATATGATGACCAATTTCTTAGTATTGCATGAATAAGATGTACATATTTATAAAAATCAGGTTCATGCTGCATCACGCACAAAACAGGATAGGCAGAGGGAACCTTGAGTTGAGGCACACTGTTCCCGATTTTCCGCCGAATTCTCAAGGCATTGCGTGTTGAGTGGCAGGACTCAACGCCGCGCTTAACCTCGACACCAGAGCGAAGAAATGGAAATATAAATTTAAGTAAATATTTCATCTCCTCGAGTGGGGATCGAACCCACAACCAGTCGGTTTTACAGTCACACCTCGTGCCGCTGCGCCACGACCGGCCTCCAATTTTTTAGTATTGCATGAATAAGATGTACATATTTATAAAAATCAGGTTCATGCTGTATCACGCACAAAACAGGATAGGCAGAGGGAACCTTGAGTTGAGGCACACTGTTCCCGATTTTCCGCCGAATTCTCAAGGCATTGCGTGTTCACTGGCGGAATTCAGCGCCGCGCATTTGCCTCGACACCAGAGCGACGATATGAAAATATAAATTTAAATAAATATTTAATTTCGTCAAGGGATCAACCCACAATCCATCACATGTACAGTTACTCACTTGTGGCCTAGATGTATTTATATATTTTTGTATAGCTAACGAACGACACGTGGCTTTGAAAAATTGACTATTATATTATAAACAAATTATATAATTCTTTACATAAATGTCAGCAATTCACAATAAGCAATTTTGCAGTATAGTCATCTAAATTTTCGTTCAATAGTTTTTAGGTAAAAGTAGAACAATCATCCATCCACACATACTTTGATATTTATTACAATTATTTTAGTAGAATAAGATTATTTTGTCATAAGGTGCAAACATTAAGTTCCGCCATTTAACATGTTTATGTTATTCTTATTTTTAATGTAACAAAAAATTACCTCTCAGTTAGTAAGTAAACAGAATCTTCATCATCTTCAAAGTCAAGTTCTTGTTCTTCTAGTTTTTGAATTGCTCTGTGTAATTTTTTTACTGTTTTCTCTAGTTTTCTTATTTGTCTCTGCCTTTTATAATCATTGGAATACTCATCAATATCTTCTTCGTTGGTTTCTACAAGAAAAAAAAATTATCACTTTAGAAAAAGGAAAAAGCAGCTTTGAGTTCCACCACTCATCAGATAGTGTCTTGAGAACTCAATGAAAAATGGAGAATGAAACTCTGCATACCCTCTTGCGGGATGATCCCCTCATGTGTGGGATATAGCATAAAGTAGAAAAAATATATATTTACCTTTGCCGAGGTTCTTTTTGGCAACAACAACTTTATTCATCTTTCTTTGTAAATTTAGCTCATCTACTATATCTTTTATATATAAATACATTTTTTCAGGGCTAGCCTTAATTGATATGACTTTACTAGAAACCATTTCAATAAATTCTTCAGATTCTATATATTCTTTTGGGCATTGTTTGTAATAAGCTTTAATTTTCTTTTCAACTATTTTGGTCATGTCAGATGAGTTTTCAAGTTCAAAACATAAATCTATAAATTTTTGGTATTCTGGATGAAATTCATCACATTTTTTCTGCTCTTCATTACTTTCTTTTTCAGCTGTAAGGTTATGGCTTATATTTTTAATTGATGATTCATCATTGTCTTTTTCACTTTTTTCACACTCTTGTCCTTTTAAATTTTGACAACTAGGCTCCTTAGAATCATTGCATTTAAAATTGGATTCACACATATCAATTTCAATTTCCACAACTTCTTTGTCTAAATTTGTTTCTTTTGGATAATGCAGCTTTTTTTTACTTAATGGTGTTTTATCAGATTTTTCACTATTACTATCAATATCCTTTGCCTTGCTTGTAATAGGTTTTATTGGACTATCTTCAATTGTAATAGCTAATTCTTTGCTTGTCTCATTGTGATGTTTAACCGGACTATCTTCTATTACAATTTCTACATATTTTAGAGCATCTGGTTCCATATTGTTTTGCTCTTCCATTGAAAAATCTGTATTATTACCCATTAATACATCTGTGTCTTCATAAGATGGTTGCATATTATATCCTTGATCTTCTGGTCTCACGTACCAATTAGGACTACCAGTCGACGATTGAAATGATTCTTCCTCATCGATTTCCACAGATGACACTTCTAGCTTTTTTGGTTTAAAGATATTTAGTACTCTTTTTGTACCAGACACACTAGGTTGAGACACAGGTTTTATAGTAAGACCTGGTGGTAGATTAGTTAGCAGTTTGGACCCTTGTAATGTATTTGTTGAGTTTTTAGGTTTCTTATTTGAAGGCATTTTTTTTACTGTTATTTGCTTAGTTAAACTTTTTATGTATCCCAGTGGGTTTATTGCCAACATTTGTGGTGCCACTGGCATTTTTATATTATTTTGAACACTTTGCATGGCAGATGCAGGAGTTGCTGTACGGTTTGTCTTTTTTAAAATAGGTGCATTACAGTTATTGTTGATATTTCGAAACATAATTGGTTTTTTTAATAAAGGTGCAGTATTTGCAGGATTTACTGCCTTTTGAATTATTGTTGAATTTGATCTTACAAATTTTAAAGGACGTTGACCCGGTATAACAACCATAGCGTTAGGTAGTTTTCTCTGAAATAATTGAAAATCTATATAAAGAATATTCTAAGAGTATATAATATTAAAGAAATTGAAATTACGTTAATATCATTAACTCACTTTCTTTGGAGAAGGTTTAGCTTCTTCATCAGAAGAGCCTAATTCTATCACATCCTCGTTTTTAGACATTTTAGAAACAAAATGTTGCTTTGTCGTACTAAGCAAAAAATAATTTTAGAGTTTTGTTAACGAAGCACTATCACTATATAATTCATAAACAATCATAATATAAAGAAAAGTTTTCCTAAAATAAACTACTACAATTGTTTAAGCATCATCAAGCCGCAATTCGTCAAAAATTCACCAACAATTATCAATGATTACGGATCAATGCTGCCATTTAAAAATATTTTCTTCTAATCTGGATTAAAAAATACCTCGAGGGCAACATTATTTTCTTATGAAGTCTCTCTTTATTTTGTAACCAATCTCAACCTAAAATTTTGTTGCATAGTATTCATCTCTTATTTGCTAGAATTTATTTTTTGTATAATTTTTAAAAATATATTTTGTTAAATTAATTTATTGCGGCTATATATGATAAATAGAAATCGTAATTTTAATATTGCTAATAAAACCTACATCTACCTTCTTTATTAATATTTTACTAGGCCCCAACATTAAATTAATATTTAATAATTGACTAAAGATATAAAAGTGGTATACTACTAGGATGGAGAGAGTATGGCCAACCACACAAAACCGTAGACTGTCCTAAGAAAGACCGCAATACTCCGGCTACTTGTGCATTGTGCTTGGGTGCTCATCCAGCCAATTATAAGTTGTCTGAAGTACAGAAGTGTATATATACTTAAATATATAAATATTATTTAGGAAGTCTAACAAACAAATCCCTAATAGACGCACCTTGGAATTGCTTAGCTTAAAAAAAACTCAGCCATTCACACAAAAAACTTATGCTGATATGATAAGAAATTCCTCGAATAAAAGCGACGAAAAATCAGAAAAATTTATAACTTACAACAAACTGAAACATTTATTCGAGAAAGATCGTCTGATATTGATATTATCTTACAACAAATGAACACCTTATTGAGTCTCATCACAAGCCTTTTGAATAAATGAAGAAAATGATATCTCTTAAAATTGCTAAGTGGAACGTGAATGGGTTACCGCTAAATAAACATTACTAGTAAGTATTAATAAATCTCCACAAATATTTTACTTCTAATAAGTAGTCTCCTAATATGTAGTTAAGACTAACTTGAAAATGAGGCCCTTTCAGATATAGTTAAAGGTACACGCACACCTACGTTAAAGTAGACCAATCCGATGACTCAATCATCCTCTATCACGCTACCACTAAGAAAGCCCCCTTTCAAGTTAGTAAGTACGCATGCTGTCTTTACTATATATTAAACTAATAAACCTCAAAATTTCAGACTTGCCAAAATGACGTAGATCTGGCGGTCCAGGGATCTTGGGTTATTATGTATTTTATCTGACTCAGATTTTATTAAATTGAGAAAAAATAGCTAGCAATTTTAAATTTAGAATGTTATATTTGGCCTATTATATTAAGCCCCTTTATTATATTAAGCCCCGATCGATTTCATGAAAAATAAGAACAAATGCCTGCTATGTGGGATACAGCATGAAGCGAAAAAAAATTCCTATAACAGAAAGCAAACGCACAGCATGCAAATACAATTTAATTATTAAATATTATTGAATACGCTTAATATTTTGTAAAGCATAATTACTATTGTATCTGCTAGTACAAGTACCTCAGTGTAAGTACTGCACGAAATGAAACTAATATATTGAATAATTTGTTTTTAATCTGTGTCAAAATTAAAGTTGATATGAGTATGACTGCAGATTGAACTTCAGCTACCTGTCAAAATATATTCTTGGCGAAATCAATTTCTAATTTCTCTGGGTCGTATTAGTACAATGATTAAACTTTTTTCTTTAAAACAACAAAAAAAAGATGAAGAAGGTTCAGCCAGGGCAGGTGGTTCACAAAAAAAAGCATCAGCAGCACAATTGCGGATTACAAAAGGTAATATACAATTCAAATTATTAAAGATTTGTACAACAATGAATATTACAATTATCTATTTTAATATTAAAAGTATAATAATATATAATACGTATAGTACCATTATTTCATATAAAAAATAAATGATATTTTTCATTTCAGTCTACAATTTATATTAAAAATATATTTGTTACGTTTTTCAGATTTAAATGAATTGAATTTACCCAAGACATGTAGTACAGAATTCCCAGATCCTGATGATTTACTAAATTTCAAACTTATCATATGCCCTGATGAAGGATTTTATAGAGGTGGCAGGTTTATCTTTAGCTTTAAGGTAATATATTATCATATTGTTTTCTTATTTATATATTTGTTATGCATTAGTAGTTGGGAAAATTTTACATTTAATCATAACAAATAATATGTTGCTCATATTATATATAATTGAACAAAACATCTATGTTTATATTTCTGTCAATTTCAATATATTAAAATATTGATGTAGATTATCTACTTTATTATGTATTATTAAAGAATATTGGTCTTTAGTTATTACAAAATATAGAAAATAAATAACTTTTTTTTTTATATTTATTTCCTAAACTTAAATATTATTTTATTTCTATACACAACAATGTAACTAGAGATACTTTTTCTTATCATATCTAAATAGATGATGATAAAAGGTGTCTTGTATGAATGATCTGACAAAATTTATACAACAATGAATTTGCCTAATGTTAATTTAATAATAAAACCTTGTTTTTAGGTAGGACCAAACTATCCCCATGAACCTCCCAAAGTCAAATGTGAGACTGCTGTATATCATCCTAATATAGATTTAGAAGGAAATGTTTGCTTGAATATTCTCAGAGAAGACTGGAAACCTGTACTCACTGTTAATTCTATAGTATATGGATTACAATATTTATTCTTGGTAAGTAAAAAAAATACCATCACTGCACTGTGGTATTATATGTGACTGTAAGTGAGATGACTATAGGTCATTCACTGTCTCAAATTTTAGATGAAATATGGGAAATGGAGTGTAAAACACACAAACAAACACACTGACTATTTTTCTATCTATACTTGTGTACATTTTTTAAAATCATAATTAGCTCTTTAGTTAGACATTTATATAAAGATACCAGTAAAGATAACAGTTTGATTGTGCAATAATACAGACCTATCAATGCAGTTGCTTATTCACCCTATATGTATACAAAGCAATCCTTATGATGTTATAACAAAACAAATTGTATATATGGATTTAACTTATTCACACCCTATGTGGATACATTCATATTATTTTTTTCATTTAATAGAGATAAGTAAGTAGAATTTAGTCACAGCACTTCGTTATTACCTATCATAGACATTCTCTCTGACTATCCTGCTAGGGATAAAGAGTGAAGCTAGATTTGTTTTTTAGTTTTTGTTATTTTTTTTTATTATTATTTCTTAACACTACAGGTGTCAGGCGACAGGGTGGCCCGTACCCTTTTTAAATTTATTATTATATCTAATTTCCCTATTATATATATTAATTACATTATTGTTTACATACAATTAATACCTATAATAAGAAAATGTTATTTTTAACTATACATTATTTTACAAAATTTTACTTAGATCTAAGTGTTATGCGAGTGTTTATATATGTATATTTATCAATTTTATATATTACAATTAGTAATCGTTTTTTGTTATTACTTACAATTAACAGATACATTTTTAATTCACTACAATCACAATTATTAATTAATTTTTTAAATTTTATATATCCAAGATGTTTTCTTTAAGGAATTTTATAATATTAATATATGATAAATATGTACTGTATTTAGATTATGCAACTTACATAAATATTACTTTATTTATTTGTATTAATCTAATTATATATCTCAATGTGAATAAGACAAAGGTTCTGATTTTTGAAAGAGATGAAGAAAGGACTCCGTCCTGTATATGTAAGATCAGTGTAAATAGTAAGATATTAGAACAAGTGAATGAAGTGGTACACTTGAGAAGTATGTTCAGTAGAGATGGAAGATACGAGATGGATGTGGAAAGGCGTATTGCTGCCGGTAACAAGGTTAACGGAGCCTTAGCTGCATTGATGAGACGGCAAAACGTCAGCACAGCTGCGCGTTTGGCCGTACACAATGCAGTTTTGGTACCGACTCTGTTATACGGCAGCGAAACGTGGGTATTACAGAAGAAGAATGAAAGAAAGATGAATGCTGTGGAGATGCGATCTCTTCGTAGGATATGCGGAGTCAGCTTAGCTGATCGAATCCGCAATGAAGAGGTACACAGAATGGCAGGTACTAGCGAGGATGTCACGGTGAGAATGAAGAAGAACGTGCTCAGCTGGTTTGGGCACGTCGAACGAATGAGTGATGAAAGAATGGCAAAAAAGATTTATGATGGAAAAGTGAGCGGTAAGAGAGGTAGGGGGAGACCTCGGTTGACCTTCGAAAACACAGTATCAAAGATACTGGAGGAAGGTCACGTAAAAAGCATGAGGACCCCCCGAAGGGCATGTATGAAGAGGTTAATGACAGTGGACGAGGCGAAAGAGTTATGTAGAGACCGTAGCGTTTGGCGCTCCGTTCTCTCTGACTACCCCGCAAGGGATAAAGCGTGAAGCTAAGTTAAGTTAAGTTATTTGTATTGAATGTTCTCTCTAAACATTTAACATTTTACAGTTGCTTTTGATTCCAGATAACTTGTTTATATTTAAGTACCTCTTTTTTACAATACTTATTCAGAATCTTAAACAAAGTTGTAAGAAGAATAAGATAAAAAGTGTTGTAGGAAAATTACGAATTTTATTATTAATCTGTCTATATTTTGCAAATAGTTTTGACTTATATGATATATTTATCGAATAAATTAAAAATATAACACCTCTTTCTCAATATCAGGAACCGAACCCTGAGGATCCCTTAAATAAAGAAGCAGCCGATGAACTTCAAAGTAGCCGACGGGTGTTCGAGCAACACGTACAGAGAGCTATGCGCGGTGGATACGTCGGTTCTTCCTACTTTGAACGGTGCCTCAAATGATCACACGCTACTGTAAATTAATTCACCCTGCTCTATATAAATAAATAAATCTCATTCATTTTATATTACTAAAGGTGTTTTTTTATCGGCAACAAGTGCTGTCCGTCCCTAAAAATAGATGGCGCTCCTTACCAACCATATGGCAGACCCCAGGATATCCTTTTAATACAACATATGGCTAATGACATTGTGCAAGCTAAATACGATACTTAAATATACTTAAGATATACCTATAAATAATATAGTTAATAATATTAGGTACTGATTCACCAGTTAATTTCATCACATTGTATTACAAATAAAGTGGAAGCGAAGTTTTCTGTTCGATTTTTATCGGTGTGATGTCGAGTTCCATGACTCGTTTCTATGTGTGAGTGTGTGTGTGAATGACGTGAAGTGAGCGACAGAGCGGGCGGCCGCATGAGTCAGAGGCACGTCATTCGATATTAAGTCAGTCGCTATCGGTGAGAGCTCGAAGTTAGTGATCGGCGCTGCGCCGCTTAATTCGTATTGCCGTTGCCACCCGCTCCGCTCGCTTGCCTCAGCGCCTCCAGTCATTCAGTCCCGACGCGATCGCCGTTTCAGTCACACGTGGTCCTCGCTTTCTCTACGTGCAGTCCAGTGTTCAAGGCGAAACTGTTTCGACACGGCATTCGGTTGCGAAAGTCTCGCGATGATATACAAGTGAGAGCTACCATCGGACGCCAGGGTAACGCTCATCGCGCACGGTGAGCCAGTTTGTTACACGAGAGACATTCAAAACTTGCCAACCAAGGGACGGGGGGCGCACGACGCCGTCGGGTCGCACACGCGGGAGCAACGATTCCTACGCATACTTACTGTTAGAGAGCCACGGAAACCAATTTTTAATGTGTCAAGTCAGTATAGCTTATTGCTGCTACGTCAGATCGCAGAACGCCTCGAGTAGGAATTACAAGGTTATGCAAATGAGTTCTGAACGCTTCTACACTAGGGGTAATCAAAAGACCATTCATAATTTTAATAAACTTTAACGTTCGGTCCCCATACTGTGTACTGAGTGCTTATCTGTATCGTATTTCTATCCTTCATTATCGTTCGGTGTCGCGATCGCTAATTGCTAATTACTTACCTGGAGTCGAGTGATAAGGCTCGAGATCGGTGGCCGAGTGTACGACGTACGCAGATCAGCACCAGCACGCGGCGGCGATGGCGGCCTTGCAAGAGGAGACCCTGCTCTCGCGCTGCGAGATACCCATCATCGACCTGGCGCACATAGGTAAGCTATATACTATATAATAATACACCCTACTCCTAGTCACTTTAAAGCTGATTTTTCAACAGTCTACAACTAGACTAGAATTGATATAAATAATTCAATTTACAACGATATTACAGTCCAGGTATAAATGATTAAACATGAATTTTAGGGATCATATTCTTCTTAAAATCAGCCTCACAAAGGACCGGGATGTCTACCCACTGGTACCTGCGTGCATCCCTAAATTATTGTATATTGAACAGTTGATCAACAGCTGCTGCTTAAATCGTAAATCGTTTTATCCTTGAAAGTAAAAAAAAACAATATTTATTTTCGTATAGAAGTTCAAAGCCCTTTCAATATTTAGCAACCATTACAGTTCAATCACTTTTTAATATTTGAATTAATGTATATTGTTACAAACAATTGAGTTTGTATAATATTTTTTTTTAATGAGAAATAATAATTTTATTGCAAAATGTCACTACGATGTAACCTAATCGAATATATTTCTGGAAAGGAAACAAAGCTTAATAATATTTGAAATAAAAAATATATTACAACAACTGGCACTAACGAAGTGTGCGTAATAAATTTTATCACTACTAAGATATATATAGATACAAGCTAGGCAAATTAAAATATATTGTTAGCAATTAAAAATATATATATTTAAATACATTTGCGTTTTAAATTGTTACGGAAAAAAAAACAAGTTATTATTTCCACTTAATTATTAACTGAAAACTCGACAAAAGAAACACTATAATGGAAGTTACGTAATTATCGCATTGATAATAGACTTTAATAAATTTATTAGAATTTTTAATGTTTTTTAATATAATAATAATTTCAAGCTTAGTAAATATAATTATTTCTCATTAAAATATTGTGTAATTATTTATTTTTTTGTTCATTATGTAATGCATTCAAGTAAGTCTGGCTGGACCGGTTTTCATATTTTTTTAATAGTTTTTACAGCCTTCCTCAGGACAAGTATCTATTATTAAACAACAATCTTACTAAATATACGAATTATTTTACTAATAGGTTAACTTATAAGATTTCTTTTGTTATTGTTATTCTAAAATATTTTCAATATCATAAAAATAGCGATAAAGATTACAGAATATTTTCAACTCGAGGATTAAAAGCATTAAATAGACAAAGCCTGGATGATCTCTACTTAATAATTATCTTTTAATTACGAATGATTGATGTTTATAACACTATTATTATTCGGTCGAACCTTTGTTATATTATTATAATGTTAAATGAGCCTTTAGTTAGGGGCCGGTCGTGGCGCAGCGGCAGAAGGTGTGATTGCAAAACCGACTGGTTGTGGGTTCGATCCCCACTCGAGGAGATGAAATATTTACTTAAATTTATATTTCCATTTCTTCGCTCTGGTGTCGAGGTTAAGCGCGGCGTTGGGTTCTGCCACTCAACACGCAATGCCTCCAGATTTCGGCAGAAAGTGGGGAACGGAGTGTCTTAACACTAGGTTCCCTCTGCCTACCCTGCTGTGTGCGGGATACAGCGTGAAGCTAATTTAATTTTAATTTAAATGAGCCTTTCATTTGATAGGAAATTAAGGTACTTTAAAGTGTAGACATAAAAAAAGTTGGGCAGAGGGCAACGGCCGAACGGGTTTTTAACCCCCGGCCCCGGTCCTTTGCACGCAATGCGACTTAGTAAACATCTGTCATAATATACTAACCCTTATAATTTCAACGTTATTTGCAATACGGTTAACAAATCGTATCCGATCTGAAGTTAGGTTTACAGAATTTTTGTTAATTTTTCACCTGGAAGAATTAATCCAAATTAAAAAAAACCCTGAAATTAAATCTGCGCAGCCTTCTGCAACTAGCTTCACGTCGGCTACGACTTGTTGACAGTATTGCAAACATGAAGATTGTAGAGCCTGTAAACAATATATCCTTCAATACTATATAAAATTGAAACTTTATATTATACTAGCGGACCCGGACGCGGCTTCGCCCGCTTAAACTTTACGAATGCTTATAGATATATTTAAGAAATTGTTTTTGAAAATATCTAACTAATTTAAATGAAAAAAATATAAGTTAACGTAACCATAGTAAAATATTAATAAAAAAATTAAACAAAACCAGCTACATTATTTATAATTTTGTCTCAGTCTGTCTTTCTATTTCCCCGAGCTAATATCCAGAAAAACTGAACTAATTTTTATTGGACTTTCAGTGATCGATTTTACTAATTTACCCGGGAAAAATCTTTTAACTCGTTTTCCTTGCGCGCGTACATAGATACTATATGAAATAACTAAAGTCCTTTCTACATTAAATATGATAAGTTTTGCGAGCAATATCAAATAAAATCCCAAAAAACTATAATAAGACAGTAAAAATATTTTGTCTGTACATTTAGTAATTTTGACTGAAATGGATAGAGGGACACCTAAATAGAATAATAGAAAGCAAAAATATTTTTTTTAATTTCTTTTCTGTCTGTCTGTCTGTCTGTCGATATATTTTTATCCGCATTTTTCTCTGAAAGTACTGAACAGATTTACTTGAAAATTTCACTCACACTTCATTTTCACCAATTGCTTTGTTTTAACTTAACTACTAAAGTTTAGTTCATCAAAATCGGTTCATTAAAAAAAAAGTTATCGTCATTTGAATGAACTCAAGGCATTAGCTTGCCTGCGTATAATATTTTATAGCAACCGCGCTGGTTTCTTGGCTAAAGAATGACATTCGAAACGTCTGGCTTATGACTGTTGATAAAAATATATACATTATTGAAGCACTATTATATAATATTTTATACAATAAAGTAAAGAAAATTGAATTGTTAGTGGAGATTTCCTTCATAAATCATAACAGTTAAGTTTAAGTCGTAATTAATTCAACACAGAGATAAAGAACGATCTTGAAAGAAATATCAAGTAAATACAAAGATTTTTTGGTTGGTTCGTTCATATAATATATGTAACTAATTTAAAAACTGTGCAGGAGTTAATATGCAATTATTACAGTTATTTTGCAAAGAATATTATGTTTCCTTCAAATCAATAATTTAACATTTAAGGCTGTTTCTGAATGAGTAGATTAAATTATTCACTGACATCAGCACATTTAACAGAGTATATTATATAGGTAAAAAGAACATAAAGTTACAAAAATATATACGTGTAATAAATTAACTTTATGTATATTTTATAAATATCAAATATCAACAATGGTCGTATTTTTTTATTTAAAACAATCAAAAATTATTTATTCTTTAATTCGACGATAATGTCGTAAAAAATCGTATTAGAAGTAATTATAGTTGTGATAAAAGTGACTATTATATTCATTTTCATAAGGATCAATATTAAATTATAGAAAATACATACAACAAAAACCCGATAAATATAAAGTAAATTAATTAAAATGGTTACTTGTTGCTACTCTGTTACTTTGCTCAAGCTTCAGAGATAAACATCATATCAACATGTATCGCGGACTTTTTTAAACATTATTTAAAGGACAATATTTTTGTAAAACATTATTTTTATGTATCTCATAAGGTTGAGTCGGCGCACGCCATGTATGCGTGACGTTTGCTTATAACAACAAATAAACTTTGCAAACCGTTGCTTAGCAACGGTCGGTTGTAATTAACATGGCGGAATAAATTGCCTGTCAAATTAAAAAATATTTTAATATATTTGTATATATCGACAATATTACAAATATGAGAAAAAAAGTAACCTATGTTCATCCGAAGACCCTCAAGTATCTCTGTATGAGTATTTTATTACAATTGAATTAGCGGTTTGGCCCTGATTGCGTCACAGACAGACAGACAGACAGACAGACAGACAGACAGAGTTACTTTCGAATTTATAATATAGGTATGGATTAGTATTAATAAATTTGAAAGCTGATTTTTTTAAAATTAATTTGAGATTTCCAATGGCAATTTCAGAAAGTCAATTCCGACAACCAACTATTAAATGCGTCAAACATTTGTTTACGTCAGATTAAGTATAAACGATTTAGCTCGTGTCTTAATGTGTGCGTCATATTTATGCAATTCACGGTTTTACCTGTTCTCGGAACGCTTAATTTATTGGCGAAGCAAAAAAAAAAAAGTATTAAAGTGTATATGATTCTGAACTTTAAGCAGACGGAAATATTTACTTGTCTTATGTACATTTTTACAACTTCGATTGAGGCCAAACGTAGCGCAGAGGCACAAAATGTGACCGTAAACGCGACTGGTTATGGGTTCGATCCCTACTCAAGGAAATGATATTTATATTTCCAGTTCTTCGCTCTGATGTCTTGTCAAAGCGCGACATTGAGTTCTGCCACTCAACACGCAATACCACGAAAAAATCGGTGGAAAGTGGAAAACGGAGTGTCTTAACACTAGGTTCCCTCTGCCTACTGGATATAGCGTAAAGCTCAAAGTATATATGATTCTGAACTTAACGCAGACAAATACTTACTTGTCTTTCTCATGTGCCTTTGACAACCTAACTTCAATTGTTAAAGGCAGCAAATTTTTGTTACTGTATGACTAAATATAATTTAATAAATGTGATCTATTTTAATTCGAAAAAGAGTTTATACTTCCCTTCTGAGCCGGTGGTACCTTCCTGTAGGACTGACATTACTGACATTTTGATGCACTTGACGATTCAAAAGGGCCTGTAATGGCCTAATTGAATATAAAATACATTTAGATTTTTTTATAATATATTCGTTTTTGTAGCTATTCTATCAAAATTATGTTCTTGCCTCTTATTGTGTATAATATTATATATATGTACATATTATTCGCAGTGAATCACACATAAATGCCTTAGATAATTGTGTCGTAAAATTTTCCAGCAAGTAAATAAATACTATAAAATAACACAAACCAGGTAACAAGCACTAATACAGTAAAAATTGTTCATATATGTATATTTTTATTATATATAATCATTTTAACTGAAAATCTAGTACATAGTAATAAATTTGAGTAACAACAAAAGGGTTTGAATATAACAGCTTCTATCTATATATGTAGATCTGTGCTTTATAACTAATGGTTTATTAAAAAAACTTATATTAACAACATTTTACGTTTTTTTTAACAATTGAATATTATTATATATTTGACGAATTATTTATTGAAGGTTACTCGGTGTATAGAAGCTTGATAAGATATAGATGTAGTCAAACTTGTATTGCGAAACTGCGCTATCGAAATATTGTAAGGTCAAACTCCCACTTGATAATACAATACTTACGTCACAGCATTGCCCTTTATTCGCTTAACTAAATTGCTAAATAAATCAAATCAGCTTCACGTTGTATCTCGCATACAGCAGGGTAGGCAGAGGGAACCTAGTGTTAAGACACACTGTTCTCCACTTTCCCCCACTTCTGAAGGCAATGCGTGTTGAGTGGCGGAACTCAATGCCGCACTTTGCCTCGACACCAGAGCGAAGAAATGAAAATATAAATGTAAGTAAATATTTTATCTCATCGAGTGGGAATCGAACCCACAACCAGTCGATTTTACAGTGACACTGGTACCGCTGCGCCACGACTGGGCCTCAAATTAAATTGTTTATTCTCAATATACATATTCTTAGCGTCACGGTGTATTCCGCACACGGCAGGGTAGCCAGAGGGAACCTAATGTTAAGACACTCTGTTCCCCATATTCCACCGTATTCCGGAGGCATTGCGTGTTGAGGAAATGGAAATGTTAAATATTTCATTTCCTCGAGTGGAAATCGAACCCACAACTCCACGCCACGACTGGCCTCATTATTCATTTAGGCATCATAATATAATGTATAGTGGTATCTTTTAGTTTTATTTTCTACAGTCACGTGACATTTCATGATCTCTATAACCCACATTACATGGTGTAAACGAATTTTGTCTTGCCCCAGTTGCCATTCAGTGTTAATTGGTCGATCACAGGCTCATAGCGGTTCGTGGCGACTGACCTACATTTCCGCCCTCCATGTGTTGTTGACATCTTTCCATATCACTAAATGTGATATGATGATGATATAAAAAAAAAATAAACTCAATACACAAAGTTGATAATGAGAATTGTCAAATATGAACGCCGCGTTACCTACCACTTTCACAAGTAACAAGAGGGCGAAGTCCAATTCCATTGCGAACACGCCACCGACCGTTAAAACAACGTTATTAGAATAATTATGTATAAAATAACCTGTTTTTATTTCGCTTCTCAGTTGACATATTAAAAAAATTATCTAAGTATCGTTCTCGAATATAAATTCTTATACTTTAATGATAATATGGTAAGGGGCACAAAGTGTGACTGTAATAGCGACAGGTTGTGAGTTCGATTCCCACTCTAGGAAATTAAACATTTATTATTTTCATTTTATCGCTCTTATGTCAAGGCAAAGCGCGGCATTGACTTCTACCACTCAATACGCAATGTCTCCAGAATTCCTCAGAAACTGGGGAACGGAGTGTCTTAACATTAGGTTCCCTCTGTCTAATCTACTGTGTCCCCCGCATACACAGCGTGACGCTAAAAAAAGCCGTTTTTGCTAATCGTCGCCGATCAGCATTACACCTCGTGCACGTTGATATCTCTTGTATTTTTAATGGTGCCACTGTTTCCGTGGCGCTAATAATAAATTTTGCGGCCTCTTACACACCATTTAATATTTAAAATATATACAACCTACTTTAATGGAGTGCACGTATATTTAAATCTTTTTATATGACAGCTAAATGACAGATTTACATAAAATGCTGTCTATTGTGATGCTAGCGGTCTATTCTATAAATCTATTTGGGCAGTCCTTTGTGTAATGGCTGGTGACTGTTGAGTCATCAATGTCTTTGTTCTGAGTTTTAAATGCGTTGCTGGATTGTCTTTTATTTCGGGTATCTTTTAGTTCGTTTTTATCAGCTTCACGCTGTATCCCGCACCTAGCAGGGTAGGCAGATAAAACATAGTGTTAAGACACGCCGTTCCCCATTTTTCGTCGATTTCTGGAGGCATTGCGTGTAAAGTCTTAAAATCTTCAGTGGGGCGGAAGTAAAACCAGAGTTGTGCAACAACGTTTTTTACTCAGAAGTTTACAAATTTTTTGTGTCGTACAATCGATACATGCTATTTTATACTCTTTTTAAAATACAATTACCCACTTTTACAATTTATATTTCAACACGTTCCAATACTCGATATCAAATAATTATACTTAAAAATTATAAAAGTAGTATACTTTATATTATTATTAAAAAATAAATCAAATCAAATATTATTATTAATTATATTTTATTAAATAATTATTATGTATATTATAATTATCCTCATAAATTATTATTGTTAATTCAATCATATCATATTGAAGTATAAGACAGAATATAATTATATTAAATAGCGGCTGGTGTAATGCGTGGTATTGTATTATCTGTTACAATAGCTCAACGCCGCGATTTGCCTCAACACTAGAGCGAAGAAAATGAAAATATAAATTTAAATAAATATTTTATTTGTTTGAGTGCTGATCGAACCTACAACAAGTCGAGTTTACAGTGAAACATTTGTGCCTCTGCACCACGAGCCACGACTGGCCTCAATACGGCTGGCTGTCCGTCGAAGGAAAATTTTATATTTGTTTTTTAAAACGTTATGCACTAAATATTTATTACAATATCATATTATCATTGATTAGAGGCCAGTCGCGGCACAGAGGCACAAGTGTGTGACTGTAAACGCGATAGGTTGTGACTTCGATTCCCACTCGAAGAAATGAAATGTTTATTATTTCCATTTCTTCGTTTTCGTGTCGAAGCTAAGCGCAGCGTAGAGGTTAATCTTTACACAAGTCCCCTGCTTATGTGGGATATAGATTCAATCTAAAAAAATAACAATAAAACGTTATTAGGCCAGTCGTGGCGCAGAGGCACAAAGTGTGACTGTAAAATCGACTGGTTGTGGGTTCGATCCCCACTCGAGGAAAAGAAATATTTATTTAAATTTATATTTGCATTTCTCAACACGCAATGCCTCCAGAATCCGGCGGAAAGTGGGGAACGGAGTGTCTTAATAATCGTGCTGTGTGCGGGATGCAGATTTAATTTTGATTTTTATTTTTTTTTTATCTCTAAATATTTATCATAACAGCATGCAAAGTACATCACTATCTTAAATATATGGGATTTACAAGAATTGCTTTTATTGATAAGACGATATAGATTTATTTCACTTAGTGGAATTCCCCTGCACTGCGTTTTATTTTTATGTTTCGATTTGACAAATTGGGGCCATCAGTGAAAGTTTTCCATTGATCTGTATTATATGTTATTTACACACTAACGAATCCTTTTAGGATTGAAAAAGAATATGCTTTATATATAAGACTTTTATTGGATATAAGACTTTTAGTAACATTTGAATTTTGGAAATTATAAATATAGAGTCGATATTCCATCCCCACTCGGGGGATGGCACTAAGGCAAAAGCCCGCCGTTGCATTCCGCCACTCAACACGCAACGGCTTGAAAAATTCGACGGAAAGTGGAGGACGGAGTGTCTTAACACTAGGTTCCCTCTGCCTAGCCTGTTATGCGGGATACAGCGTGAAGTTGAGTTTTTAATAAATACTTACAAGAAAATATTAACATTAATCTAGTGTATATATATATATTGATGTGTTCTTCATTTTAATTAGCAATACGCCATCAGACATAACAGCACATAAACAGGATGTCATGACTCAAAACGGTAACGAGTGCCGCAGCTTCCGCGAAGTGCGCTCGTTTATTCATCTTTTGTACTTTTAAGCAAAAGAGATGGAATATATAGTAGAGGGAACGCAACAGGTTGTGGGTTCGATTCCCACTCGAGGAAATGAAATATTTAGTATTTTTATTTCTTCGCTTCGATGTCAAGTTAAAACGCGGCATTGAGTTCCGCTACTCAACACGCAATGCAACACAAATATGTCCAGTATTCTGCGGAAAGTAGAGTTCAGAGTGTCTTAACACCTCTGCCTAAACAGCGTGAAGCTGCAATAAAAAAAATTACTTAACAGATTCTAAAGCCATCATTTTGGCAGCTTTTTGAATGTATGTATCTAGTTTATTAGGTAAATGTTTGATCTAGTTCAGTCATCAGTGTAGTAGACCAGGCGGTCCAGTACTGGCTCACGTGACCCACCGCAAGAGATTGCCAAAAGATGATTGCGGTATACGAGATTCTCTATGAAATACATTTTTTTTAATGATGCAATTGATTTTGATTGATTGCAAAGATTAATCTTACTATGTTATAATATCTTGTAAAGTTAAGTTAAAATATTTTTATTATGTATAAATTAATTACTTAAGTATATTTTTAATAAATCTATAGCACTGGGTGCGTTAAATAATTTATACATTATATTTATATAAATAATTATTATTATATTTCTGAGCTATTTTTATAAAAAAAAGCTTAACTGAAAAATACGATTAATTTACTGTGTATGAAATATGTTATGGATATATTTTTTATCTGTGTTTTTTTTTTGTTAGTTTTCTGATAATTTATGCATTAGGCATTCATATTAATTTGTCGCTTTGATGGGTTTTTGTACGTAGGCGTCATTCTCGATAAATGGCGTTTTATTTTACTACGATAATTTTATTATTTATTTAGTTTAAAAAAAAAAATCATCTCTGGCAAAATCTCTTTCATTTTAATTGTATAACGTTTTTATAGAGTAGTTAAAATTGTGATTTTATTTAAATTGTTGAAGACAAAACCTTTATATATAAATTAAGACATAAACTAAATGTTGTCAGTTAATATCGTCATAACGGCCAACAAACTATTTTAAAACGGTAAATAATTTATGTTATATTATCTACATTACAGATAACATAAATTGTAAAAGCTATAAATTGTCATGATCACTGCGTTGTCATCTCTTTATTAAGTATTAATATATTAATAAAATTAAACAAATATGAAACAAAATTTTAAAACTTGGAATAATTTACGATTATTAATTATCTGTAGATGATAAAGTTTAAATTAATATAATTGATAAGTTGACGTCACTTTTGATATCTTTAATATCATTCACCTGTACATATTTTGTTTACATAACATAGTAGATTGTTTTATACAGTATTTTATTAAATCACATGATTTAATTGCTGACGTTACCTTGTATTTATGCTTGCAGCTTACATCATGTTTTGAAATAATATCTTTAAATTTTATCTTTAGTTAAAAGTACTTACAGTAAAAATGTTTCCACGATTTGGCTGTAAAACCGCGATAATCTTTATAATATTTGATGTTGGCTTAACTTTGTTGACGATTTCATCATTATATAGGCATCTGAAGCTGTATTTTAGTACTGCGGAAAAATTTGCGCATTTCTATGTTTGCGGAGCAGCTATCATGAACACATCACATGCGTCTGCCATTGTGCTCCAAGATGCCGATGACGTGTGATACCCATTGTATTGTAGCCAACTGTGTAAACCAAATTTGATAAAATGAAATAAAAATAAAATAAAAAATAAAAATAGCCTTTATTCTCTGACTCAAGTTTCTTATATTTAATTACAGAAAATTTTATATATTTAAAAAAAAACAGCTTCACGCTGTATCCCGCACACAGCAGGGTAGGCAGAGAGAACTTAGTGTTAAGACACTCCATTCCCCACGAATTCTGGAGGCTGTTGAGTGGCAAAACTCAACGCCGCCCTTTCCCTTGACACCAGAGCGAAGAAATGGAAATATAAATTTAAGTAAATATTTCATCTCCTCGAGTGGGGATCGAACCCACAACCAGTCGGTTTTACAGTCACACTTTGTGCCCCTGCGCCAAGACTAGCCTCAATAAAAATTTTATTATATTACTAAACCTATATCATTTATTTACTTATTATTTTCATTGCACATTATATGCAACCAGGTCATGTTGTCTTGTGACACAGGCCTCCTCCATTTCTTTCAATTTATCCCGGCCCTTTGCTAACCGTCTCCATCCATTTGGTCATTTGGTAGGTCATCTTCCAATCTTCTGATTTAATGATAAAATGAAAATATGTACAAATAGTACTGTATACTGCTAAGCGAAAAAGTTTTAGTCTCCGTACAATGTATGTGAATCAGCTTCACGCTGTATCCCGCACACAGCAGGGTAGGCAGAGGGAACCTAGTGTTAAGACACTCTGTTCCCCACTTTCTGCCGAATTTTGGAGGCATTGCGTGTTGAGTGGCAGAACTCAACGCCGCGCGTAACCTCGACACCAGAGCGAAGAAATGGAAATATAAATTTAAGTAAATATTTCATCTCCTCGAGTGGGGATCGAACCCACAACCAGTTGGTTTTGCAGTCACACCTCGTGCCGCTGCGCCACGACCGGCCTCAACAAACAATGTGTGTGTGGAACAATATTATAATTCAAAATGCACTCTTAGTCAGCCCATCCGTTCATTTATTCGATTGATTTATATCGAATTGCATTCAAACAGCGTATTGAGTGTGTATGATTTACTGTATCTATTTTATCCTTAATAAATACACGTGAATAACTCATGATAGAGTTCTAACTTGTTCGGTGATATCAGGTTTCGTTATTATTGTAAAACTTCAAACGAGTTATTGGGTTGGACTTAAAGTAATGCTACCTAGAGAATTATAAAGATTTTGCATTAAAATTTATAAATGCTAATGTTAAAATTTATTAAAATTTGTCTATAAAACAAGACATTGGTCGTCAGTATATAAAAATTACAATTACTTAATAATATTTTAGTTCAAAAATTAACTAACTATAAATTTGGTGTGTATGTTTGATGAACAAATAAAATATAAAGTATAATTGAACCTTAAAATATAATTTAATAAGTATCCATTTCTGCGTTGAGGAACATATGGAAAACATGTAAAAAAATCTCTAATATTTTATAATGTTTATTATTCAAACTTCTCTTATCATCTATCTTTACGCGTCTACCACTTTGTAAAATTCAATCAAATGCAGTCAAGTGGTCGGTAAACAACTAAGAAAAAGACAAAGCTCTCGTGCACAAAATCACACAAATAAATAAATATATTTTTTATTTATAATAAAGAGATCTTTTCTAAATAAAATAATTTAATTAATAATTATCTGTTTATTTATAAAAATTACAAATTCAATATTTATTTTTTATTTCTTTTATGATAAAGCCCATATCTTATGTTTTTAGAAAAAACATATGTCACATACATAAAGAACGTCGAATATCCAATATCATATACATATGTCAGTCTTTTTGACGTATAGATATTGGATACGTACCTGTACCTATACAGCTGCAGAAATGCGCATATTAAAGTCACCAAACTAGTTATATTATGCGATAGTGCCTGTATTTGATAGCCAATGCCAATAGCCAACAAAAAATTGCATTTTATTGCAATTTAATTTATTTATTTTTATAAAATAATTAAAAAGCAACTGCTTATCTGTATCGCGCAAATCGATGAAACTGAAAAAAAGTTTAAGCTATGTTGAAGAAGAAAAAAAGAAGAACTTTCTATAGCTGTACTATAAAGTAGTTTTAGGAATATATTTGTATAATTTTTGAAATTCATATTAATACACGAGTTAATAAAATTATGTAAAAACACGATTATGACAAACACGCTTTTACAAAACCATTATATTACACTAGCGGCCCGCCCACGGCTTCGCCCGCTTAAAATACATGATTATTGATTTAAGCAGAATTGATTGACAACTATAATAAAATAAAATAAATAAATAAATCAGCTTCACGCTGTATCCCGCACACAGCAGGGTAGGCAGAGGGAACCTAGTGTTAAGACACTCCGTTCCCCACTTTCTGCCGAATTCTGGAGGCATTGCGTGTTGAGTGGCAGAATTCAACGCCGCGCTTAACCTCGACATCAGAGCGAAGAAATGGAAATATAAATTTAAGTAAATATTTCATCTCCTCGAGTGGGGACCGAACCCACAACCAGTCGGTTTTGCAGTCACACCTCGTGCCGCTGCGCCACGACTGGCCTTGTTTACTTTATTGTATAAAATATTGTATAATAGTGCTTCAAAAATATATATTTTTATCAACAGTCATATAATCAAGACGTTTCGAATGTCATTCTTTAGCCAGGGTCATACCAGCGCGATTTCTATATAACATTCGCTGGCAAGCTAATGCCTTGAGTTCATTCAAATGACGATAACTTTTTTTTTAATGAACCGATTTTGATGAACCAAACTTTAGAACCTAAATTGAGTTAAAACAAAGCAATTGGTGAAATTTTCAAGTAAATCGGTTCAGTAGTTTCAGAGAAAAATGCGGACAACAATATGTCGACAGACAGACAGACAGACAGACAGACAGACAGACAAGAAATTCAAAAAAAATCTTTTTGCTTTCTATTAGTCTTTTTAAGTGTCCCTCTATCCATTTCAGTCAAAATTACTAAATGTACAGACAAAATATTTTTACTGTCTTATTATATATAGAGATAGAGATTACCATACTTGGTTTGAGGTCAATCGTGGCGCAGTGGCACAAAGTGTGACTGTAAAATCGACTTGTTGTGAGTTCGATCCCCACTCGAAGAGGTGAAATATTTATTCAAATTCATATTTCCATTACTTTGCTCTGGTGTCGAGGCTAAGCGCGGCGTTGAGTTCTGCTCAACACTCACACGCAATGCCTCCAGAATTCGGCTAAAAGTGAGGAACAGAGTGTCTTAACATTAGGTTCCCTCTGCCTACCCTGATGTGTGCGGGATGCAGCGTGAAGCTGATTTTATTAACCATACTTGGTTTAAATCAATCAAAATTACTTGATTTAAATATTTAAACAACGAACTAGATACGTTTTTTTGCAGATATGAATCAGAGTGGTGTCTATAAGTAGCTGAAGGTTTAAAATATATTTTAACAGATAAAAAAATATGCCCTTGTAAAAAATCTTATCGATTGTATCATTCATTCTAATTGTTAACAATTCAAATGCTGTTAAAAATAAATAAGTAGAGAAATAGACGCTGTGACAGAAAGGGAAAGCTCGGAGAGGCGAAAGAGGAGAACAGAGTGTGACACTTTACACTAGATTAAATAGAAGCTGAAAAAAAAAACGACGTAGATCGATCATTTACTATTAATTACACTACCTTTTGCCTAAACAGCCTCTTATATAAATGCGCATGTATTGCGTGGCCTACTGGCTTAATATATAAATCATAATACTATATTTATCTTATATATCTTTCAATATAAAGGCCGAGGCCGAGGAGATGAAATATTTACTTAAAACTTATATTTCCATTTCTTCGCTCTGGTATCGAGGCAAAGCGCGGCGTTGAGTTCTGCCACTCAACACGCAATGCCTCCAGAATTCGGCAGAAAGTGGGGAACGGAGTGTCTTAACACTAGGTTCCCTCTGCCTACCCTGCTGTGTGCGGGATGCGTGAAGCTGATTTTTGTTTATTTTATTTATAAAGGTATCTGACATATTTTTGTATTGGACTTCAAATGTTTTTTTTTGCATATCGTGCGATAAAACGGTGGTCTTTAGTTTTTCAAGCTTTTAAATTTAAATGAACAAACTTTTATATACCTTAACTTTTTGTTCCTAAATTAAAATAAGAGTTTTAAATCGCCGAGTCAATAACCACATACTTAACTATATATTTAAATTGCATTATTATATATTTATTTAAACATTATTATTATAAGTATAAATGTACGTTATTATGTTTTTTAATTAAATGTATAGTTTCAAATATTTAACTGTACCCATTACATTTATTTATGTATTAGAAAAAAAAACTTGGTCTATAAAAAAGACTTGCGTGAATACTATTTTATTTCTAATTCGATAGAAAATCGGTGTAATGTCACACACACACACACACACACACAAAAAATTAAGTAAATTTATGAGCAATAGTGGCTTTGTGATAAGAAAATCACGTTGCCACACGTGTACACGATCGTAAAAAGAATTCTTGTAAACATTCTCTACAATGCTTCGAAGCATTCTTTTATATTCTTATCGAAAAGTATAGAACAGATGTTGAATTGTGTTTAGCACATTTCCTCACATTAGCATCTATTGTTCACATTTTTACTTCTATTGCTCTAAACATTAATTAAATATAATTATTTTCTTTCCTAAGTGTTCAATAATACTTTAAATATAAATAAAATTTAATAGTTAAATATTTAAGTATGTTGGTTACTAATGAAAATTATTGTGTAAAAAATAATAAAATGTTTATTACTTATATTAGCTTGACCTAGAGCTACCAAGCTGACGTGATATACATTTATATCAGAAAGTTGTTAGTGTTACTATGTATAATTTGGTAGTATATTTTTATTTCATGTCAGGTAACAGATAATCATTAAAGTAGGTCATCCATCATCAGCCTTCTATGCTGTAATAAAAGTCTATGGTTTACAAAATAAACCTTCATTTTGTAAACCATAGACTTTTGTTTATTTTTATTATGATAACCTTGCATGAAGCGAGTGTAGTCTCTTTAATACTTTAGAAATATGTGAAAATTTACTAATTTTCATCAATAAATTTAAATATTTATTTTTTATTATATTTGATCGTTTCCTTAATTGTAGCTTAAAATTTGTTAACGCTGTACATAAACCCAACAAATTATGGATGTTTTGTCAGTTTAAATGTTGACTTCAGAAACATTATATTTTTACTCAAAATAGCATGTACTATGTATTTGATTATTCCTGTGAGTGAAGTACCGAGCAAATGAATATTTTCCCAGAACTAATAAGTTAGTTATTAGTATATTTATACAATTTTATGGCAAAATAATATAACACAGTCTTTTCATTAATGAATAGAATCTATAAAACATTAAACTACTTGCTGTAATGGACATAACATGAAAAATTATTCATCACTATTAAAATTTGTTTTTCAAATGGCGTACAACCTTCGGAACTGCATCATGTCACCTAATAACCCACTTACATATTATCTATTGGACTCATCATATCATTCATATTTAAATTTTGTGAATTTTAATTTACTTTAATATCTTACTACGAAAAAAATGTTTTGTTTGTAAATAAATTAAACTGCTTAATGTAACGCATTACATTAATAAGAAAAATAATGTTAATGTTTTTTTTTGGCGCCACGACTGGCCTTTTGAGCCACGATTGGCCTTTACTTATTTTATGCGTCTAATAATATAAAATACACCTTTGCCATTACATATAAGAATAAATATAAATATTAGACAATTACAAAGGTGGTAAATTGTTGTATGCAGATAAAAAACCCAGTGATTTATTCTCCATTTTCCTTTTTCCTTATAATAGTCAACCTCACGCATGACGATGTGAATTTAAAAGTCTAGTTTTCCTTATATATGAAAAATATATTTTTTAATATTTATTTTATACAATATTATTTCTTTTTTTTTACATTGTTTAAGAGGTCAATTACTTACAGGTACATTTAATTGTAATTAAATCCTTTTTTAATTAGTCCTACTATGGCGTGTCATCTATTACGTATTTATATTTAATGGATAAGCAATTACAATTGAATTGAAGATATTTTAAGTAGTGACATAATAATAGCTATAATTATAAGTCATGGCCAATATAACATTTTATCATGACATTTTGAAATTATATTTAACTTTAACAAGTACCTAAACCTTCACTTTTAATATAGAGATGTACATAATTATGATATTTACATCTATTCAATATGTAATTTAAAGAAGCCTTATTGTATAGAAATACAGATTTCACTTTCACCCGTACCTATTAATATAAAATCTTGAAATATATGTATCTAAATGATAACATAATATAATGCCTCCAGAATTCGGCGGAAAGTGGGGAACGGAGTGTCTTAACACTAGGTTCCCTCTGCCTATCTGAGGTTTCCTCTGCCTACCTAAGGTTCCCTCTGAAGCTGTTTTGTTTTAACACAACGTAATAAAAAAATAAATGAAAAAATCGTTGACCTTCACGATTTCGTCACTAAGACCTTTGTTGTACGACTAACGTACGGATAAGGTTAACGTTAGCGTTTCCGCATATGGCACGTCTCTCAAGTTTTAAAGAAGAGGCAAATACGTGGTAAAAATAAACACGTTTTTTACTGCTAGCAGTATCACGAAAAGATTTACTCGAAAATAAACATGAAGTTTACTAGTTTTGTTGAATAAATAAAAATAAGATTTTTTTCTTGGAAATGTTATTATTATCAGCTTCACGCTGTATCCCGCACACTGCGGGGTACGCAGAGGGAACGTAGTGTTAAGACACTCCGTTTCCCACTTTCTGCCGAATTCTGGAGGTATTGCGTGTTGAGGTGCAGAACCCAACTCCGCGCTTAGCCTCGACACCAGAGCGAAGAAATTGAAATATAAATTTAACTAAATATTTCATCTCCTCGAGTGGGGATCGAACCCATAACCAGTCGGTTTCACAGTCACACTTTGTGCCGCTGCGCCACGACTGAAAATGTAATACTCAATAATTTAAAAATACTTTATAATCGTCTATTTGTCGTGACTCGTGAGATATTTTCGAATTCGAGTCGACTTTTCTTTAAAATGTTGTAATTCATCGCCATCTGTACATGGAAGATATTATTAATGGAATTAATTATTTTTTTTGTCTGTTAGTGTGTCTGTGTGCCTGTGCACGCTAATCTCAGAAACGGCTTAAAGATTTAAATGCAGTTTTCATTTTAGTATTCTCGCAAACTATCCTTAACATTTATTGTTATTACAATATTGCTACAAAATAAGTTTATTATTGAATTAGCAAAATCTTGGTCTTGATATTGTCTTTAAAATGACCTAGAAAGGGTAATTGAGAAGAAATAAACATTTGTATAAATTAAGCGAGTTCGCTCTAGTGTCGAGGCATAACGTGGCGTTGACTTCCCCCACTCAGCACGCAATGACTCCGGAATTCGGTGGAAAATGGGGAACGGAGTGCTTTAACACTAGGATCCCTACCTAATCTGCTGTGTGTGAAATACAGCTGTAAAAAACATATATAGACGTTTGCCATCATAAACATAATATTTATATAATAAAATCGTTTTTACATAAACAAATATTGCGTGTTTTGTAAAAATTTATATATATGTTACTTGTTTTGCTTTATTAATTCTGTAACAGCAAATAGGCGATGCAATAACATTTCGCAATAAACAACAAAACATAAGACCAATTTCAGTTATTATATAAATTATTTCATTCGTTTTATCATTTAAATGACAACGCGAAAAAATACATTATTACGAAAAAAATATTAGAGTTCATCCATAAAAAAATATGATGTAGTTAGTTACAGTGAAGTCCCACTAGTAGTAGAAGAAACGTTCATATGAAAAAAAAACAGTTTCACGCTGTATTCCGTATGTAGCTGGATAGGTAGGAGAATAGTGTTAAGACACTCCGTTCCACTTTCTGCCAATTTCTGGAGGCAATAATTGCTTGTTGAGTGGCGGAACTCAACGTCGGACTTTTGCCTTGACACCAGAGCGAATAAATAAAAGTATTAAATATTTCATTTCTTCGAGTGGGAATCGAACTCAGAACTGTCGCGTTTACAGTCATACGCCTGTGCCCCTGCGCGATAACATACACGTCATAACATACGTATGTCACAGCAAATGACTTTTATTTGTTATATTTTTTGTTTTGATGGTCTATAAAGTCACAAAAATATCACAATCCACTTAGTTTTTGCAATCTCAGCTGTCACAGAAAAATGATAGATTGACCTAATCCTTTTTCTTTCGATAAACAGAATGATATCTTATATCTTTATGTAATAACATAAATATGGTATGCTTTTTTTAAATATATTATTTTAAAAACAACTTTGCGAGTTCAAGAACACGTAACAAATTAGTAATTCTACTCAAAACTTGCTTCTAGAAACTTGACTCTGGAAATACTAAGAAATCAGTGAAAGAATCTAGTTGTAACACATTTACCGATGGGTGTCAGAGAAAGAAAACTAATGGGAGCGAATAAAATTTCCAATGTATATCATTACATTACGTCATTGCGGCGTTGAGTTCCGCCATTCAATTTTCAATTTCTACAGAATTTTTAATGGGAACAGAGTGACTTAGCACTTGGTTCCCAGGTTCCCTCTGTATACCCTTCTATATATGGGATGTAGCTAAAAAAAATATTACATAAAATAAGACAATCATTTTATTTATTGCCAATCAACATCGTGTACAGACGTCACGTTATAAATAATTATAGTACCTACATCAATACAATCGATTTTTTTTTATGTCGTGTATAAAAATCATAATATTTTTTTACTGAAAAGTATAATTTTATCAAATAGTTAAAATACCACTCATTTTTTAAGTAAATCCAAATAGATAATATGCGGATAAATTAAATAATGACTTAGACTTTTTTTAGTTTTGATTATGTATTTATATTTCTTTATCTTCAACATGACTGCTAAATTATAAGAGCAATTTATTTTGCCAATGCCACGTACCTATGACCGAACAAAAAGTAACTGTTAGTTAGCAAATGCATACAGTTTGAGTGGAGGTCTTTTAAAACAGAATGAATAGGTTTTTATTAGGCAATCTAACATCAAGCTTGATGCGGTCGCAAGTATTTTTTCGTTTTCACGCTGTATCCCGCATGTACGCACGGTAGCAGTAGCAAACGGAGCGTACCACTTTCCGCCGTATTCTCGCATTGCGTGTTAAGTGGCGGAATTCAACTCGTTTTGCCTATATATCAAAGCGAAGAATATTACATAGTAGCGGACCCGCGCGGCTTCGCCCGCTTGAACTTTACGAATATTTATTAAATATATATATCAAATTATTTGCAGTTTCCGATAGGATTAGTAAGAAAATATGAACCCAAATCAATAAGCCGAAAAAGAATAATAAGTAGACATGAGTAACCTGCGCTATGACAGGTCTAAAAGTAACTAAAGGAAATTCTTAATATTAAAAACAATAAATTTTTCATACCAAGACCCTCAAGTATCTCTAAATGAAATTTTATCACGGTCAGATCAGCGGTTTGGTCGATTGCGTCAGACAGACAGACAGACAGCGTTGCTTTCGAATTTATATTATACGTATGGATTGCTATATATTTGCCGTCAGTCTCATGTCTTTAGTTCCTTTAAATGAAAATAACTTTCTTGTAATGCACCGAGTGCAACAAAGCAATTGGTTTGGTAAGTTAAAACAAAGCTATTGGAAAGTTTTAAGTAAATCGGCTTACAGTACTTTCGGAGATAAACAGACAGACAAAAATTGAAAAACAAAAAGTTTTTATTATTTTTAAGTGTCCCTCATCCATTTCAAAAATACTGAATGTACCGTTTTATTATATGCATAGATTAAATTTTCTCGAGTGGGAATCGAACACACAGCCTGTCGCATTTACAGTCACTCGCTAGTGCCCCTGCACCATGACTTACGAGTTTCTTTAATATATTTATATTCGCAAGTCTTTAAAAAATGTTACAATTTATATAACCTTGAACCGTTTAGAAGTAATTAACGAAATAGCGAAAAACATCCGCAGTGTAATTAATTTTTTCTTGTCATAAATAATTACAAATCAGCTTCACACTGTATCCCGCACACTGCAGGGTAGGCAGAGAGATTAGGATAGAATACTAGGGTATTAAGGCACTCCGTTCCCCACTTTCTGCCGAATTCTGGAGGCATTGCGTGTTGAGTGGAAGGAATGGAAATATAAATTTAAGTAAATATTTCATCTCCTCGAGTGGGAATCAAACCCACAACTAGTCGGTTTTACAGTCACACTTTGTGCCCCTGTGCCACAACTGACCTAAATAATTACAAACAATAAATAAAATGGAACTTCGTTTAATTCAATGAAAATAAAAAATATATGAAAATAGATACAACATACCTACTGTAAAAGTACACAAGCACAACCTAAATAGTACATAAAAGCATGCACTGATATTTCTATTAATAATATAAATGACTAAAACGCACGTCTAATGCATAAACGTTCATTGTTTATGTAAACTTCTTATTTTTACATATAAATAAAATTTAAGTGTCTGTCTGTGATTTCATAATCACGATTATTCTTCATTGTAAACGAGACGGATCGTGGATACGATTCCCATTTGAGGAATACTTGTAAAATACATTTCGATTTTTTAATGTGCTTGAAATATATTCTAAAAATTAATTAAAACCTATACATGTCCCATGTCCTATAGGACACTGGGCACTATGAAATTGACTCAAAGTAAATTATAATCTAATTGTCCGTTTATAATTAGTAGATTTTTTTTCAAAAAAATACGAAATCTAGTAAATACATGAAATATGAAGAAAATGTAGCTTTAGTGAATTTTAACACTACTATTTTATATAAAATTTTATTATAATGGTATGATCTTGTTTTTTTTTATATCTTTAAATCTATACATAACCTACAGTGAAAGGAGAAGCAACACGAATTAATCATGCCTTAAATGAGGTCAAACAACCGCTCTCGATCCGAATACAGAAATAAGATCGTATACACACATGTGCATTGGGAACCACTTCTTAGAACTATTACTTGTAATATAGAAATTAAAGGAATATATTGTAGTTTTGTAAATTAGCTTCACGCTGTATCCCGCACACAGCAGGGTAGGCAGAGGGAACCTAGTGTTAAAACACCCCGTTCCCCAGTTTCCGCCGAGTTCTAGAGGCATTGCGTGTTGAGTCAACGCCGCCCTTAGCGACACAGACATCGACACCAGAGCGAAGAAAATGAAAACATAAATGTAAATATTTTATTTCGTCGAGTGGGGATCGAACCCACAACCAGTCCATTTTACAGTCACACTTTGTGCCCCTGCGCTACGACCGGCCTCAGTTTATTGTAGTTTTGTCATGTGAATAAAATATGCATTCTTAGTTTCTCAACATTCTTTAATCAGTAAAAACAAAACGTGGGGTTCAACTTCGTTCATAATTTCAAAAACGAAACTTCTAGCACCAAAAAGACACAAATGACGCCAAATTGGATGCAAATTATTATAGATACACTTTATTCCTAGATAGTAAAGAAGCCGTTTTAAAACTTACAGTTTCTCTGTTAAAAGCCGTTACCCTGTAAAGAATCTGAAATGTCAAAATCGTCCCTCCAATTACATAAAATAAACTCTAAAGTTAAACTAGTATGGTTTAAAATGCAAGAAACACGTGTTACATAACGTGTAATAGTAACTTCTTTGTTATTTTATATTTCGACGTTCTTATTCTTCACGCTGTATCCGTTATCATATATCTGGGTACACAGAAGGAATCTAGTGTTAAGACACTCCGTTTTCGAGGGAAGAAAAGCGGAGATCGAACCCACAACTGTCAAGTTTACAGTCACACGCTTGTGCCACACCGCCACGACTACGTATTCTTGCGTAAGACCATTGTCTAAAGCTATATTATTGCTATAAGATCTTAGAAAATAATTTCAACTAATAATTTATGCCCCCAAGCGGGGATCGAACGCACAACTGTCAAGCTTACAATCACACGCTTGTGCAACTCGGCCACAATGTACTTATTCTTGCGTAAGACCAGTGTCTAAAGCTATACTATTCTTGCTATAAGATCTTAGAAAATGATTTGTATACGGAACTGTTATACAACAATTAACAAAGAATAACGTGGTCGTGTGAAGTACTGAACAAACGACAATAGTACAGTCCGGCCAACAAGTCGTGGCCGCTATGAAGTCAGCTGTAGATAGCTGCGCAGATTTCACTTTTAGGATTTTTTCTTACTTTTGATTCTTTTCTTCCCGAGTGAGCAACGCACAAAAGTTCAGAAAACCTAACTCCAACGCGGCCACGACTTGTTGACCGTACTATAGAGAACTAGTGATAACGGACTAGATTAGCGTGTGGGCGGATCGTTTCACCGTTACTCACGTGTACTCATAGTTTTCGTCATAATATTTATTTTTGTTATTGACGAATACGTTTACGAGAAATACGATCGCTCGTTGAGATGACGCTCTCTTAGACAGAAATCGATCGATTTGAGTGAAACTTTTAAAGTGGATTGTGGTATTAATTATATAAATATAAATATTTTAATAATTAATTTATTGTTTAGCATTTTATTTTAGCCATAATATTTATAATACTTACATTTACGAATCATTTAAAGCTAACGTAAATTAACATCACCAGAATTTAGGGAGAATTTAGTAATATATTTTTATTAATTTATTATGTAGAGAGAATTTAGTAATATAAATTTTATAAATTTAATAGGGTTCTGTATCCCATAACGTTAAAACGGAACCCTTATAGGTTTACTTCGTTATTGGTTCTCACAGACAGACTTATTTATCTCGAGTTCGTATGGTATCAATCTGAAATTATTACCAAATAAATTAAATTAAATTAGCTTCACGCTGTATCCCGCACATAGCAGGGTAGGCAGAGGGAACCTAGTGTTAAGACACTCCGTTCTCCACTTTCTGCCGAATTCTGGAGGCATTGCGTGTTGAGTGGCAGAACTCAACGCCGCGCTTAACCTCGACACCAGAGCGAAGAAATGGAAATATAAATTTAAGTAAATATTTCATCTCCTCGAGTGGGAATCGAACCCAGAACCAGTCGGTTTTGCAGCCACACCTCGTGCCGCTGCGCCACGACCGGCCTCAAAATTACCAAATATTTAGGTTTATAGTCTTGAAGAAAAAAAAATCAAGCTTCCAAGTCAAAACAATTAAAACGTAAATCAAGTACGAGCCTTTATAATGTACTAGAGGGCGCGCGCGGCTTCGCCCGCTTATTAAGAGTGAATTCTAAAAAAACCACGAAACACGTGTTCAATAAAATATTTTTAACAGTCTGAATTTAATTTTTTATAAAAATCGGTGGCAATTTAAATTTTTTTCCATATAAACTTTCAACCCCTTATTTGAACCCTTAGAGGGTGAATTCTTAAAAACCATGAAATACGTGTTCAATGAAATATTTTTAAGAGTCTGAATTTCAAATTTTATAAAAATCGGTACAGATTATTTATTTTTTCCATACAAACTTTCAACCCCTATTTCATCCCTTTAGGGTTAACATTTTTCAAATTCCCTTCTTAGTGGATGTCCAGAATATGAAAATAAACATCTGCCCAAATTTCACGTTTCTACCATCAGCGGTTACGGCTCTGCGTGCGTCTTACCTCAGTCAGTCAGCACAAGTCCTTTTATATATATAGATTATTAAATGTAATGTTTTTTTAATACATCATTGCACTGTAGGTATCTAATGAGACTAAGAAAAGAGGTTTATATTATAAACTTTTGTTTACAGGTTAGTGTTGTAAATCGTTGTCAGTGACGTTTCACTGATTGCCAAATCAATCAAAAATGAATTAGTGGCCAGTATATGGATGTATTTAAATTTTTTAAAATAATTAATTACTTGGAAAGTCCGTTTTATATTTCTAGCTATAAATTGATAAGATTTTATCGTGTTATCAAACATTAGTGAAACGCATTGTGTGGTATAATAGATATAAAATACCCATATGCTTAATTGCATAACATTATTAAAATCCAGACGCCAGCCGTGTCTGTAAACGCTACCGGTCATTAGTTCGATTCCAACTCAAGGAAAAAAAATATTTAATATTTTCATTTATTCGCTCTAGTGTAGAGGCAAAGACTCAACACTCATAGCTCCAGAATTCGGCGGAAATTGAGGAGTGGAATATCTTAACACTACTAGGCTCTGCCTAACCTGCTACATACAGCGGGATACAGCGTGAAGCAGAAATAAAATGCTCACATTCTCAGTCTTTCATTGTATTGTTCATTACGTATTGATCGATTAGGCCATGAAAAACGCTTTAACTATTTAATAATCTTACACTAGCAGGATATTTATGTCGCTATCTGAACCATGTCAGGGCCAGACCTTCAGTTACTCGAAACCTACCGAGCGAACTCGGTGGAATTACATTTTAATTTAGCCATCCATTCTTTTGTAAAATTTAACAAATACTGGCTATGAGTGATGATTTTTCATGATTCTGAATCATACAACCATATAGATAATAATTATCATTTGAAAATGTTTAGGTATGAGGAAATAATAAAACTGCTAGTTTTTAGGCTAGTCGTGGCGTGGTACAGCAAGGGTGTGGTTTAGTTCCCAGTTAAGGAAATTTTATATTTTCATTTCTTCGCTCTGCTGTCGAGGCAAAGGGCGGCGTTGAGATCCGCCACTCAATACACAATGTCTCCAGAATTAGGCTCCCTCTATCCTACTACAAGCGAAATATAGTGTGAAGCTAAAAGAGTGGGAGAGAGAAAGAGGGAGCTAGTTTTATTATTATTATGTGCCATTATTTTAAAGTCATGTTTTTATTTTTTCAGGTACAGATATATGCCCCATGAAATCAGTGGTACGACGCATTGGACAGCAGTTGTTTGCAGCGCTCAATGGCAAAGGTCTGGCTATGCTTGTCAATCATGGCATCGCTGATGAAAAGGTACGATCAGATAAACTATTAAATGGCATTTAAAATAACAAAGTTAATAGATAAAGTGTTGTGGCCGTCGTGGTGCAGCGTCTCTAGTAACATCTGACTGTAACAAACGCACGCTAAAGGCGTGGGTTCGATTCCCACTCGGGGCATTGACGTATTTTCGTTACCTCGCTTGCTCATTTTTAGTAATAAGGTTCCGCCACACACAATGGTTCGAAGATTGGGCTAATAGTGTGGGCTGCATACAGCGTGTAGCGAAAACGCTAACTCTACGGACGAGGCAAAAGAGGTATGTAGCCTCTTTTGCCTCGTCCACTGTCATCAAACCTTTTATAGATACCCTCCGGGGGGTCCTCATGCTTTTTATGAGACCTTCCCCCAGTATGTGTTTTCGAAGCTCAACCGAGGTCCCTTACCGCTCTTACCGCTTACTTTTCCATCATAAATCTTTTTTGCCATTCTTTCATCACTCATTCGTTGGACGAGCCCAAACCAGCTGAGCATGGATGCATCTTCCTCATTCTCATTGTGACATCCTCGCTCTTTATTAATTATTTTGTTAAATTTAAAGAAATTATAATTTCTTGGATATAAATATTTTTTAAAATTAATGTTCTTTTCGTCTGATTATAGCTAAAAGCGGTATATGCAGATTTGGATAACTTCTGCGCTTTGCCTGAAGGCAGCCAGGATCAGTATCTTCGAAACCCAGTGAGCAACCATGGTTACGTGAAACCAGGAATGGAGCAGTTCGATAGCGCCACGAAGGTAATACTTATATAGGTTGTAAATTAAAAGGCATGAAATTTAAACATTAGTTTAAAAGTGGAATGAAAAATTTAAAAGAAATTACCATTACTTACTGTCCATATGTCTTTATACTCAAAATTGTAATCGTTGAATGATGCTATTTTATTTAAAATTGAATACTATTTATAATAAACATATGAGTTTAACAACCACAACTACTACAACTAATATTTCTACTACAACTAAAATTTCATCTTTGAGGCCCTCGTGGCGCAAGAGGATAAGCGTGTGACTGCTGCTGTAACCGCGGCAGTTGTGGGTTAGGTTTTCACTCAGGGAGAAGCGCGGTTTTGAGTTTCGGCGCTCAACAACCCAAGTCTCAAGAATTCTACGGAAAGTGGGGAACGGAAGAGTCCTAATGGGGAACATTTAACTAGGTTCCCAAGTTCTCTCTGCCTATCCTAGCAGGAAGTTAAGGAAGAAGTTAAATATAACATAAATTTACTGAACATTTATAATTTCCAGGAGCTTCGTCACTCATTCAACATCACCACATTGGCTGCGACGGCGATGCCCGCGCAGGAGGTGCCGGAGTTCACCCAGCACGCGGTGCCGCTCGCACACGATCTTACCAACCTCTCCCGCGTGTTACTACAGGCTTTGGCTTATGCTTTTGGTAATTATTTTTTATAATTTTCATAATATAATTTGATAAATTTTAAAAAATAGTACCATCATAAGTTTACTGATGGTAAGCTTCATATTTTCCTATTAATTATAAATGTTGTCATGTCAAGATTTACATGACATCGAAATTATTCAAATAATTATATACATGTTTTTTATGTTATATATATATAACATATATTTTTTAATTACACTCTGTAATTTAGTACTTTACCTAAAAACCTTATAGCAAAAAAAAAGAAACGCTAAAAATACACACATTTATATTTACAAGCCAGATTGGACAGCAATAAGTTGGCCAATATGGTTATGCACGTTTTTTTTATATTAATTAATAGACAGACAGCTGAAACTAGTAAAAACAAAAAAAATTGAACCACAAATACATTACAATCGACGAAATGTAGCTGAAGTTTTTTAAGCATTCTAAACTTTTGCGTATAATACACTCGGGAAGAAAAAACCAGAAGTACGCGTAAAAAAAATCTAACATCAAATCAGCGCAGCCATTTACAGCTATATTCAAGGCGGCCAATACTCACCCACCGTACTGTATAACACTATAATAACCAACAACTAATAAAAGCAATCCCAATTCCAGGTCTCCCACCAGCAACCCTGCTCTCGTGCCACGCGGGCATGCTGGCGGGGGACGGCAACGCGTCCAGCATGCGCATCCTGTACTACCCGCCCGTGCCGCCCGACGACGAGCGCCCGTCGGAGCACACCCGCGCCTACACCAGATGTGGAGCGCATTCTGATAGATGCACCTTTACTTTGGTCGCACAGGACTCGGAAGGCGGACTTGAGGTACGTTTGTTTTTTTTTCTTTATATTACGGTCGACGAGTTGTGGCCGGCTTGAATTTAGCTGCTGATGGGTGTGTAATTTGATTTTAGATTTTTTGCTTACAATACTACCCAAATGTTCAGAAAGCCTAACTTTAGGGCGTTCGTTTTGGCGGTAGGTAGAGACTTGTGTTAAGACACTCTGTTTTCTATTTTCTTTGTACCTTAAAGTAACTGTGCGTTTGGTGATTGAATTTGAAACGACGTGCTTTAATGTTGATTAAGGTAATTTAAATGTTTCCCTTGAAGGAATATTAAGCTATAACCTTACCATGCCTTGTATATATAACTAACGGTTTCACAATGGCTTTGTATAGATAAATTATGATATTACTAGGCTAAAATAATTAATATAAGCAAGATAATAATAACATAAATGATTGTGGCTTCAGAGGTGACAACAAATTTTAATTATTTTTTTAATTTATTCTATTAATTATTATTACAAACTGTAAGTGTAAAAAAATATTATCGTATGAGCATAAAAATTAAAAAAAACTATATTACATAATACTTAATTAAAACTTTGGGTCAAATGCGATGAGCATCCGTTTGGTGAATTCTTTATATGTTAAATAGTTCCATTATAGGAAAATGTTAACGTTTTTTATGAGATTTCTACAAAAATACTTACCAAAGAAAAACATTTTATTATTAATAGTAATATGTTTTTATATAAATAAAATTAACTTTTGCAGGTTAAACTAAATGGTAGTGAAAAATGGCAGGCCGTGGGACACCTACCAGGTGCAATACTTGTCCAAACTGGAGAACTATTAGCATCTTGGACTACCAATTTGCTGCCAGCTCTTGTAAGTATTTATTTGTATATATTTTTTTTATATTGTCCACATATCATATAATGCTTAAATCATAAATGGCTTAAACTTCAATAAAACTTTTTGAGGTATTCGTTTTGTTTCCTGAAATTTATACAAATGATAATACAATCTGTATAGATAATTATCTATAAATGGAAGGGGGCCGTCGTGGCGCAGGGGCACTAAGATGCGACTGTAACGCGACGGTTGTGGGTTTGATCGCCACTCGAAGAAATAAATTATTATTTATTAATATTTTCTTTTCTTCATTCGATTCAAGACGTTTCGTGTCGCGTGCCGTCACTCAACGCTGCTCTTTGTCTTGTAACCAAAGCTAAGAAATGAAAATAATTGATTATTCCGAACAAGAATTGAAGCAACATCCCTATTTACAGCCATGACGGCCCATTCTTTTTTATTTATTTTAAATAAGTGACACACTTTTATCTATTTATCTAGAGCAGGTACACACTATACATAATTTGGTTTGTTTGAGCGACTTTGATAAGATAAAAATTTGATAAGAAAAAAAAACACTTGCAAGTATAAGTGGTTCTGACGAGGTCAAGTTCTATTAAAGTTCCGTATTCAAATTTTAAAACAATTAACTTGTATACAATATTATAAATTATAATTACCTACTAATAGTTAAGGTCAAGGTCTCGTTGTTCTAAAATATCGACAAACGTATACAGATTAGTTATTTCAAGAATAAATATTTATGATCAGATTTATTTTAATTCTACAAAAATGTAATCAAAAATGCTTGTATACATAAATTCAGTTTATTTCACGTTAAAAGTGAAATGTACATTAAAATAAAATATGTATGTAAGAACGTAAGCATATATAGATTTTTTTTTATTATATGCTTTCCTTGTAATAAGAAACATTATATATATCCAATTCATATGATCTGAATTGCAATAACATCTACAACTATGCTTAATTGCGTCTACTTTTTTTTAGCTTCATGCTATATCCGCCTAAATCAGGATAGGCAGGGGAATCTTAAGGTTAAGACATTCTGTTCCCCACTTTCCACGAAATTTTCGAGATATTGCGTTTTGATTGGCATAATTCATTGTTGCATTTTGTCTTTATGAGAACGAGTTAATGTAAATAACTCAATCCTCTCTTCTACTAAGGATCTAAGTTTCACTCACAACTGTCACGTTTACATCAGACGCGACGGCATCCTATTGTATAGAAGTCTTGACAATAGAAAAAAAATATGCTGCTTCTTTTACTACACAAAAAAATAAATAAAACAAAACAAAACTAACATCGTGAACGTTTCTCTTCCTTCCAGATGCACCGTGTGGTCGTGCCGTCGGGGACGTACGCGCGCGCCCGCGGCCGCCATTGCGTGGCCTTCTTCTGTCACCCTGACAGCGAGGCCGTGATCCCGCCGCTGTCGCGCGCGCCCGCCCCCGCGCCCCCCCGCCTTCACCCCGCACGCCCACCTCACCCTCCACCACCGGCTGCTCAACGCCGCCCATCACATACAGAAGCGGTTCAGGGAAACGTACGCGTGACTAGTACGGGACAGTAAGAACGCGTCGTACAGGGATATTGTGAAAAAACACGCTGCACCTTAATTTTCCGAAAAATGGAGACTACTATTTGACATTGAAAAGAAATTATTAAAATTATTTCTTTAGTACTTACATGGATTTTACAAGACTATAAATTCAAGTTGAAAGACGCGTCCTGATGTGTAGACCAATGCTAGGTTTAATTGGGGATCTTTTAATCTATTGACTTTTATTTTAATTGGTATATTATTATAATGAAAACAAAAAAAAACAATTGAGTCTTTATAATTCTACTATATAACTAAAATAATAAATATTATCGAATAATGTGATTGTCTATGGTTAAAAATATTTTGCCAGTCATGAATAGGTACTTAAATGTATATTGGAAAAACGAATGGATCAATATTTCGAAGCAGCTCTTTAAATAAATATCGCGACTATTGCTCAAATTATTTTTTTAATTTTGATATCTTTTTGATCATTCCGAATTTTGACATTATAATTTATGTGTGACCAATTTATTGACTGCTTTTAGATTTTATATATCAAAATGTATTTGATTTCTTTATAAATATTTAACCTTAAGTATTTAGCAATTAGCGATGAGAGATTGCGTATTATGCTGCTTATTTGTTTACTTAAATATGTTACTTAGTTTTTTTTTGTGTTCTTGCTTCTGCATTTTATATTACTAGAGTAATATTTATATTTCTTATTTTATTTATTATCGTGACTTCTTCGCCTCTACTGATCACGTTTATTAAGTAAATCGTGTGATATTTTTAGCTCAATTAAATATTATTATATTTCATCATCCGTACTTAACCACAAATGCTTTGGATTTTTTCTACAACAAATTATAAATGTTTAGTAATTAAGTAAAGTCAATTAGTGAGAATGAGGTAGCACTACACATATGTATTCAACAACCATAATATTCTTAGAAACTATTTATAAGGATAAAACAGTATTAAAACACAATGTTAATATAAATATGAACATTGTGTTTTGCTCTTTATTTCTGTTTTAGTTCATATTTAAATAAGATGTTTTGCAACCACATTAAAATTGCCTTCCACCTCCTTTGATAGCAGATTCCATCTTCCTTCAATAGAAGACTTGAGCTGGAGACACATATGTTCATTGTGGTTTTAAAATTAGAAAAAAAAAACCATATAAATACATTTAATATCATATAAAACACTGCCTTATTTTTACTAATTGCTTTACAGTACAGTAATATAAATATATATACATTAAAAGTTGGTTTTGGAACTCCAAGCATTAATGATAACAGCGATTTTATGTTTATTTTATATATGTATTAACACAGTTTTATATTTTACTCCTCTGTGACTCAGTATTCGATCATAGATACGTAAATGAAAACTATATTATTCATAAGGTACTTAGCTTTTATATACAACATAACAGTATCCAGCATTTAACTGCATTGTACTTACATAGGATTTTTAGACAATATACATACAAACCTATATACCAACATGGGCGTAAAAATAGAGGGGTCCGTGCCCATCCCAGAATAGTCTTGTGTCCATTTACCAGGAAAATTTGAAAAAATTACACGAACAAATTTGTTCAAACCTTAAATTTTTATCTTTGAGTCCAAGCTCCTCCAGGATTAACTCTAGAAATGCCCATGCTTACCAAATGTTTTTACTGCAATATTTTTTGATTGCAAATTTTAAATTATATCTTGATATTATTCCAAAGTGTGTTCAGTAAATGTTTTAGTATATTGCGTTATTATAAACCCACAATTTAGACGAATTAATAAAAAAAGATAGAAATTTAAGAACAAAATAGTTGTGAATTTATTATTTTGTATTTTTAGTTGAAATTTTAGTTATTAAAAGAGTATGCAATCAATTGCAATGTAATTTGATTTTCTGTAATATGTAAAAAAAAATATGACATTATAAAAAAAAAATTTGAAAAACAAAGACTTTTTAATTTTTTTTATAAATGTTGACAATCTTGCACTATTTGAAACGAATTTAATGTACTCTGTTACACATAGTTGATATACATTTTACATATGTTTGGAATGACACCTGTACTTTTATATTTGAGAAATAAAATAGCTTATTACATAAAAATATTTTAATTGTACCCAATTCCCTTGTTTGTTAAATAAAAGCCTTTGTGGCGCAGATGCACAACGTGGGACTATAAACGCAACCGGTGTTGAGTTCCGCCACTCAACACAAAATATTTTAAGAATTCGGAGATGAATGGGGAACGGAATTGTTTTAATTGGAACGGATTGTCTTGACAATAGGTTCTTGGGTTATCGCTGCCTACTCTGCTATGAACGGGATTCAGCAATAAAAAAATAATTTGTATGGTCAACGGTCATATATTATTTGTATGTTTTATTACGAATATATTTGATACCTTACAATCTCAGGGTAGTCTTTTATAAATCATAAATAAATAATCAGCTTCACGCTGTATCCCGCACACAGCAGGGTAGGCAGAGGAAACCTAATGTTAAGACTCTACGTTCCCCATTTCTGCTGAATTCTGGAGGCATTGCGTGTTGAGTGGCAGAACTCAACGCCGCGCTCAGCCTCGACACCAGAGCGTAGAAATGGAAATATAAATTTAAGTAAATATTTCATCTACTCGAGTGGGGATCGAACCCACAGCCAGTCGCTTTTACAGTCACACTTCGTGCCGCTGCGCCACGACTGGCCTCAAACCAAACTAGATATTTTTAAACGAAAATTACTCAATATAAATCTGTATGACATATTATCAGTAAAAAATAATAACAGCAAAACATAAACAAATATTAATATAACATTTGAGAAAACTCTGTTGGGGGGATAGTTTATTTAGAAAAGGTAGCCCGAAGTGCGGCTATGGCTATTTTAATATAGACGACGCAGAATCGCAGTGGTTATTTTCGAGTTTTTATTTTGGCGTAGTTCGCGTGTGGTCCGCGCTATGATCTTTTGGCGGGAAAGTGAACGTCATTAGTGACTGACCGCATGTCCTCAGTGCAACTCGAAGTGCAGAGATTAAATAGAAAAAGGAACGGATTTTTTTTTTATTATGGTAAGTTATTGTTTTGTGTGCCTTAAAAATATAATCTACTTAAAATTAAAATCAAAATTTAAATCAGCTTCATGCTGTATCCCGCACACAGCAGGGTATGCAGAGGGAACCTAGTGGGTAGACACTCCGTTTCCCACTTTCCGCCAAATTTGGGAGGTATTGCATGTTGAATGACGGATCTCAACGCCGCTTTTTGCCTCGACACCAGAGCGAAGAAATGGAAATATAAATTTAACTAAATATTTCATCTCCCCGAGTGCGGATCGAACTCACAACCGTCGCGTTACAGTCGCACCCTTGTGCCACTGGGCCACGAGGGACTTAATGTAAAATTACAATTATTTTTTTTATAATTCGCTTAATTACAAATTAGCATACTAACGAAATATACTTTTACTACTTTTAAACTTTGGTGCTTTTTTTTATAATTGTTCCTTCATCTATATTTTTATTTCAAAATATTTTCCAAAAAATAGTTATTAATTTAATATTATATACTTTACATATTATTCACGGTCTAGTCACGGTCGATCTTTAAGGATTTTTTACGACATGAATTTTTATTTACGTCTTTATAATGTTGAATATTTCATAAATAACTTATATGTTACGGTCAATACTCAAGTCGCTACGACAACATACTAGAAATCATACGTAAAGGGATCAGTTTTTCATTAGCAATAGCACAGAGAAACAACAAATAACAAACGATCAATAGATCTTGTGAAAGAAGATTCGTTAATTAAATCCACTTTTAAACCCCTTATTCAATTCTAGGTTCTGATCGTATCTATGATGGAAATATATATAAGGCTATTTTTGTTGGATTTTTTATCCAGATCAGGTATTTTATTATAATTTGGAAGCCAATAGCGTGTAATTCTGGTCGAATTTACTGTTTCCCCGGTACATATACACACAAACACACAGTAAATAAGTATACAAAAGTAATTTCATTAAATAAGAAACAAGTAGCTTCTTAAAAGTAAACAGTTAATTTGAACTCACCCATGAACTGATTAAGAATAGGCCTTAACTTTAGAGATTTTAGATTTGTACGTTACTGTTAAAGCGCATTTCTAAAGGGGCTCGTTAAAAACTTACAATGGGATCACAAGTCCTAGACATTGCTCCGACCGCACTGTGAATCCACGGAATGCTAAGTTTTTTTTATAAATTAAATCAGCTTCACGCTGTATCCCGCACACAGCAGGGTAGGCAGAGGGAACCTAGTTTTAAGACACTCCGTTTCCCACTTTCTGCCGAATTCTGGAGGCATTGTGTGTTGAGTGGCAGAACTCAACGCCGCTGGCAGAACTCAACGCCGATATATAAATTAAAAATATTATAAAAAAAAATATTATAGTCAATAAAATTAAAATATATTTTGCTCAAAAATAATCGTAAGGGGCCGTTTATCATTTTAAAGACGAGATATCGGTGAAATTAATTGTTAAAGAGAATAAAAACACTTGTCTATGACAATTTAAGAAAGAGAGTAAATATATTTGAAGTGACTTTGAAGGTAGCAATTGTATCTAAACACCATGTGGGCAGTGGGAGTGTGTAATAGTATCCGTAAATTAAATCTAACAGCTCGATACCAGTTTAAATTAAACCAAGCTTGGATACAGCAGTTTTTAACTATAAAACTTGCTTCATCTGCTTTATAAAAATAACCTTGTACCTATATATCAGGTATAACAACTCCATTTTTTAATTTTTTTTTACTTTTGTTCAAGCGACAAGTAGGTATATTTAAGCCGTAACTTTGAAAAAATACTTTTTCATTTAGATTTTTTTTATGTAAAAGAAAAGGCAAACGAGCGTTCGGCTCACCCTATGGTATGTGGTCACCGCCGCCCACGACCCCGTGCAACACCAAGGGAGCTACAAATGCATTGCCGGCCTTTAAGGTTAAGACAGACGCACTTTTTGCAGGTACACAGGTTGTATCGATCTGGAAACACTGCCGCAGATAGGCAATTCCACGGTTGCGTGGCGCGTAGAAGGAAGTTCCTTAGAAACCGCACAGTAGTGGAGTGATCACGTATCCAAGTGGTGTGGATGGTATTTTAGCTTGTGACATATTGTGCGGTTAGAAAATTCAGAGGAAGTTAACAGGTCAAACAGTTCAGAGCACTTTCTATGATAAATGTGGTGGAGATCGCACAGCGAGTAGACGTCTCTACGTAAAGCTTAAGTTTCAAGCCTTTCACAGATCATTGGATCCCCAGCGATTCGAAGGATCTACGTTGTATGCGATCAAATGGTGCAAGCTGATGCTGAGGTGCACCAGTCTAGAGATGAGAACAGTACTCCATATGAGGCCAAACCTGGGCCCTATATAGAGCCAATCTCTCCTGTCTCGCTCTGCTGATGATGCCCAGTTTCTTTGCGTCCACTCTGCTGTCATCTGCATATTAATGAATGCTAGAATCCTCTAACATGTCATTGATATGCAGTAGAAACACCATAGAGGACGGCATATAGCCTTGGAGGACGCCAGCGTTTACGGGCGTATAGTCCGAGCAAAAACGAGCGTCGACTGCGACCTTGATATTGCGCCCAGTGAGTAAGCTGGCGACCCAATAGCATAAATTCTCGGTAAGCCCGTAGGGTGGAAGTTTTGCAATTAGCCTAGCGATGGGTTAGGTAGACCAAAAGATCATGGGTTGCGCGACAATGGAAGACGCCATGACGGTCATTAATCTATGGGTGATCGTCCAGATAACCAAGAAAGGTCTATTTATAATGCTCTCCATTACTTTCGAGAGCAGGGAGGTGATAGCAATAGGCCTGTAGTTCGCCATCGTTTTTCTTAAGGATCGGATGGATAAGAGCGCTCTTCCACGAGTCCGGAACTACGCCTAGTGAATAAGACTGTTGAAACGTTAGTACAGGTGTCAGCTCAGGAGCACAAGAACGCAGTAGCAAAGGAGGTGCCATCTGGCCCGCTCAATTTGTGGATGTCCAAAGAAGACAGAGCTCGCCTAACAGCTTTTTGACTGAATTTAACTTCAGGCATCGAGCTCTGGCACCGCGGGAAGATCGGCGGCGTTGTTCCTCAGTCATCCATAGACGAGTTCGAGGAAATCGGTTTTATATTTAAAGATGAACAACTACAATAAGAAAAGAATTGTAATATCTATCTTAATCCAGATGTAATTTACGTCTTTCTTGAAATTTACATTTAGCTGATTCTAGGAAATAATAAGTGATATCAATAGTGAAATCAATCAAGTTTCTGGCATAGCTATTTTATATATATATATATATATATATATATATATATGCTATTTTTTATATATATATATATATATATATATAGCTATAACTATCCTGTATAGTAGGTAGAGGGACTGCAGTGTTAAGACACTCTGTCACCCAATTTCTGGGACATTGCTTGTTGAGTGGCAGAACTCAACGCCGCGCTTTGGTTTGTACCAGAGCGAGGGATTGAAAATAATAAATAATTGATTCCTTCGAGTAGAATTCGAGCCCACAACCATCGCGTTTAGTCTGATCGTATCTACTCATATTTAATAATAATAAAAAAAATATTTCTTGAAAGAAAATGGCGATTCAAATTTTTTATTATGCTCAAAACTTATGTCACAAAAAATCTTTAACAAAGTTTTCCCATACTGGCACAACGGTGTATTTAAAGAAAAGAAGACTATAACCGATAATTGTACATAACTGTTTAGTTTTTTTTGTATAAATAATTAATAAATAAATAAAATGCATGCTACATTAATTATTTAAAAATCTAAAAAGGCCAGGGCGGTAGTGGGACGGCATAATTGTAATAGTTGTTGGTTCGATTTTCGGTCAGGATAATGATTAATTATATTTCTTTTTTTTTTTCAAAATCCATGAGAGTATTTCTACGTGATAAATTATCAATATTAATATATGTAATAATATGATTATATTTTGGTGCTTTATATTTCCATAGGAATGAGTTAAGACATATTTAAATAATATACTATAGAAAATAGTTATATCAGGAAAATTAAATATGGAACTTTGGAACGTAACAGGAAAAAACTGCTTTCGACATTTATCTTTTGTATTTTCATGCAAATATAATAAATATTTGAATGTCATAAATGGAAACGTCCGATAACTCAATTTGAATTTATTGTATTGTTGAGGCCAGTGGTGGCGCAGGGGCACAAAGTGAGACTATAAACCGACTGGTTGTGGGTTGAATCCTCATGCAAGGAAATGAAATATTTATTTAAAATGTATATTTGCATTTGTTCACTCTGGTGCAAAGTGCTAGGCAAAGGGCGGCGTTGAGTTCCGCCACTCAACACACAATGCTTCCATAATTTGGCGGAAAGTGGGGAACGGAGTATCTTAGCACTAGGTTCCCTCTGCCTACCCTGCTGTGTGCGGGATACAGCGTGAAACTAATAAAAAAAATATTGTACTTATATGTAGGCATTTGAAGCTGTAAAACATAATAGGAAAACATATTGTACATAGGTACTACTCATCTACGCAGAATTTTTTTCATACTTACAATATTTCATACAAATTATTACTAAACAAGTTTTTTAACAGTTTTTACAATCCAATGATCTCCTTATAAGGTATTTCCTAATAATATGTTTTATATTATGATTTGTAAGTAAACAAAGATAGAAACTAGATCTAGTTGTCAGTTCAAATCCGGAAGAGTCCACGTGCCCCTTGCGTGAACATGGTCATGCAATTCACATGTTCACTAGAGGATTAAATCCTTATCACATATCAAAGCTATCGGTACAAGATAACAAATAGAAATGTACAAGCCAAAAATCACCAAATCATTTGTTCTAATATTTTAAAAAATGAGACGTTTCCTCAAATAGATAATGTACGCACCTCAAATAGATGCAAGTTTCATGAAGTAAAAATTAAAAGTCTAATAATTATTAAACATGGCATAAGAAAACTTTAACTTTTTTATTCTAATTATTTTATTAAATGAGATGTTCGATACATCTCATTTAATAAAGTAATTAGAAATCATTGATCTTTGATTTTATTATTTTCAATTTTAAAAAATCATGTCAGATTTTTTTGGGTTATACAAAATATGTAAACCGCAATTTTTTTGTGGAGGCCATTTTGGATAAATATTAACAACAATATATTAAATGTAATTGTTACATCATAAAAGATGAGGAAAATCAAATAAAAGCTTGTAAAAATGAGACAAAACAGAATCTCATGTTAACTATTCACCTTATATTTATTAACGTATCAGAAGATTTGCGTTTAGACCAAAAAAAAAAAACCAAAATTGTAATTTCAAATCCATCGTCGTTCTGCACCATATATTTTGTTCTTGATGACGAGGAGAATGTAAATTATGGTGAAATACCTATCATTGTCTTATCAGATCTAAAACATCATGCTGATATTTCGAGGCAGGTATTCAAATCGTGAATTGGGCATAAGTTTTCACGTGGCCGACGCGTGGACGGGGACATGCAATCCACATGCTTAGAAAAGATTAAGTCATTACCACTTATCAGGACTATTTTCATCATTACCCGATAGCGCACAGATAGGAATTCAAAAATTTTACTCGAGTGATTGATCTGTTGCAGCATTATTATCGAATGTTTAAATTTATATGTATAATAAACAATAATATTGAAATGTTTGGTAACTATTAAACTTATTTCTAAGAGTTTGGAAACCTAGTGAATCTTGATCCTCCAGGAAATCTGGGAGCAAAGATAACCTATAGCTGTATGTTGCTCTACAACCTCCTCTAACCTCCAGTGAAAGTTTCATATAATTTAATTTGGCCGTTCCGGAAAGGAAGGAAGAAATTATCCCGGAGAAATAGACATACAAACGGACATAAATTTTAGAATCGTTTGTTTATGTGTTAGTATTCTAAAAAAATGCACATACGCACTTGAAGAAACAACTATTTTGAAATCACAGATAGACATTACAATTTTATATATATATCTTTATAAATGTATAGATAAATAAGCCTATATCACGATACTGGAAGTATTTTTACATTTTACATTATACATTTTTCTATATTTATATCTTATATTTTTCTGTTGCTTTATCCTTTTCTTTAATCCAAACAAATACAATGAACACGGTCATGATCCATCGCATAGCTTAAATTTTAATTCTAAAAGTAAATAAAAAAAAAGTACAGTAAAAATCCATGATGTCACACTCATATTATCAAAAGTATTATAAGATCATTCGATAGATAAATGTCATAAAAGCAGGTATAGCTGTACTATTGCTATCTATATTAATATTAATATATCAAATATAATAAATAGCATTGTTATCAACACTCCTTATGTCAATGACTAAGGTTAATTCTTTCATGAATTAATTTTAAAGACGGACAGAAACGTAAAGTTTATGTTTCCCAATTGTTAAAAAATAATTATATCGATTGATATATATCTCAATTAGATTCCATCCATTACTCTAAAAAGGCCAATCACGCCAAACACAACTTTCGGCTCATAATTTTAAGACATTCTCCGGACGGAGAATGAACTTGAGACCACCTATATATCGGTCAATATACAGCTATCTACAAACCACTGAATCAGAGTGGTTATTCTAAAAACCCCAAATTATCAACTTAAAAAAAAAATATGTATACCAAATTGTCAATTTAAAAATTTCAATGTATTGCATAACAATAAGAGCTTAAATCAAATATTTGTTTACGTCCTAGTTGGTTCTTAATGTTGTTGTTTTAATGTCGCACCGGTGACACAATCCGCCGTACGATAAAGGAACCGGCTGTAACCGGCGCGCGCGCCGGCCGCAGGGGGCCGACCACGCACACACGCACGCATCCACTCCTTATCACCATTTACTTTACACACACACATGCAGCAACTGATAACAGCAGTCGAAGTTACTCGTTTAAACAAGAAATATAATGAGTGTCATATAATGACGCACAATTTTGCACTGTTCTTCAGTGCATATCAAGCGTTTGTTGTTTCTTTGTTTTTTTTTAATCAAAAATACAGATTTTATCGTATTATTATTATCGAAAAAACAGGTTACTATCATTAAAAGTATGGAATTGAGGCTATATGACTATGTGCCAATAAAATTACGTTATTGAGTCTGTCTGTCTGTCTCATTGAGACATACGTCAGAAGTTGCGGTTTATTTGAACGCACTTTAAACCGTATTTAGGTATTTCCAAGTTAAGACGTGCGGTGTGGTTAAGACAAAATATGACGACTCTTTGATTCATTTACGAAGAATATATGTAATGCTTTATGACAATTGCATCTATTTAGTTCCTTACGTTTTCTAATAAAAAACATGGAAAAACTAAGTACTGAAAACCGTTGTTAAGAATACAATCTGTACATACATAAGAGGTAATTGAGTACAATCAATGAACAAAATATATTATTTTACTAAAATGAATTAAGTTTTAGAATAGGGCTCAGGTAAAAAGAACGGGAACGGGAACTAACTATTTAATTATCTATTAATGTGTCCAACGTGGTAGAAATACGTTCAACACCATCGTGCGTCATGAGAGAAATATCGAAAGATTCAACAATTAAATTAAAAATCATATAAGATTAGTAGAAATTGATATTATGTTAAGTACATAGTATTAAGTAAGTACTTATACCTTATACCTGAAATTATATTAAGCACGTATTTGATAAAGATTACACAGACATTAAGGATTAAAAAAAATATTAAGTATGCATCAGACGTATGTGGATTGTGTATCTTATATACTTTTTGTCTATCCAGCTTCACGCTGTATCCCGCACACAGCAGGATAGGCAGAGGGAACATGATATTAAGACACTCTGCTCACTACTTTCTGCCGAATTCTGGAGGCATTGCGTGTTGAGTGGCAGAACTCAACGCCGCGCTTTGCCTCAGCACCAGAGCGTTGAAATGGAAATATAAGTTTAAATAAATATTTTATTTCCTCGAGTGTGGATCGAACCCACAACTACCCGATGTTACAGTCGCACTTTGTGCCGCTGCCCCACGACTGACCTCATTACTTGTCGTCTATGCGATTCTTAATAATTCTTATTCGTGCACACAATATCTAAATACATCATTTGAGCAGAAAAAAAATATAAATTTAAAATTATTAAAGATTATTAATATATATTAAGGCAATTATTTAATAAAAAAAATTACGCTTTAGAAGAAAGTAATTAAATACAACTAGCTATATTACTGTTTTTTTTTGGGTGGATTATATGGCCCTTAATTCCTCATACAACCCGAGCAGTACTCGTAGCAGACACCCGTTCTACGTAAAATTCGAGTCAATGTATTTTAAGTTGCAGCTCATTCATCGCTTTGGTTAAGGAATCAATAACTGTTACAAACAATAAGATTGTATGAACTATTACAGCAATGTCTTCTTTCGTGGTGACTTATTAACAGTCAGTAGTCATACATATTATATTAAGCATAAGCTTTCCCGCGACAGAAACTTATAGAGATAAAACTAAGAACATGAAATCTTACACATCCCAATCTCAAGTAGGCACTCTAATCTCACACTACTATTTAGTGGTTTTGATCTATTCTCTGCGTGCGACGAGAGTGGATATCACATTCGATATTTATGGCTTTTATCGTAATATAGCCAGTCGTGGCGCAGGGGCACAAAGTGTGACTATAAAATCAACTGGTTGTGGGTTCGAACCCCACTCGGGGAATTTTTATATTTATTTACATTGATATTTTTATTTCTTCGCTCTGGTGACAAGGCAACACGCAACGCCTCCAAAACTCAGCGGAAAGTGGTGCCCCTCTGCCTACCCTAATGTGTACAGGATATAACGTGAAGTTGAAAAAAAAATAGCTTAATAAAGTTCCTTGATCCAATTTTAATTATCTAATTTTGTTTTAATATTGATTTAAGTATTTATTATGTCTAATTTTCAGTAGAAATAAAATTAAAAAGTGGCAAAATTGGCAAAACATAAAGCTTTCTGCATTATTAGGAAAATAAAAAACATCTACGCCACTCTACCGTTCGAAACAAATATTCACACGTAGAAAATCATAAATCAAATAAATAAATCAGCTTCACGCTATATCCCGCACACAGCAGGGTAGGCACAGGGAACCTAGTGTTAAGACACTCCGTTCCCCACTTTCTGCGGAATTCTAGAGGCATTGCATATTGAGTGGCAGAATTCAACGCTGCGCTTTACCTCGACACCAGAGCGAAGAAATAGAAATATAAATTTAAGTAAATATTTAATCTCCTCGAGTCGGGATCGAATCCATAACCATTCGATTTTACAGTCACACTTTGTGCTTCTGCGCCACGACTGGCTTCAATAAATCCAAATAAAAAAAACAAACTTAGACATTAAACAGTACCTAACCCTGTTCAAAACGTACTATGAACATTAGAAGCCGAACAAAACATATTACAAGAGAGGTCGTTCGTATAAACAGTCATATCAGTCACCTTTTGAACTGAGGCCTATCGCACTGGTAAAAACTGGACTGCAGCCGCGGCAGGCGGCTCCTGATAACGCTACGTCGCTACGCTACTGAACAGAATGGCGTAACTGGTCCACACATGGACTGGTTGCCTCATGCAAATTAAATATTAAAAAGTTTTTAAAATTAAATCAGCTTCACGCTGTATCCCGCACACAGCAGGGCAGAGGGAACCTAATGTTAAGACACTCCGTTCCCCACTTTCTGCCGAATTCTGGAAGCGTTGCGTGTTGAGTGGCAGAACTCAACGCCGCGCTTAACCTCGACACCAGAGCTAAGAAATGGAAATATAAATTTAAGTAAATATTTCATCTCCTCGAGTGGGGATCGAACCCACAACCAGTCGGTTTTACAGTCACACCCTGTGCCGCTGCGCCACGACTGGCCTCAATTAAAAAGTTTTTAATCAATTTAATTCGATTCAAAATAATAATGCGCGAAAAATTATTATATTTTGGTTAGGTGTTGGCGTGTTCGCAGGGGACTCGGTGCCTTATCAGTGCGGTGTGCGATCGAGGCGTTTTATAAGTAGGCAACGCGAGCGCCAGCCATCATTGCACGCACGGACAGCGCTGTAGATACTACTTAATATTATTAGAATTTATTTATTGTAATATAACATAATAAGAGTTGAAATAATGTTAGTGTTTCCGCCATTACGACACGAGATACGCGAAACGGGGTGTAGGATTGCAAGATGGATACCGGCGGAACGGTTCGCACCTTACTTCGCCAGGACCACGGTTTTACCGCGACTACCTCCACAGGTGCTTATTTTCAATATGAAAATATATGTTTTTTTCTTATAGGACTTTAAATAATGTTTAATTAAGTCAATATTTTCAATGTATAACAAATTGTTAAAAAACTAAATATGGTTTCGGCTTAATATTTAATATTTTAATTTTTAATATGTAATTTAGACATAATAGGATTTTATACAACACTAAATAACTTTAATATTTATTAAAGATTTTTTTTTATTTTAGGAAGAAAGCGACGATTCTCAAGGCAGTTCGTCCCCAGAACACACAAGTGAAGGCGACATCGCCGAGGGTGTCTGTGGATGGAGAGGATGTGGAATAAGATTTTCCAGCGTGGCGCGTCTCTCAGCGCACATCGCGCGGGCGCACGCGCACGCGCATCGAGATGGACTCTTTTATTGCGGCTGGAGAGACTGTTTGAGGCCCCAAAGAGGATTTAATGCTAGGTAAAATATTTATATAATTAGTTATATTTAATTAGTATAATTAATTAGTATGTCACATAGTTCTTTTTTGATTGACTTTTAAAATATATTCTAATTTTCAAGAATTTTAAATTTTAATTAAAATATAATTTTGTTATACTTATTAAGAAAACGTATAAAAATTTGAACGTAGTAGGATTTGAACCCGCGTCTCTTTGGGAAACGTCCAAGTACTCTGACCAACTGAGACATACGTTCTCATTGAGCTACGTCGAAATTCTTATACGCTTGTTACAACTTATTTATGTTGTTCATCCCTTTGGCATCTCTGTAGGGAAATTTTTTACACATTTTATACGTTTTCTTAATAAGTATTTTTCTTTACTAAGTGTAGAATAACACTTTAAAAATGTTAAAAATATATAATTTCGTTAATTGATATTCTAATTAGTGTTTTTTTGTAATTAAATAGATACAAAATGTTGGTACACGTCCGCACACACACTAACGAGAGGCCACACACATGCAACCAATGTCAGAAGAGCTTTTCAAGAGCAGAAAATTTGAAAATTCACTTGAGATCTCACTCCGGGGAAAAACCTTATGTGTGTCCTTACGAGGTAAATATACAGAATTATATATTAAAAATATATGTTTTTATGTGTTATTTATTTTCTTTTAACCATAATACGTAAATATATTAATATCAAATTTCTTTATAGGGTTGCGGTAAAGCGTATTCAAATTCGAGTGACCGTTTCAAGCACACACGCACACACACAGTCGACAAGCCCTACTTCTGCAAAGTGCCGGGGTGCAACAAGAGATACACGGACCCGTCCAGCCTGAGGAAACATGTGAAGACCTACAGGCACTTCACAAACGAACGGGACCTGCCACGAAGAGAATCCTCAGATGAGCGTCAAAGCTCCGACAGTATGTCACCAACAAAAGAGAATTACGTACAAAGTTGTATTTCATATACAACAGCTTGTATACCTTCTGTTCCATACAACACTTTATCAAATTACCCAGATGCTTTAGGAACACCCTTGAGTTACTCTCCAACTGTGGAAAGAGTCTACGCGAGGCCGGTGGAACACGTGTACCCTATTAGGGTCCCTACACACGAGATGTCGTATATGGATTATACACAAATGTATGATAACTCCTATAAAAGTTACCCCTGCGGTATTAATTACCCTGTATTGAGGCCAGTCAACGAAAAAGTATTTAAATATGAAGAACACAATAAAGTAGAGAATAAAGTACCTGAAAATTACGAGGAAGTGCCATTAAATTTAATATGCGCCAAACGTTTGGAGTGCAAACCTATTGAACAACTAGTCAGACACACAGATTTACCTTTAGACTTAAGCACTAAGAGTTAATTTTAAAATAAAATAATTATTAAATTTAATATTTAGTTTAATTTTTCATATAGAATAACAACAAACGCACATACAATATCAATGTATTATCAAAAATAATATAAATATGTATTTTCTGTATTTAACCATCGCAATACAAATAGCATAGAATACACAATTACATTTATTAAGCTATTTATTATACATATATGACTTTACAATATTTACTAATCGACGTAAATGGAAAATTTAAATGGATTTCATCCGCTTATTCAGCAGAGGGGGGCAGAGGGAACCTAGTGGTAAGACACTCTGTTCCTCACACAAAATTGCATTGGGTGGCAGAACTCAACACTGCGCTTTGTCTTGTTGGCAGCGTGTGGAAATTAATATAATTCATTCCCCCGAGTGGGAATAGAACACACAACCGTCGTTTACAATCTGTGATTAAATTAAAAGAATTATTAAATCTATTAATGAATTGAAACTTATCACGATAGTCATTTCACTTGTACCACTGAACAAAGTATGATGAGTAGTCTATGGTCGGGCTCTGCTAAGTTCTGACCAAATGGGACATTCCCTCCGAAATGGTATTCAACGCCGCGAGGTCCTTCTTGGCGGTGTCCATCAAATGCGCCATGCCGCGCTGTTGCAGCGATAGGAACTGCTTCACGTCTTCTTGCGCACCTGTGTTAAAAAATATATATTATAATTATAAGTAGTACTGCTCTGTTAAACTTTGAATCTTATTTCTATTTTTTTTTTCAATAAATTTGTTTAATATAGATGACTGAAATCATTAGATCAATCATCTACATCTACACCTACATCTACAAAATCCCAAAATATTGCAGAAAGGATTTTTTTTTTACATATGTGCTACGTTTCTCAAGGCGTTATGATTTTTTTTTAGTTTACTATTATATTTAGAGAGCGCCCCTTAGAGACTGTTACATCATTGCTTGTATTTTAAAAATGTATTCTAACACTGTCACTAAATAAATTAATTTAAAAAATGTAAACACGACCATTTATTAATAATTTAAGCAAAAAAAAGGAGGAAGTTTGCAGGTCTTGTTTTCTGAAATTCAAGCTTAGGTTAGCCAGAACCCTTCCTTCTTTTAAGGCTATTATTTTTTAGAATTTGACCACAAATGAACAGTTTTTTGATTTTTTCCTGAACTAGTACTACCTGTAGACGTTAGCTGCCACATTTCATAATTCTAGATTCATCGGAAGTAACGTGTTAATGTTATCAACATTATAGTATCAAAATACGAAATATATTTTTTTGCTATATAAACGGTCATATCTTTTTAAAGTAAATGTAGAAATATACTTTTTTTTTCAGGAAATCATGGGATCGTAGATCTAGGCATATGGTTTGAATTTCAACTCGATATCTCCAAGTGTTCCTGAGATAAAAGCTCTTGACAGACAGACCGGACAGACAGACAGACAATAAAGTGATCTTATAAGAACTCCTTTTTTCCTTGAAAGGTATAGAACCCTAAAAATATCACTTTCTCCTCCTCCACACCACTACTTTCAACCGATCGTTCGCAAAGTGAGTACGACGTCAGCGAAGTGATAAATCACTAGGTACTCTCTGCGCACTGTCGGAGCGCATGATTCAAAGATAAAAAAAACTACTAAGATCAATGAACGATATAGTTACGCATAAGAGTATTAACAGGTGTCTGGTACAATTTATAAATTATGCTTTACAGTACTATATTTGCTTATATTTTATTATTAGACATAATACATATACTTTTTTGTAACAATTATATTATATAAACCATTTATTTATCATTTTTATTTTATTTATATGTATGTCAACATTTTTGAAACATGAAATGAAGAAAGGTAAGAGAAGCTTTTATTTAGCTTCACCCTATATCGCGCATATAGCAAGGTAGGCAGAAAAGAACCTAGTGTCAAGACACTCTGTTCTCAATAAGACACTTCCATTCCCCTCTTTCCGCTGAAATCTGGAGCCATTGCGTGTTGAGTGGAATCTTAACGCCGAATCTTGCCTCTTTACCAGCACGAAGAAAAGAAAATATTAAATATTTCATTACCGTGAGAATCGAACCCACAACCCGAACGTTTACAGTTACACGCTTGTCCTCCTACGCCACGACTGAGCTATGTATACTTGTATATTAACAAAAAAAAATGATTTATCATAATTCTTCTTACCTGGATCCAAATGATATCGCTCGTGAGTACCGCCGGCGCTCGAACTGCGTTGAAGACGAACAGCACACAGCAATTCATTTAGACGGCCCTGGGAATCAAATAACAAAGTTTTTTTTAAGTAAAAGCATGGATATAAAATATATATATTTATTTATGGTTACTTGGACCTTAATTAGTTAGGCAATTAGTACTACATAACCTAATTAAATGACTGATGGACCTGCATATATTTTTAAATAAATATACAAATTTTTTTTCAGCTTCACGCTGTATCACGCACACAGCAGGGTAGGCAAAGGAAACCCTGTGTTAAGACACTCCGCTCCGCACTTTCCGCCGAATTCTGAAGACATTGCGTGCTGAGTGGTGGAAGTCAACATCGCGCTTTGCCTCGACACCAGAGCGAAGAAATGGAAATATAAATATAAATAAATATTCCATTTCCTCGAGTGGGGATCGAACCCACAACCAGTCCCGTTTACAGTCACACTTAGTGCTGCGCCACGACTGGCCTTTATATACAAATAAATAAATGCATATAAATTAAATGTCCATATTATTTTAAATTTAGCCTGCAGCCAATCGGTTAATAGAAACATTTATTAACCAGTTTATAAAAATAATAGAAAGAAATACATACTAATCATACATCATACATACTAATCATACATCATACTACTAAAGAAATAAAGATTAAGAAATATTATTAAAATATATTTCGAAATAATCCTAAATACATTTTTATTAAACAATACAAGCGCTAGCGAAGCCAGAAATACTAAAAACAAGTTCAAAAGTCACAGCCATTATCTTAAATAAGCATAACCAACCAACCAACATCTAAAATACAAATATAAAAAAATAAATATTAAAAAATATATATATTCAACATTGAAAATTCTTAAGGAAAATCTTTAAATATTTCCCACATAAGTACATATGAGGCCGGTCGTGGCGCAGCGGCACGAGGTGTGACTGCAAAACCGACTGGTTGTGGGTTCGATCTCCACTCGAGGAGATGAAATATTTACTTAAATTTATATTTCCATTTCTTCGCTCTGGTGTCGAGGTTAAGCGCAGCGTTGAGTTCTGCCACTCAACACGCAATGCCTCCAGAATTCGGCAGACAGTGGGAAACGGAGCGTCTTAACACTAGGTTCCCTCTGCCTAGCCTGCTGTGTGCGGGATACAGCGTGAAGCTAATTTAATTTTTATTTTTTTATAAGTACATATAGGTAATATTGTAAATAATATATATTTATAACGATATTATCGCAACAAAGTTTTGTGCATTCATCAAAGAATTACTCGTCATGACATTGAAGTCGAGCGCCGGTTCTAACCGGATATTGAGATAAGAGCCTAGAGATTGCTACACGCGCTCCAACGCTCTAATTGCTGATTATTTGTAAACAGGTACCTTCTTCTAAAATAACTATTTTACGACAATTTAATGAACATTGTAAAATGTCTGTCACGTTTATAGATTTTTTTTTTCTATAATTTATGTAAAAAAAAAAATTCTTTTTTTTTTTAAAGAAAATATTCTATATCTGAAAGTAGCAGCAGTGGCTGTTTTGATACATTTAGTATGTAACGAAGGATAAAAAAATATGTGTTAGTAATCTCTGGCATTCTAATAAGGAAACTTGAAATGCTGAGGTTTTTTTTTTATTATGGCATAATTGACTTATATCACTTCACTTTTTTAACTATATAAGTCCTAGAATACCAATATACAAGAAAATACCAATATGTTACAACAATAATAAATTAATCTCACAAAAGTAAACACAAAGAAAATTAATCTTTCATTTAATTAATGAATATAAATGTTATCGTCAATTGCAATATTTATGCAATATTAAATAAAACTCTGCATTGCATTTAGAGTTTTTTTCTTAATTTATAATTTAAAAATATCTTTTTATATATAAACTGTTTCAACAATCATAATAAAGCCCAATGTCCTTTTAGCTCATAGATAAGTTGGCTTTTTGTTTGCCCCAGGAAATAAAATATCAAATATTTTTATTTCCTTCGCTGTGGTGTCAAGCCAAGATAAATGAATACTTCTTATTTAATTTAAATTAGAGATTGAGCTTAGATTGTTCTATCATGTTTATAATTTCTATTGCAACAAAATTTTCTTTAAAGCGTTCAAGCGCAATCATGTTACTGGGAAACAGTACTTTTAGGTATTTCCCCAGACATGTTATTTATGGAATATGGTAGATAAGACAAGAATTATACATATAAGGACTTTCCAAATATCATTATATGTAATATTTTAATAGCTAGCTTCAATCTGCAAGTAGCAAAGTAGGCAGAGGGAACCTAGCGTTAACATACTCCGTCCCCAATTCAACGTTATTTTATATTTAATATTTATTTATTGTTTTTCCAAGTGGCAAGACGCAATTACAAAAATAGAACACGAAACGCTTGTAGTACCTAGTATTAACCGCTTATCGTACATCCCCAACTAACTTTGTCTATAAACTTGTCTGAAGATAAGAACTGATAAGATAGATCTACTTGCAACACGCGGTATGCGAGTGACCGACTATTGACCGTCCAAGGACGATATTCCGGATATCAAAATTATCAAGATAAGTGATAAGATTTTCCTTTTCATTTATCATAATTGTGGAAGGAATCACGTATGGAATACAGTTTTGTAATGTCATGTGATAAGATTGTTTTTTTTTGTTTACGGAGAATAAACACTGAGCGACTTGAACACCTCAAACTATAACTACAAAAGTTAACCCATTTAATGCACATACTCGTGCAAATAATCATATTAATATCAAATAATCATATAATTTTGTTTCATCGAAATCGGGCCAGTATTTCCAAAGTTATAGCGTTATTAAGTTTCAACTTTCAGTTCAGTTTTTTTAAATTACTTTCCTTTGCTCGCTACGGTGATGACGTCACGCTGCGAGTGTGTGAGATTTTGAGTGATATATCTAAAAGAGTTCTCTCTTCTTGGCATATATAAACAAAGCCAACTGTAAAATATTTTTAAAATAATTTCGTGGTTATTTAAAGTAAAAGCGGCCTGCACACGGCTTTGCTTGTTTGACGACGGATATGACCTCTTTATTTAATTTCATTTCTTTTTTATTTAGGTATATTTAGGGCAAATTGGTCGGTTATTATAGTATGATTATCTACTATACTGTTATATGTTTGTTCGAAATAATCTTAATAACAAGGACAACAACTAGAAGCCATGAAACGATCTGCTGATCATTCGGAAAAACAACAACTTACAACTTTGTTCTAATGTACCCCATATAAATTTATTACATTTATCTTCTTTATAATTCCTTTTTGTGCGTTTGTGTGTATAAATATAATACATTAAAATTCTTATTTTGCAAAGTTAATTCAAAAATATTAATAAAATAAACATTTACAAATTAACTCTAATATATCCTAATATTTTTCGCAAATTCTGGTTTACTTAAATAAAATAAGTTATAGGAACATATATATACATTAAAACTACATTGTTGCACTATATTGTTGCACTGCTATTATACTTATATTCATTACAATTGTTAGTTAATTGTTAGTAAATAATAATATGTGTGAATAAGATTCAAATTATGAAGATTTTAATGCAAATAGCCAAGTTCGCTGACTTTCTACTATATAAAGATAGAAGAAATCATAATCATGATATAAAATGTAATAATCCCCTAATAATTTATCAAATGAAACCTATTGAGGTATTGTCAACTCTTTTATTGAGTTCACGCTCTATTTTGCATATAGCAGGGGAAGCAGAGGGAACCTAGGTACCTAGTGTTAAGACACTGTTACCATTCAGACACTTCCATTCCCCATTCCGGAAGCATTGTGTGTTGAGTGTACGCAACGTACTTGGAAATGAGATATAAAAGTTCTTGTAGTGACCAAATCGAAACAAGAATATTTAGATTTTGAACAATGAAAGTTGATAAATTCCGAGTCCAAGGCCCCGTAGTTTCCAACTTACATTGTAGAGCGGCGGCGCGGCCAGCTGCGAGGCGAGCTCCTGCAGGCGCGCGCGCGCCGCCTCCTCCTCCGGGCTCAGCGCCACGCCCACGCGCCCCACCACCTCCTGGCGGGCTATCACCTACAGTACAATATGTTCACGTCATGAACCACAGTTTTAACTATTCTACTCTATAAAAGCCTAATACAATAAAACATTTTTAGATAGGAAGTGTCAGCTCTCCTTTTACGGGAACAGCATATAGGGTGAATGAAATATTTTAAACTCATACCTAAAGAAATTAATCAAGATACCTCAACAGTTTAGACGTAGGATTATTTTTTCATTTCACGATGTTTATCCATACCCCTCTTTCTTGTGACGCAGTTACGTATAGATACTAATAACGTAGGCACATACTACAACAAATATACTACTAAAGGTTCAGCAACTTTGAACTTTGCCGCCAATACCTACGAGATTTCGTATGCGGCGGTTTCCCTTTGATAGGTTTATGTGTGCGTGCGTCGTTCTTGACAAATAGTGTTTTATATTACAACAATAATTTTATTCTTTATTTTATTTGAAAACATCACTTTTAATTTTTGGGAAACGAATAACATTTAATTGTACTAGGCTTTTATAAAGTAGTTAAAACTGTGGCTTCATTTAAAGTGGTGCTAACACTTCCACCAATATATATTACATATTTTTAATAACCATAAAAAATATTTAAAAATACGTTTAGATAACATTTTTAGATAAATTAATAAGAAAACAAACCAAAACAATTTAAGCGAACAAAAAATTTGTAAGTATTTGAGTATTAATTTTGTGAAGGAGGGGTCTCCTTCATAATGCCCTCAAAATTGTCGTCAATTATGTAAAATCAACATCGTATTTTATTTAATATGTATTTTATTTAATATGTTTATTTTATTTTTTATTCATTTTTGTTAATATGTTTATTTTAATAAAATATTAAATTAAACATATTAACAAAAATGTCAATAGTATTGTATGATATGTAGCGACCTGCAGCAGGCGGTGGCGCAGCGCGTGCAGCGCGGCGGCGCGCGCGTCGAGCGCGGCGAGCGCGGCGGCGCGGCGCGTGCGCAGCGCGCCCAGCGTGTCGGCCGCGCGCCGCAGCCAGCGCGCCTGCAGCGCCGCCTCCTCGCCCTGGCAGCGCGCGCGGAACTTTATCTGCGACCACGACCATTCCGTTACCGAGCTACCATATCAGAGCGCGATCTTGAGTTTCGCAACTCAACAATCAAAGTCCGAAATTTTACCGAAAAAGAAAATGGAATACATAAAAAAATAACAATACATAAAAAAGGATCAAAGTCAACTTTTACACCGAGTTCTCCGGCTCCGTCTGCCTACTCTTCTGTATGCAGGATTCAGCATAAAAAGAAAAAATCTAAAAGTGTTCAACTGAAATAGTTTTCCAATAATTAACTATATAGTGTTGTTAATTATTCATCAGTTTAAGATTAAAAAATGTTTTTATTACAGCTCAACATCAGACCAAGAGCTCCACTAGACACTAACCTCAGAAAATCCAATAATAGGTACAGGAATGTAATTTTCAGGATCAGGATTATCTGCTTGTGCTTGCTTCCAAAGGCGCATATCCATACCTAAAATTACAATAAGACTCAATTTTATTAAAATTAAATAAATCTATATAAATAAATCAGCTTCACGCTGTAACCCACACACAACAATGTAAGCAGCAAGAACTTTGTGTTAAAACACTCTGTTCACCATTTTCCGACGAATTTTGGAGGCATTACGTGTTGAGTCGCGGAAATCAACACCGCACTTTGCCTCGACACCACAGTTACAGTTACCCTTTGCGCCCCTGCTCCAGCCACTGCTAGACTCGATTTTATTAACTTATTATTTTAAAATAAACAAATAACGTGAAAACTATCAAATACAAACCGAATAACAAAATGAATATTTAAATATACAAAAAAATATCACAGTAAATAGACAAGTAATAATTGTATCAAATATTGGATATAAATGAAAAATATTTTATAGCTCAAATATATATCTGACAAATCATCTTACTAAGATATTATTAGTGGAAATTATAAAGTGGAATGGCAAACTGAAAATGGCTGGATTTCCACCACCTAATAATCAATATGAAACTTTGAATGAATTCACAAAATTAGCACAGGTCTACTTCCCGTTGACCTACAACGATATAATAAATACATAATCTGGTCTCCAGCTCTCCATATATCTTATCCGCTCACTGGGGGTCGCGACCCTCATACATCTACGTACACATACGCACCGGGCGGCGGCGTCTGCAGGTACTGCTGGAGCAGGGCGCGCGGCGGGCGCGTGACGGCGCACACGGGGGTCGCGACCCTCATACATCTACGTACACATACGCACCGGGCGGCGGCGTCTGCAGGTACTGCTGGAGCAGGGCGCGCGGCGGGCGCGTGACGGCGCACACGGGGGTCGCGACCCTCATACATCTACGTACACATACGCACCGGGCGGCGGCGTCTGCAGGTACTGCTGGAGCAGGGCGCGCGGCGGGCGCGTGACGGCGCACACGGGGGTCGCGACCCTCATACATCTACGTACACATACGCACCGGGCGGCGGCGTCTGCAGGTACTGCTGGAGCAGGGCGCGCGGCGGGCGCGTGACGGCGCACACGGGGGTCGCGACCCTCATACATCTACGTACACATACGCACCGGGCGGCGGCGTCTGCAGGTACTGCTGGAGCAGGGCGCGCGGCGGGCGCGTGACGGCGCACACGGGGGTCGCGACCCTCATACATCTACGTACACATACGCACCGGGCGGCGGCGTCTGCAGGTACTGCTGGAGCAGGGCGCGCGGCGGGCGCGTGACGGCGCACACGGGGGTCGCGACCCTCATACATCTACGTACACATACGCACCGGGCGGCGGCGTCTGCAGGTACTGCTGGAGCAGGGCGCGCGGCGGGCGCGTGACGGCGCACACGGAGGCCGCGCCCGCGCCCGCGAGCGCCGCGCGCGCCGCCCCCGCCGTCAGGAACGCGCACAGCTCCGAAGCGCTCACGTGCGCCCCGTTGTTCTTGTCCAGCACGTATATTACTACCTGTGAAATATTACTTTACTCAATTTTCCTCTCTTCTCAGGTCTAACGCAGTAGCTTTACTAGTGGTAAATTATTAGACTTCGATTTTGTTGCTTTTTAAATAAAATTCTTTTACTAGTCCCTTCAATCAATAGAGTATATATCAATATTATACAATTTAAGAAATGTTACGTATCCAATACTTTGCAATAGTCCATGATTATTATATATAATAATATTTATTTCATGTCAATTGAAAGACAATAAAGTGGATATATTTTTAAAATAATAGGATCAAATTTTATAGGTATAAATTTAAAAGAAAATATCAACAGAAAATTGCAATATTCAGGTGGCTTCGAGTTACATAATTCAATGAGGCATCATAGACTACAAAAAGTGAATTATAAACAAAAAAAATATTTGACTGCACACACTATTTATATATTTTTATTGCATACATATCATACGTATTATTTATATTTATTATATTATTTTTTGATGATCGCGATATGGGCCAAACAATAAAGTAGTCCGACTATGTGGCTAACAATAGTTGGAAATGACCACCTCTATCAGTTTGTCTAACTGTCTATGAATCAACTTGTATATTGTTTCTATTTATTATTGAGCCTAGCAGGATAGTTATCCTGCAAATAATAAGGTAGGCAGAGGGACCCAAGACCAGCCAAGACATTGAACTTTGTCATGTAAAAGAACGACAAAATGAAAACAACTTATTCCCCCAGTGGGAATCGAATCTATTACCTTCGAGACTTTATTTAGAGTCACATGCTTGACTATGCATGATAGCGTCAAATTATGATTACTTTGTATATGCTTATCTAATAATAGCACCTTTATATTTTAATACAAACACTATTAAATATAATATTTTGTAATTACCTGACTTTTGGTCTCTGATACAGCTTTTACAGACTCAATGTTGACTGACAGATTAGGTTTATTTCCTAAAAGACCAGAAAAGGATGTACATAATGCTTGCTGATTGTTCCTAAAAAAATATCATAATATTTAGAAAACTTTACATGAAACTATATAAAATAATAGCAGCAATAAACAAAATTATATAACTTTAATTAAAAAAAACACAAAAATCTATAAGAAATTTTGTTGGTTGGTTGGTTGACTTGGTTATTTTGCATTTCAAGCTACAAAAAAGAAACTTTATCTTGCAAAGCAATTCTCTTTTCTACTTTCTGTCAAATTTGATACTTATACAAATTTGATACTTATATTTTTGTATTTGTGTGTGATGGAACTCAACGCCGCGCATTGTCTCGCCAGAGTGGAGAAATGAAAATAATTCATACATTGAATCAGAATCGAACCCATAATAGCCTCAATATAATATTTTACATACTAATATGGTTGAGAAAGACAGATTGCTTGTAGCCATAAGGGCCCTTGCATCCTTTTTTATCTTTCTTTTTTAATTTTATATATTTTTTTGTGTGTAGTAAAGACTATTTCTATACTAATATAAGATTTTACATACTTTATTTCTTGTTCTGGTTTACTAAACACCATAGCAACATGTCCATCTTTGTCTTCTTTCCCACCCAACCTTGAATAACCAACAGCTTTGAAGCGACAAAGTGGGTTTTGCTCATTTAGTTCTAATGGTGGCGCATTACGGCTGTAATATGCTTGACCTGTGAAAAAAAAATGCAATTTGGGCATTGAATGAAAAGCTTATTAGTGAAATATATGGTACAATGGCACAACGTTTACTGTAAATAAAATGGGTGTAGGTTCGATTCCCATTCGAGAATTACAACAATTTAACAATTTTTTCTACAACACTTTAAAAGGTAATGAAAATAATAAAACATTGAATGAAACTTACCAGTCCCCCATTGTGCCTGTATAAGATTCCACTTGGCAAGGACTTGGTCTCTCTCATCACCAAAAACGTTACAGTTGAAAACTGCTGCAACTAAAGCCTCATGAGCATTTGTAGGACCCTGCTGTTGTTGCTGTAAATAATTATATTCTTTCTTGCTATAGATATTTAAACATATGGAATATTATATGTAATATAACATTCCATAGAGGCCTGTCGTGGCGCAGCAGCACAAAGTGTGACTGTAAAACCAACTGGTTGTGGGTTCGATCCCCACTCCAGGAGATGAAATATTTACTTAAATTTATATTTCCATTTCTTCGCTCTGGTGTCGAGGACAAGCGCGGCGTTGAACTCTGCCACTCAACATGCAATGCCTCCGGAATTCGGCAGAAAGTGGGGAACGGAATATCTTAACACTGGGTTCCCTCTGCCTACCCTGCAGTGTGCCGGATACAGCGTGAAGCTGATAAAAAAAAATTATAATAACATTCCATATAATTTAATTATATTAGGGACTGTCATGCCCCGACGACGAGGGTCACGCAACGGTTGTAGGTTCATGCCCCACTCAAAGCAATGAATTATTATTTATTTTTATTTATTTATTTTTATTTATTTGCTTTGCCACTAAACACGCAAGGCCTTAAAAATTCAGCGGAAAGTGGGGAACGGAGTGTTTTAACATTAGTTCCTTTCTACCTACCTTGCTATATGAGGAATACAGTGTGAAGCTAAAATTGAATAGTAAAATTACTAGGACATGCCAACCTGCTGTTGTTGTTGTTGCTGCTGCTGTTGTTGTTGTTGTCCAAAAGGTGTAGTTCCCAATCCTGCTCCAAATCCACCAAATCCTGTAGTAGTAGTTTTAGCACCAAATGTGGAACCAAATGTGGAACCTGTCCCAAATGTAGGTGCGGCTCCCCCGAAAGTTGAACCTCCTGCACCAAAAGCTGTACCCGTACCAAAAGTGCTTGTCCCAAAAGTACTTGTACCAAAACCTAAAAAGGATATTAAAATTATTCATTTTCATCTATACATACATGTATATAAAATTTTAATGCCTGTCTGTGATTTCAAAATAACTTTTGGTTTCAAGTGCATAATTATAGTTATTTACACAATACTATAACTTTAACAGTTCCTGTACGTAGCCTGTTATACAGGTAAAGTGTGAAGGTGCTTTTTTTGTTACATATATTTATAAAAAGTGAAGAGGCCATAAGAGGATCTGCTTGTTTCATAACTTTAAACCACTTTTCTGAATATTTTTATTATATGATAAGACAAAAATCTAATTTTAGTGTGTTTATTCAATAGACACATAGACAATACAATAATACTACATTTTATGGATTAACTATAAGAAAAACAATTGAACTTATAGTGAAGTGCAACAAGTCACTTTAAAGGATATGTATGCACAAGCACCAACTCAAATTTTGCCGCAGAGGCCATACATTAATGTTCAATATCTCAGTAATTTTTGAAGATAAAAAAAAATAAAAACAGATTCTTTTATCCCTCGTTTTCTGTGTTTTAGTATGCTGATAACAAAAAACATTGGTGTGACTCATTGCTTAGGTCATATAATATTATACTAGTTCACCTGCAGGTTTTGCAGTGGTTGCTCCAAATCCAGTCCCACCAAAAAGCGAAGGTGTTGTTGTTGTTGCAGTACCAAGACCACCAAATGGAGCTGAAAAGTTAATAAACTATTTATAGAAACACTAAATATTCAATTATTATAAGGTGTACCTATCTAAACATAAATATATTAATTTTATACAGAAAAACCAATATATACATATATCATTATTATTATTAATCAGTATTCAGTATTAATATAATCAGTTGATCTGATAGACATATACAGAATAGTACCATATAGTTGTGGTGTGGGGTTATGTTGTGAAATCATCACTTGCAGTTAAAAGCAGCTTGTTTTACAAAATTCTTAACTCGTGTGTGATGTCCAAGACATTTAAAATCACAGTGGTAGATTAAAAATAAACAACTATAGAACAGTAACTCTCAACCAGATATATTTTACTAATCCTAATTTAAAACTCAATTTTTATTGGTATTAGCATTTGTAATTTTCATAAATACCTGATGTAGATGAAGTTGCACCAAATGTGCCAAAACCAGATGATGTTGAGGTCGTTCCGAAACCTCCAAATCCTGCAGTGCTTGTTGTAGCAGTATTCGTGCTACCAAACGAAAAAGTTGCTGAAAGTATAGAATATGTTAGTGTAATTACTAAACATATTTAATTCATTAATTTATGTCACGGGAATTTAGAAAATTACGTTTTGAAGCAGCACCGAAACCAGTATTTTGTGTACTTGTAGCTCCGAACGAAAATGCCATGTTTACTTAACAATTTCAACTACACATGAACTCAATTATTTTTAATCAAAAATGTAGTCAACAATTCCTTTAAAACCACAATGATACGAAAAAAATGTAACCAAGAATAAGTAATTCAAATCAAATTGTTAGGCTGATATTTGGATTTTGGGGAGAAATGACAAGAGACAGCAACTTTAAGCGGTATTTTTAATAGTCTGTTAAAAAGGATAGACATCATAATCATATAAAACAGATTTATATGTAATACAGTAATATATTATCCGTATTATATTTAGTAACTTATTCAATTAATTATTGAGGATTTTTAATATCAAGTATTATTTTCATTTATGTAGTTTATAGTTACAATATTTATCTGTGGCATGTGAAATGTTCTATAGTCTATAAAATAGCACGTCTCGCTACATAAAAAATAAGAGCATCTGAGTCCAGAAATTTTGGTTATTTCGTCATTAAGTTATCCGGCAAATCAACTTTAGAAAATGTCAGACTGGGATACCGTAACTATTCTTCGAAAAAAACCTCCTAAGGCGTCAGCCTTAAAAACAGAACAAGCAGTCAATGCGGCTCGTCGTCAAGGCTTACCAGTAGACACACAACAAAAATATGGTGCGGGAACTAATAAACAACATGGTACTACTAAAAATACTGCAAAATTGGATAGAGAGACTGAAGAATTACGACACGATAAGATACCACTTGATTTAGGAAAATTAATAATGCAAGGTCGACAATCGAAAGGCATGAGTCAAAAAGATTTAGCAACTAAAATATGTGAAAAACCTCAGATTGTTAATGACTATGAAGCCGGTCGAGGCATACCGAACAATATAGTACTTGGCAAAATCGAAAGGGCAATTGGAATAAAACTCCGTGGAAAAGATCGTGGCCAACCGCTACAGCCTCCTGGAGGAAAGAAATAACGGATTCCCTAGGAGGCGAAGACTTTACTCCAATGTGTTTATTGCATAATATTTCTCTTAATTTTTCCGTTAAATGGGTTTTATCATATTAAACTAAGTCATGTATATGATATTATATGATGTAAGCATTTATTTTCTTTTGTTTGGGTTCTGGAAAGTTCTCTTTAGATGTTACCATCGTGAAAAAGTTACTAATATGCAGCGATTATAAAATGCGGATGTGATATGCAATAAAATAGTTTATTTATGACTAATTAGTTTTCTTTTTAACTGTGTGGAAAATTCTAAAAAAAATAGTCAATATATCATTAAATTTATAAGAAATATGTACACCGCAAAACATCGTTTACAAAAAAATATTTATCAAACCAACGTTTTGTCTTGAGGTAGTCTTTTTTTTTAATCTAATACAAATATGGTTAAAAATTATATTAAGAACGTAATTTCAGCATGTATAAGCAATAAAAAAGGCTTTTTTCTGCATAATAAAAAATAAGTGACAATAAAGATTTCAGAAATAAAGTGAAATTGTGATTACAATTATGAATGGAGCATCTTCATTATTGAATGACAACAGCGTAAATCGTACTTCGTAGTGCGTATAGTACACACTACACATAGTACACATTACATTACAAACACTATTGTACATTATCAATTAATTATCTATGCCATTCAACTTGTGATTCTGACAGTTTATATTTGACATGCATCTGTTTACAAATTACGAAATTAAGATTATAATTAAACCACCGTGTGCTTTCCATACGACTTGATTCTGACAAAATTATTTGTGCTACACTGGTACAGTCGCGGCGTTATAATTAAAGAACTGAAAGTGATCATAAATAATAAATTAAAACTGACCGACCACGTTTGATAGTCTAAAGCCCTAAACTGAAAAATAGACTAATAAATTAAATATAAAACATGCGTAGACATTTATAATTAAAATATTACAATTAAAGTTACTATACATTAACATAACTACATTGTCCAATTCTATGCAATATTTTCATTTATAAGATGGAAAACACCTCTGAAGAGGAAGAAATTTTAGTCTTCGCTGAGTTTGACGAACCTATTAACTTTGATAAATATAATAATATTCATGTTTTAGGTATAGATACAAAAAATCCAATATTTCAATTAGATGACACATTTTTTACAGGTAAGATATCAAGGTCATAAATGAATTTTTGCTTCATTTTTCTCATATAGCAAGGAAAGAGAACCTAATGATATGATACTTTGTTAAAATACACTATTTAGTGAAGTGACAAAATTAAATGTCACACACACACTGTCTAACAGAAAGAAGAAATAAAAATAATTTTGCCCATGGGTTCAAACCCACAACTGTCACATTTGCAGTCAAATGCTGTCTCTTTGTGAGTTTGTGTTGTTCCATGAATCTGCAGGTATCTTTTTAATAAAACTTATTTTTAAGTATGATACAAAAAATTGTGTCATTTTAAAATTATATTTTAAATGAGTATTAGTGTTTAGAAAACAAATTAAACAAAGACTCAGTATCATGACTTCATTATTTGACTTAAAAACATGGATGATTTCATCTTTACATAGTTTTCTGAATGTATGTAAAATTATCATTTAACAGGTGAATGCTTAGAATAAACATTCATTTTAAGATTGATCTTCTATTACATGATATTTTTTGTTAAAACATAAACACACATTGTACAGCGCATTTCATCTTCTATTCTCATAGTGAATTGCAACCAGAATTAAATAATTCAAATGGTGGCAACCTCGGCTTTCGATAGTTATTTTACAGGCAATCATTTGTTTTAGTGTTGAGAAAAGAATAAGGTTTAATTTGATGTATAATTCATTAAAAAAAACACATGAATGCATATTATTAATATTAAGTGACCTGTTTAAACCTGGCAAGCCTGGTTCTGCGGCAGACTGAGAGGTTGCCACCTCTTTCTTTTTACAATTTCTGAAGTGATTTTCTTTCAAATGATGTTGAATTCATATAAAAAACATGTGAGTGCAATTTTTAACATGATTGAGGCACAACTTTTATAAGCAACCCTGGTACAATCTAATCTACTACCATGTATCATTTTTAAAAATTAGTTTAATTAAAAAACACATAGACCTGCAGATTCATGAAATGGGATCTTAGGCCATAATCTAAAGTAAAAAATATAATTAAATAGTGTGTACGGAGTATTGTACAATTAGACTTTATTATACAATTAATTTCAAATGTATAATAAATTTCAGGTACCTTTGAAAACCCTTTAGGAACATACATGTTTTTTGATGAAGACCCTTCACCAAAGACTTCTGATCCACTGTTTGATAAATTACCAGAAAAAAGTTTGAAATTCCTTTGTAAATCTAGTAAGTTGATAAAAGTAGAACAAGCATACATAACACCAAAGGAAGGAAAGCAAGGCAAGTTAATAAACAATAAACTTTTATAATATCTTGTCATATTTTATATGCTAGTGTTGTATATAAAAATTGTCCTTAAAAATTGTATACGGCAGAAACCGCGATATATAAAATATAAGGCAGCATACAGAACAACATCTGACTTTGTTGAGTTGACTGAAGAGGAGAGCAGAAGAACAGGATACTTCAAATTCAGCACGCCTGCCAATGATCCCATGGTAGTTACTGCAGAATGTACCTGGATAATGTTGGAAGAAAGAATGCTGAAAATGGTTCTACACCTAGATAGGACTCTGGAATCCACAACATGGAAGAAGCCCAAGATGATGTTGGGTCAACGGTGTTCCCGGGTGTAGAAAGTAGTACAATTTGACTTAACTAGGGATACAATTGTCACAACTACGACAGAAGCAGCCAACGAACTTCGAAAGAGGCTTCTTGGAATGTATAGGGAATTTGGTTAAGAGTAAAATCCTCACTATAGCTTCAATGCTGGTAAACGGAGCAAGAATCAGACAAATGTAATCGCTTGATAGTCGACAAAGCTTTAATGAACCACTTTGGAGCGATAGTAATGAACCACTTTGGAGAGATAGTAATGAACCACTTTGGAGCGATAGTGATGGCAGGTAGAATCTCCGGAGCCGAGGAAGTTCTTTTAATTGGAGATTTAAATCAGCTACCATATATAGACAGAGAGTACCTCTTCGAAATGCTTTACCACAGACTGCCATAAGTCTTCATCAACCAAAATTTGTTGTGCCAAACCCACAAAAGCCCCATGGACGTCGCCTCGCCCTGCGAAAGATATATCCTGGTATATACTCCAGGCCAGTCTGCGCGCAGGGGCACAAAATGTAACTGTAAAACCGACTGGTTGTGGATTCGATCACCACTCGAGGAGACGAAATATTTATTTAAATTTATATTAATTTCTTCGCTCTGGTGTCTGGTTGAGTTCTGCCACTCAACACGCAATTCCTCCAGAACTCGCCAGAAAGTGGGGAAGGAGTGTCTTACACTAAGTTCCCTCTGCCTACCCTGCTGTGTGCGGGATACAGCGTGAAGCTGATTCGTTAAATATAAAATTATATAAACACTCGCTTATCACCTTAGCTCTAAGTGAAATTTACAAAATAATGTAAAGGTAAAAATAATATTTCTGACATTTCTTATAATAGGTATTAATTGTATGTATAAAAACAATAATGTAATTAATATATATCTTAAGAAAATTAGATATAATAATAAAGTAAAAAAGAATACAGACCAAATGTCTCTAGTGCTTAACAATTAAAAAAAATATATAAATAAATTTCTTTATATTTACAGGACAAGAACATAACGAAGTACAAAAAACTAAATCTGATGATATTCAATTACCTGATTTTAGCAACATACAAGATGCGTTAGACAAATTTAAAAAAGAGTGGAGTTCTGAAATGGATACAAATCAAAATCTTGAACAAGTTTAATACTGGGATATAATGATATTATTTGAGTAAATAAATTTTATCAAAAAATATATCTCTTTATATTTTAGTAAATTAGTATATCAATTTCTTTAGATACTTCATTATTAATGAATCATTAACCTGTAAACGTATCTTAGTGGAGGCCATCGTGGCGCAGTGTCACAAGCGTGTGACTGTAAACGTGAAAGTTATGGGTTCAATTCCTACTCAGGGAATTATTATTTATAAATATTTTTATTTCTTTGATGTGGTAATAAGGCAAAGCGCGATGATGGATTCCACCAGTAAACACGCCAATGCCTCGAAAATTCGGTGTGGAGTGTCGAGCTAATTATTTATTATATGTATATATTTTTGTAACATTACGTTCTTTTTACCTATGTTATGTTTTTTAAAGCTCTGTTAAATGTGCTGATGTTACTTAATAATTTAATATACTGCTTCAGAAACAGCCTTAAATGTTAAATTACTGATTTGGGTAAGGATTCATAATATTCTTTGTAAAATAACTGTAATATTTGCATATTAACTCCTGTACAGTTTTTAAATTAGTTACACATATTATTAGCTAAATGTACAATTAGTAAATATTACAGAAAGGATGTTTTTAGGCATTTTTATATAGATTTATTTCAAACGAACGAACGAACAAAAAAATCTATGTATTTTTTTCTATATCTCTTTGAAGATCAAATCGTTCTTTACTGCTGTGTTGAATTAATTACGATTTCAACTTAACTGTTATGATTTATGAAGGTAATCTCCACTAACAATTCAATTTTGTTTACTTTATTGTATAAAATATTGTATAATACTGCTTCAAAAATATATTTTTTTATCAACAGTCATATAATCAAGACGTTTCGAATGTCTGTTCTTTAGCCAGGAATCTTACCAGCTATTGCTATATAACATTCACAGGCAAACTAATGCCTTGAGTTCATTCAAATGACGATAACTTTTTTTTAATGAACCGATTTTGATGAACTAAACTTTAGTAGTTAAGTTGACTTAAAACAAAGCAATTGGTGAAATTTTCAAGTAAATCGGTTCAGTACTTTCAGAGAAAAATGCGGACATAAATATATCGACAGACAGACAGACAGACAAGAAATTCAAAAAAATTCTTTTTGCTTTCTATTATTCTTTTTAAGTGTCCCTCTATCCATTTCAGTCAAAATGTACAGACAAAATATTTTTACTGTCTTATTATATATAGAGATAAAGATAATATCGTCCAAGTAAACAATAATGGTCATAGTTAAATCTATTGGGTCAAACTAAATAATTTTCTAGGGGATCAAATAATAAGTATTCAACAAAAAAAAATCGAATAAAAATATTTAATCGGTGTAGGTACATATTATATAAAGTATTGTGATTGTGACATTTGTATCGTCCTAATTCAAAAATTCTCATAAAATAAAAACCAATGGGGTAAACTGAAAGAATGGGACCAAATGGCAATTATTACATTACCCTCGTTTGTAAAAAAAGATTACGTAAACCGGTTCAGAAATATCATCATGTACATACAAAACAAAACCTCCGCCATTTTAGAATCGGTTAAAAGTGGAATATCAGTATGATAAATCGATTAAAACTTCAATGTAAATACAATCGATCGATTTCATAAATCGAGCTAAAAATGCAATTTGGATATCACTACTCTAGCTGTCAAAAGTTATGGCACAGACTCTGTTTACGTGAAAGTACTCTGTGCTACAGAGTACTTTCCAAGTTTCCAACATACTATAATGGCTTATGGTCGGTGATTCACAAATTATGTCAATAATAAAATTCTCTCCAGGGAAATTACCCATATAGGATACAATTGATGATATTCTAGTTATATCCGTCATTCACAGTTTATAGTTCATGTAATGCAAATGTGGATTAAGTATATGTTCCTTGGTACAAATAATAAAAAATTAAAAATATATTTTATGGTAAGTTACTACCAATAATCTTTTTTCGGCTTCACGTTGTATTCCGCGTGTAGCAGAGGAGGCAGAGAGAAACACTCTCCCCAACATTGAGTAGCGAAACTCATGTCAGACTTTCGTCTTGTGACAGAGGCAATAAATGAAAATATTAATAAATCATTCCTTCGTTGGGATCAAACCCACAACCATCGCTTTACAGTCACACCCTTGTGTTCCTGCGCCACGACGACCTGTAACATTTTAAACTATAATTTATTTTATTTGGAATATAGAATATTATTTACGATTAAACTCAAAAATATTGCTTTTCAGATTTAAATCTGTGTGAAATGGAAGAATATAAACTAGATATTAACACTACTGAAGCCATGTTTCAAAAAATCCATAGAATTCACATAAAAATGAAGAAAAAAGAAAAAAAAGAAAATACTGCTATAGTGTTTTCAGTATTAGAAAAATTAATTACCTTATTGAGAACAAGTGATAAACTTTTTAATAGCTTAAATCCAAAACTAGATTTTTTAGGCAGTTATTTTGATGGATTACGTGTTGGTCATCCAAATGAATATGATATCAATGTCATTTTGAAATTTCCTGTTAACTACAAAAAGATAAAATTGGACTCAACTAATTGTATTCATGACTATACATCTGTTATAATGCCATCAGAATTTCGTAGATTACTAAAAACAGAGGAAGGATCTAGGATTGATTTTTTTAAAACACAATTGTGGTGTAACAAAGATTATAAATTATCAATATTTAAATTCCGGGCATGGATGCATAGTATAGTTGACCATGTTTTAAGTAAGATGCCAATCGAAGATGGAAAGAGAGTCATATCTATAAATAAGAAAGTAAAGTATAAGATATTTAAAAAAATATCTGGCCCAGCTGTAACATTAACCATTATAAAAGAAGATGACAGTATTATTGATGTTGATTTAGTACCGACACTTAAATTCAGCCTGCCTCAAAAACCAGTTAATTTCAAAGTTTATTTTGACAAAGTAGAGGAGACAAAAATAAATACATATTTTGTGGTGCCTAAACCAAATGGCGATGAATTTAGCTGGAGACTAACATTCCCATTTCAAGAAAGATATTATATAAAAAATAAAAATAATTTAAAAAGTGCATTGAGAATTGTGAAGCATTTTAGAGACATACAAGATTTTACAAAACTATGTAGCTATTTTATTAAAGTTTTATTTTTATGGGAATGTGCAAATAGAGATGATATGTATTGGTCAAACCATTCCTTATCTAATTTAGTTTTTAATATGTTATATAAACTTAAACATTGCTTAGCTAATAGAAATATTAAAAATTTCTGGTGTCCAGATCACAATATTATAGAAAAAATTAAACCAAAGACCTGTGAATGTTGGCATAATCGGCTGAGTTATATTCTAAACGACATAAAATTTAAGCATCATAATGATCCTTTTATAATACAACAATATTTTTCCAAGCAGCAATGTGAACTTGAAAACAATAAAAAGAAATGATATTTTTAAAAATTTTATACAATCTATATATATAAAATGCACAGGCGTAACCGCTGTGCTTAGAAACGTGAAATTTGGACCGATGTTTATTTTCGTAATCTGGACATCCACTAAGAAGAGATTTTGAAAAATTTTAACCCTAAAAGGATGAAATAAGCTGCTCGAGCCCGCTAGTCAAAATATAAAAAAACTTTACTGATACAATAAAAAGAAGATATAAGATATTTTTACTTTGATGTACTCAAGACTATAAATTAAATGGCCTTTTAAGGGCATTATAACAATTCATCTAAATATTTTTAATCTGAAATGGTAAAATTTACTGAAAAAATCATGGGTGTTTTTATTGTTTTTTCCTGTACTTAAATTATAGAAGTTTTTAGACACTGTTTCCAACTTTGAGTGTTGTAGTGGCGGAACTTACCGTTGGGCTTTGCCTCAACACCAGAGCGAAGAAATAAAAATATAAATAAATATTTCATTTCCTCGAGTGGAGATCGAACCCACATCTAGTCGCGTTTACAGTCACACACCTGTGCCGCTGCGCCACAACCGGCGTCTTGTACCTAGATTTTGAAATATTTTTCCATCGTCATACAAAGTTCACCTCAAAACTTAACTTATAAGATCCTAATTCAGTCCGTTCTTTAGTTGTGGCGTTACGAGCGTGAGCGTCAATTCTCCAGACAATATTTTTTTTTTATTTGACAATTAAAATGACAAATATTAAACATCGAAATCAAAAGTCTATTAAACGTTGCCGATCTGCAATTTTCATTCTCAAACTCTAAAGACATCAGAACGAGAAAGAGATATCTCGTTCTATTTTAGACAATTACCTATTTTTTTATATAAAACCTACGTTATTTTTAACAAATGTTTTATTCGACAACGATAATTTTATTAATTATTAATAATGTAATTTTATTAATTATTATTGAGTTTGAAAAAAAACAATTTTTTTTTTTGGGAAATATTACGTTTTAATTGTATTAGGCTTTTATAGATTAGTTAAAACTATGCTTTCATAGAAAAAGGGTTAAGATAAAAACACTCTGTATAATGTATCTTCTTATAAAGTATCTTTTTTATATTAGTCATATAAAAATAAACTGCTATTCATAAGAATATTTCTATACATAGTTTCTTTATAGTATCGTCCCCCTCTAAGCTATAAGCAATACCTAGTTATTTACAAAACCATTTTTTCGAAAAGGCTGAATGTTATAATAATAGATGGTGTTAATCATATTTAATACCGTAATAAAAATATATCTTATGACAAGTAATGCAAATAAGTTACCATTAAAAAAATAACTACAACGTAAAAATGTTGATTATCTATGCTATACGTATCCGCCATTTTATTTGTATCGCCATTTCATTTATTTTGTGAGATGGAGAATTACAGATTTCAAAGTGAGATAGAAACAATATAATCATATCCTCGAAATAAGTGAATTATCTTTATTTACTTACTATTAAATAATCATGGTAAGATTGACCGAATTATTTTTCATGTTATAGGTGTTTTAAGACCTATTTTAGGTTCTTAAGACCAATCATTTATTAAACAGGCCCAAAGAAATTAACAATGGCGACTGTAGTTTACTTGAAGCGCGTCTATAGATAGTCCGTCATCCTTTTCTTACATTATATCGACACTATTTACGGAGACACTGCTTTCATCGGACGAATGATCTTTTTACGAGTAGAGTAGACTGATAAGATATATTTCCCGTTGCCTTCGCACTGTATGTTTTGGGAGTTTCTCTTTCGTGTATATACATTTAGCCGCGCTTTTAATTTTTTTTTGTTTATATTCATCGGACAACACTTTTATTTATTTAAAATGCTTTCTTCTTTACAGATTACTATATTATATATTTAAGTTATATTTAAGACTGATGAGTGTGAAATTTATATAAAATGTTCACTACTAACGCGGTGCAAGCCGGGTCTGTCCCAACTCTTCAATACCAAGAGCACCCTCAAAAATCTCAAGGCAAAAATATAGAAAATGTTCAACAAAAGACTCAACAAACCCAACAAACACAACAGGTATAAAACTTGTGGCTAAAGTCCTTAAATTATTTATTTTTGAATTATTATCATAAATAATATTATATTGCAGGAGTTTCCTACATTTTGTTATACAACAAATGTTAACATGATTGGTAAAATTGGTACTGGTGCGACTGGTAGTGCAGGAGGTGTTACAGGCGGTGTTAATATAGCACAACTGACCACTAGTGACGATAAAACATGTTATATAGCTCAACCATTCTCATACAACTATGCTTTGGTTAATCAAATGCAAATAGCACCAAATGGACTACAGAATACAATATCAAATATTAGTTTTAAATGTGATGTCTGTGGACTTATGTTTGGTCATCTTACATTACTTAATGCTCATAAAAGGATACATTCTCAAGACACAGGTAATTATTTTTTTTGTATTTGTGTATATGAAATAGATATAATACATTTACCACCTTCAGAACTTTTTTTTTAAATTAAAGTTATATATTAGCCGAGGCCACTCCTACAAAATGTGACTGTAAATTTGATAAGTTGTGAGTTTGATTTCCACACCAGGAAATGATATGTAAATTTTAAGCATTTCTTCATTCTGGTATCGAGGCTAAGCGCAGCGTTTAGCGAGTTCCGCTACTCATCACCCAATGCCTCTAGAATTTGATGGAAAACATGGAAAAGAAAAGTCTTAACACTAGATTTCCCCTGCCCACTCTGCTGTGAAAAAAGAAAAAACTTGATTGAAATAATGAAGTAACAGTGTAAATAGATATATGTGAATAAATATAACATAATAGTATAAATTAGAATATATATTTGCCAATATTTTTTTAATTACAGATAACAATATAACTGTAGTAGCGACAGGAGTAAGTTCAGCAAATGAAGTAGCCATGCCACCTCATATACAAATTCTATCATCAGATCCTAGTGATCAACAACAACATCATGTACAAATCCAAGAAAGTAAGTGGAATCTTGGAAATATATAAGACTAGCTGTGCTTGTGCTATCTCAAAAAAGTGCTGATAATTCAATCAACTGAATATATTATGTATTTTCTTGAATCATGACTGATCAATAGCTAGTTTTGTTATAAGTAAATTAGAATAAATAATTTTAAACATAGCTAAAATTAAACAGAGGCCAGCCGTGGCGCAGGGGCACAAAGTGTGACTGTAAAATTGACTGGTTGTATTCACAATGATCCCCACTCAAGGAAATGAAATATTTATTTACATTTATATTTTCATTTCTTCGCTGTGGTGTCAAGGCAAAGTGCGGCGTTGTGTTCCGCCACTCAAAACGCTATGCTTCCAGCACTCGGCGGAAAGTGGGGAACAGAGTGTCTTTTCACTAGGTTCCCTCTGCCTACCCTGCTGTGTGCGGGATACAGCGTGAAGCTGATTTATTTATTTAAAATTAAACAGTTATGGTACTTTAAGATTGTACTCACAAAATCAACTCAACTTGTAGGCTAAAATGCAAATCAATAGTAATTAGTTATAATTACTATTGAATTACTGATTTACTTATTATTCTATTTAGAACACTGCATAAATTGTCTTTGATAAATATTTGGTTGTCTCTATGTAATATTGTTGAGGGTGGTGTCACATCACAGAAAAACAAAGACCACAGACAATATAGACTTAAATTATCTATAACTATTGTATTTCAACTTTTTTCTGATATTTGTAAATTTTGATGTATATTTTAATTATATATTATGTTAAATGTAAGGGGCCGTTCAAGTATTACGTAAGCAGTTTTTTTGCAATTATTAACACCCCCCCCCCCTATGTCATCAAAAATAAGCAATCCTCTTAAACATATTTCATAGAAAATGTCAAAAATAAGCAAACCCAAGACCCCCCCGCCCCCCTACAGTGCTTATGAAACTTTTTTAATTAATAATATAATATAATTATGAAACTTTTTTTTGTACAACTTCTTGACTTGTTCCACTTACAATTATATTCATATTATTGTATAACTATAAATCATTATTATGTTACAGCTAAACCAGTAGTTCTTGACAAAGTACAGAAATGTATAACATGCGGTGGTCCTATAACTAACAATCCAAAAAGGAAAGGCCCGAAACTTATAAGATGTGAAAACTGTATAGCTCAAGACTCAGTGGAACAAAGAAACAATCAAAGTAAGTGTTATATATGTATTTTTTTCTTTTATTACATCTTCAGTTTATTTATATTTTTATTTACTACTACTGATAGTGTTAAATAATACCGTAAGTACAGTGGGTTCCATCGAATTGATTGACGTAATGGAGGATGACAATGGAAAAGCCCATTGTCATTCGCCATAAATTTACTACCCAGTTCCTGAGATTAGGCTGTTAAAACAAAATTAACTTTGTTTTATAACATTAATTTACAGTAAAGTACATAGAGCTCTGTAAGGAGAATAATATAAAAAAATGAAAAAAATATTGTGTTGAAGTATTTACTAATAAATTGCTTCAGACATAGCCTTTTAAGTAGTAGACAAATCGTCTGACTTCATTGTGAATTTTAGAAAGATTTTATTATATTAATTTATATATTATTTTTCAAATTTAACAATACATTATTTATTTGCCTTCTTTTTATTACAGTAAATTCAACGCAAATATTTGTAGCCACAGAAAATAATGTGAAATTTGAAGTTGGTGGAGTGAGTGGGGTGCAGAATACATCGGATCCTTTAACATCTACAACAAACAATCAGCAGCAACCAACACAACAGAAACCTTGTTAGTTTTTTTTTTGCTTTATACTGTGTGCTTCATAAAGCAGGGTCAGACAACAGAAACTTTATGTTAAACACTCAGTTTCTCACTTTCCGCACATATTTCGAAATATTTCGTGTTGAATAGCAAAGCTCAACCCTGCGTTATGTCTTCTGCCAGAGGAATAAAGTTATCTATTTCTTCGATTGGTAATTTAACTAACAACCGTCGCGTTTACAGTCCTATGCTGTGCTGCGGCATAAGACAGCCTTAAATCTTTTCATTTTATTATTATATCAAGTCTAAGTGCTTAATTACTTTTGTATTCTTAGTTATTAAGTCTAGTCTTTTATTTATCCTAGTTAACTAGCATTCTGTTCATATTTTTATAAATACATTTAATTTATTTTTATATTGCAGTACCCGGACATCATCCTGTGAAAAAAAGAAATTTAGCATCTGTTACCAAATGTCAAAACTGTAATGGCTCTGGTATAGTTTTTGTAGGGGGAAATAAGAATAAAAATAACCAAGCCAATGCAGACAAACCATTTCATTGTAATATTTGCGGTGGTTCCTTTTCAAGATACTCATCATTATGGTCTCATAAAAAACTACATTCCGGTGAAAAAAATTTCAAATGTGGCATATGTGGGATCGCATTCGCAAAAGCTGTATATCTTAAGAACCATTCCAGAATTCACACCGGAGAGAAACCCTACAGGTATATAAGTAATTTATAAACATACACTATGTATATGCCTTTAGAGTAAATTCAGATATATATATGTGAATATATAGGTTTGATATAATTGAATCAAACTATAAATAAATCTCATTGATCTCAGCATTTTGATAAATCAAAACATCGAATATTCCACACTCTGAAAATAATTCTTAGAAACTTAAGAGGCAAGATCTTTAATTGAATCTGCACAGCAATTTATCCCAATTAATCTGTATATCTCAATAATAACCTAATATTTTCTGTTAAACATTGTCATAAATTTGTATATTTGGAGTGATATGGGTCTTCCAGAACAACCAGATCCATTGAGTTCATAATAATGGTAGTTCAATGTAAATAATATTGAAACACAACAACAATATAAATAATGTTTCAATATCAGTTGTGTATTTTACTCAATATACATATCCAAAAATGGGCAATTGAAATGATTTAGGTAATAAGCTATTAGAAAAAGTTCATTGAAAATTCATGTCAAATATTTCTATTTTTAAATACAGTAAACAACATTTGCCGTTATTATGACGTTATAGAATCATGTGAATAAAATGTCAATTGAACAACGATTTTTCAATACCTTTTATGTAAAGGTATTGAAAAAAAAAACACTTTACAACACTTGGCTTCTTCCGCTTTATAATTGTTATAGGAAAGTCAAATTAGAATGTTTATTACTGTAAAGTTTTCTTTATTCCGTTTAGTAGTTTTTACGTTAAATTAGGACACACATCTGTCCTCACAAACATTCACATTTGTAATATTGTTAATTTTTTTCAAAAATAAATATACATTTTTATATTTAACAGATGTCAAACCTGTGGTATGCAGTTCTCACAGTCGCCACATTTGAAAAATCATGAAAGAACACATTCAGGAGAGAAACCATATGTTTGTGAGGTAAGAAGACTTTATACTGTAGATATATTTTAAAATTATTGTTTATTTTTAATTATCAATGATAAAGTTATCAATCTGACTCCCAAGTATGATTGCAATTGGTTCTCCTCCACCCCTAACAATATCTCTATATACGCCATCATCGAAAATCATTGTATAACGATAAGAAAAGTTCTGTGCATCGATACAATATCCCACCTTCAAAGTAAAAATAATAAAAGAACAATTAACGGGAATATTGATATTTAAAAAAAAATAAAGTGCTTAATGTTTGTGTTACGTAGGTATGTGACAAAGGCTTCGCCAGACATGCGACGTTATGGAATCACCGGCGGATCCACACGGGCGAGAAACCTTACAAGTTAGTATAAATATAAACTTGCACATAATATTGGTTTAGGCATTTAAAAACATGTTAAATTATTTGTTTTATTTTCTATGACACTCTCTACTAGTAATTAAAAATATTGAGTGTTGAACATTACATACTACTTTGTCTTATAAAACTGGGGGTATAGAAATATGTTTTTAATATAAATATTTCATTTAGTTTCATGCCCTATTCCACGTAGAAAGGAGACGGGGCAGAACCAAGTGTTGCATTGCGTTCCTTACTTTCCGCCTTAATTTCAACACACGACGGCACTTAACGCCGCGCTTTGTCATTTTACCAAAGCGAGCGTATGAAAATATAACATTCTCCTGAATGAGACTCAAGCCCACTACCGTCGTGCTTACTGTCGAGAGAGAGACGCTGTGCCGCTTTGCCACGATTGCTCCAAAATATTAGTTTTAATATATATGTTTTTTTACAAAAATTATAAAACGTATAAATAATGATTTGATCAGGTGCGACACATGCGGTTCAGCGTTCAGTCAAGCGGCTCACTTGAAGAACCACGCGAAGGTGCATTCCGGCGAGAAGCCCTTCAAATGTGACATCTGTACAGCCGCCTTCGCGGACAGATTTGCTTTAAAAAGACATCGAGGGATACATGATAAATATGGTATATATTTAAAAAACTACAAAAAAAATTACGTAGTGTGGAACTCGAGCTCACAACTTTTGGAAATTGTCCAAGTGTGATATCTCTTATGGAACAAATCAATGTTATTGTATAATCATAAAATTAAAAATTAAATCAAATCAGCTTCACGCTGTATCCCGCACACAGCGGGGAAGGCAGAGGCAGCCTAGTGTTAAGACACTCCGTTCCCCACTTTCTGCCGAATTCTGGAGGCATTGCGTGTTGAGTGGCAGAACTCAACGTCGCGCTTAACCTCGACACCAGAGCGAAGAAATGGAAATAAAAATTTAAGTAAATATTTCATCTCCTCGAGTGGGGATCGATCCCACAACCAGTCGGTTTTACAGTCGTACCTCGTGCCGCTGCGCCACGGCTGGCCTCATAATCATTATAAATAATTTTATAAGTAAATTAAATTGTAGTCATTTTTTATACTTAATGATTAAGCAGAAATTAATTTTTTATTATATTTTTAGGTCAAACCGCACCATTGCCTTCTAGATTACAACAGAACCAACAAGAGCAAGTATCTCAACAGACAAACAGTGAACAGCAACAGAATACGCAAAACACTGTCGAAATGGAACACACCAGTGAACAAACTCTATGAATTAGTGCATTGTTTATGTTAAATATTTATACCCCACCCGCACTGTAAGATTGAAAAATAATTTATCAAAACTGTAAATATGTTTATTTGTTCATTTATAAGTGAATATGTTACATAGAAACCATTGAAAAAAAAAACAAATTATAACTTTCATAATTGTGCTTGATTAAGGTGCAAATTTAAAAAAATAATAAATAAATACATTAAAAATTGCTATATCAATTGATAATATGGCCATTGGGAATATTTTTCAATTATCGTTAATATTATCTTAGTGGCACTTCAAAAAATATTTATAAATCGATATCGCAACTATGACAGACACTGCCAGTAAAATTAAGTGTGAGAGAATAAGAAGATGCTTACTGATTTATTTTTATATTTTTAGTGTCAATATGTACTTCATGTATATGTATGTGGACAGGCCTTTATATAGGGACTGTGCACTTGGGCTCATATTATATTAATAATAAGATTATTATTGGCTGTGGAACTAAGGGAGTGTTTATTACATGAATCAACATCAAATTAAACTATGACCTATTGTAACATTTGTTCTCACACATGTATATATTGTTTATTATTGTGGGTAGATTAGAGCAATGGTGATTAAGTGAATTAGATAAATTTAAACCAAGTTATCTTTAAGGATTTACTTAAATGTAAATATTGTTGTAATATTTTTTTTACATTATCAGTATAAAATTTAGTTATCTTGGTGTATTTCATAAGATGTTACTACAGCTTGTGAAAAAAAGCAATGCGGGATGCATCAAAGTGATGCTTTACATGTTAGACCTAATTTTATAATAATAATTACGATCCATATACATAGTAAAGCAAAATAGAAACTTCAATTTGTTTGATTTACCACATCAATCTTATAACCAGTTGTGTATATTTTTTTAATTAAATAAAAAAAATAAAAAAACTTTTTCCCCACTTTTTGCTGAATTCTGGGGGCATTGCGTGTTACGTGTCAGAACACAACGCCGCGCTTAACCTCGACACCAGAGCGAAGAAATGGAAATATAAATTTAAGTAAATATTTCATCTCCTTGAGTGGGGAGCGAACCAACAACCAGTCGGTTTTACAGTCACACTTTGTGCCGCTGAGTCACGACTGGAATATTCAACATATGTATTTAAATTGATTATTTTCTTGTAACAATATTTTGAAAAAAATCAAGTGCACTGTTAATTACTTTATTTTAGGGAGATATTTTAAAAACAGTCTTAATTTAAATACCTTTATTTCATTTGCAAGTGTATAACCTAAAACAAGAATGGAATTATAATTTATTCATAAACCCAGTTTTCGTTAGCAGGGGACCATCCAACGATTTCTTTTTCGGAAAACCAGAGATCAATTTCCTTTTTGGCGGATTCTACACTGTCAGAGCCATGGATGATGTTGCGGCCGACTTGAATGCAAAGATCACCACGGATTGTGCCAGGTTGGGAGTCAGCAGGGTTGGTAGCACCAAGCATTTGACGACCGGTTTTCACTGAGTTGAGCCCTTCCCAGACCATGGGTACAACGGGGCCGGAACTCATGTATTTAACTAGGCCAGGGAAGAAGGGGCGTGAAGCCAGGTCGCTGTAGTGTTTCTGCAGAAGTTCTTCAGATGGCCACACGAATTTGAGAGCTACTAATTTGAAGCCTTTCTTCTCGAACCTTTGGATGATTTCGCCGACCAGACCGCGTTGGACGCCGTCAGGTTTAATCATGATGAAAGTTCTTTCACGCTGTTCAGCCATGGTGATCAGAGATTCTTAGAGGCCTTAGGTTATACAGACGCTCAACGTGGAATATTAAGAAAAGAAATGAACGATGACAGATAGCAGCCGGTCAATGACAAAGGATAGGAAAAGGAAATGATATAAGATTTGTCACAGATTGTTACCAGTGTTAAATATAATCAATAATATTATAAAATTAGATTATAAATTGATACAAAACCAGGAAAAACTTTAAATTACAATCCAATGATTCTTTTTTTATCTTTATTTTTAAAAACAAAATTATTACTTAGTGAAAGACTATTTATGTGAAGGAAAAGGTAATATAAATCAGGTTTGAATGAGATGCTAATAATTTAAGAACAAGTTTATTGTATCGGTAATTACCATAAAATTTAAATTTATATATGTATATCAATGAAATTATTTAAAGTGGTAAATAATAGACACGCCATATAGGGAAATTAGAAGCATTGTATGTGGTTAATAGACAAGTTAATGTTTAAACAGAAATCAAAAGGAAGGAAGTAGAAAAACTCTTTTGGGATGACACTGACGTCTATTTTCCATTATTACACTTCTTTTGATAATTATTTTATCGTGTTTATTAAATTGTATTCTCAATTTGTAATTTAATTTAAATACAATTTTCATTTTTATATTTGCAATTATTATTATTCTTAATTTACAAGTTTTAAATTAAAAAACCCAATTTTCAAAATATGTGATAATGTGACGTCATTTATTTAAATAAATATGCACTTTTTACTGCAGGAAAATGTTATGTAGTTTTTGCCCTTACTACTTTAAATGAGACCACAGTTTTTACTACTTTATAAAATCCAATAGAATTAAAACAAAAGAGATTTTGGCAAAAATTAAAAAGTGTTTTATTCAAAAAATAATAATTAATAAAATTATCGTTGTAAAATAAAACGTTATTTGTTAAGAATAACGCACACACAGATACAAACGGACACTCATTCACGAAATCAAGTTGTAGGTAATGTAGTTTAACGTTCTTTAGGTTTATTATAAAAAATAGGTAATTCTGTAAATTAGAACGAGAGCAATCCCTTTCTCGTTCTAGTATATTTTTTGTGAATGAAAAGCGGCAGATCATCAACGCTTTGTAGTATTTTTATAGTAGTAAGTGCTTACGTTATTGGTAACTGCGTCTGGTTCCTAGCTGCGTCACACGAAATACAGTATTGATAAACATCGTGAAATAAAAAAAAATCCTACGTCTAAGCTGTTGACTTATCTTAATTATTTTTTAAGGTATGAGTTTGAAACATTTTACTCTATATGCTGTTTCCTTAAAAGGAGCGTTGTTTAGTTGAGCGTGCTAAGGGAAAAACTACCTTTTTATAAACGCATAAAAAGTTTAGGTCATCTGAGATTGTTTACGGCAGTCACGGGGCAGGGGTACAAGGCACGGTTGTGGGTTCATTTCCTACGCGGGGGAATGAATTATTATTCCTTAATATTTTCATCGCCATTTAACATGCAATGTCTCAAAAATTCGCCGAAAAGTGGGGAACAGAGTTTCTAAAAACTCTGTGCTTTCTGCCCTTTGTGTATATGTGTTATGTGCTTCTACCCTATATATATATATATATATATATATATATATATATATATATATATATATATATATATACATACTTAATTTATTTAGTTTTAAATAAAATACAAAAATTTAATCTAACTTATATATTATTGTCCTGAATGTTCGAGAAACAATAGTTAATCTAAACCTTAGTTAGATTCTCTAACTTAATCTATGACTTAACTATTCCACGATGGAATAATAAGTGTGGGAAAAAAAGAAATTCCTTTCCCGTCGGCGCCGTTCACCCGATCTCTCCCTTATCACCATTATGTGGCGCTCGACCGCCTATCAGACTGACATCTTCTATCTATCTATCTATATATATAAAAGGACTTGTGCTGACTGACTGAGGTAAGACGCACGCAGAAACGTGAAATTTGAGCAGATGTTTATTTTCATATTCTGGACATCCACTAAGAAGGGAATTTGAAAAATGTTAACCCTAAAGGGATGAAATAGGGGTTGAAAGTTTGTATGGATTTTTTTTAAAATCTGTACCGATTTTTATAAAATTTGAAATTCAGACTCTTAAAAATATTTCATTGAACACGTGTTTCGTGGTTTTTTAGAATTCACCCCTAAGGGTGCAAATAAGCGGGCGAAGCCGCGCTTGTATATTGTTGTTCTTCGTAACCTGCTCGGTAACCGTGTACTCGTAACTCGGTAATCATATGAACTAAAAACAAAGACCTGCCTTATATATATTGCTAGCAGATCATTCTCTTGCTCAAGCTCAAGCTCACTTGCAAGCGGATCTTCTTTTCAATTTAAATACTCTACGTTGAGATATTTATCTAGTTCACGAATACCAGCAGCAAGTTGATTTTCAGGCTTGGTATTTTTTTTGTATTTTCATCGAATTCGTCCTATATGCTGTTCTTATTAGTACTTGTACTGCATATAGATCCCGATGATTCGCTAGAGGTAGGAACAGCTTCTGGGATAACTTGATTGTTCCTTTGTAGTAGTAGGTGTACTCGACCGATTTTAGTTTTGGGCCCTTGTGTTACAATTTCACATGCTCTTTGGTTGTTGAATCCTCTCGTTTTAAATCGGGAGTTCCAAAAAGTACACTCAGCGTATAAAATATTATATTCTATCTTATGGATATATCATCTTATTATACTCTTAAATCATCATCCATGCCTTTTTTAACATTAACTGCACGGCTGATGTTTTTGTGTTGTTAGAGATATATTTTTGCAAAAAAATTTAAGTAAATTGCAAAAAACTATCACTTTAGATAAAGTTACTTTTTTTTCGGCACATTTCTTCTCATTTGGTTACATCTGCACACTCGGTTACACTGCTTTTGTGCAGGACTTAATAGGGGTTCTATTTCTGTGGTACGGAGCGTTGTCCATTTTTCAAAATTTATATTATTCATCTGCCCCAGATGAACTTCGTGCCGTTTACAAAACCTTCACTGATATCAGTAGAAACCGTATCGATTTATGCGTGCCTGCAACATTTTTTTAAAAGTAAGATTGTTGTCAATCTATTTCATCCAGCCCCCGGACTGGTTTAGGACCTTTATGGAGAGTCTGGACTCCCGCGAGCCATAAACTAGGTGTTATGAGAGGTTTCCATGTGATAATGAAGCCATAATATGTGTACCAACTACCATTATTTGCATGATATAAATAGTAATGTGACCACTTATCTTACTCTTTAGAACCAAGGACATAATGCAGCTCCGTAATCGAAATAATGCAGCTCCGTAATCGTATATATATATATATATATATATATATATTCTTCCTAATAGTTAGTATATGTATAGTTTTTCTCGAGTGGGAATCGAACCTACAACCGAGTTGAGATACAGTCATACCACTGTGCCACGCCTGGCCTGAATTCTGTGACTGAATTTGTTATCAATAACTAGGGTACCTACCAGACCTAACTAACCTATTCTACTTTTTTGCGGAAAAAAAGTGAAACTGGAACAGAAACAACATTTTTTTATATCTGTATTTACCTGTCAAAGTTAAACATTTAAATGACAGATTTGATTTCGAAAAGCTTGTCTGTTTTCCGTTTGTTTATGTAGTTCAAATTTATTACATTCAATAGTTTTTATGGCAAAGGAATGCATTGATGCAAATGTCTTGAAATTGACTAAAGATTTTAATAAAAATTTAAAATTATTTACTGTAACTAATATCGCGTCTAATGTGACATTAATAAATTTTCTAATGAAAATATTTTAAGCTCGAATAAATAGTAGCAGTGTACAGTAAATAATAATCGTTTTAAATCTTTTTATCCAAATACTACCTGTTATTGATAGAGTAAAAATATATGGTAACATGTAACAATGGGCAAAAATATTATTAGATGTTCTTGGTTAACTGAAGATCCAATTTATATAAAATATCATGATACCGAGTGGGGTAAGCCACAATACGATGACATTAAACTTTTTGAAATGCTTTGCTTAGAAGGACAACAAGCTGGTTTGTCATGGATAACAATTTTACGCAAAAGAGATAATTATAGAAAACACTTTCACAATTTTGATCCTCTCAAAATTTCTCAAATGGATAATATGGAAATACAACAGTTGTTATCAAATTCTGATATAGTCAGACATAAAGGTAAAATAGAATCAATAATAAATAATGCAAAATGTTACATTAAAATGCAAAAGAATGGTGAAGAATTTTCTCAATTTGTATGGAACTTTGTTCATCAAAAACCCATAATCAATAACTGGAAGACTAATAAAGAAATACCTACTCAAACAGATATCTCAGTTGAAATGTCGAAGGATTTAAAGAAACGAGGATATAAGTTTGTTGGTTCAACTATTTGTTATGCATTTATGCAAGCTTGTGGATTGGTAAATGATCATATAGTTGATTGTTTTTGTAGGAGCTGATATTTAATTGTCATATGAAGATTTGTAATCTTCCAATTTTTTTACTTATTAAATAGGTACATTTCAATATAAATGGTTTTGAATTTGAAGTCCAATATTGTGTAATACACTTTTTGTAACAATTTTCCTTGCAAGTATTGTATTTAAATTTATTTTAGTATTACATTTCGTAATAACTAATCTTTAGTTTTATCAATGCCCAATAAAGTTTGTTTCTTTGTTACACATACATTTGAATACTTCAACCAATCATTATGAAATTTTTAGATATATTCAAAGAAAGAACAGACAGACAAAAAGAAACAATTTTTTATTTTTAACTTCACAATGAAAAGTTAGGCAAACAAAAAGTAAAGGAGAGAGAGCTTAATGTTACCACAGTCCTCCCCCCTCTTCATCAACTTTGGAGGTATTTCATGTTGAGATTTTTTTTTTGTATTGAGATTCATAGTACTCAATAGTACTCAATAAATACAGATATAAAAAAATGTTGTTTCTGTTCCAGTTTCACTTTTTTTCCGCAAAAAAGTAGAATAGGTTAGTTAGGTCTGGTAGGTACCCTAGTTATTGATAACAAATTCAGTCACAGAATTCAGGCCAGGCGTGGCACAGTGGTATGACTGTATCTCAACTCGGTTGTAGGTTCGATTCCCACTCGAGAAAAACTATACATATACTAACTATTAGGAAGAATATATATATATATATATATATATATATATATATATATATATATATATATATATATATATATATATATATATATATATATATATATATATATATATATTATAATGATTACTATGTCAATTCGGCTAATTAAGTCATCAAGTTTAGGCTTATTGAAAAGAAGTATAATTCGGCGTTGAGTTCCACCATTCAATAGGCAATGCTTCCAGCGGTCAGCAGAACGTGCAGTGGAGGGTCTTAATACTAGGCTCCCTCTGCCTACCCTATGTGCGAGATACAGTGTAAAACAAAGAGACGCTGATATGACGCTGAGAAGCGGGACAAGGGTGTTAAAAACACGCTTTTATTAATTAAGTTGTCGAACGCTTTTCACCTCTTGTGAACACATCAGCACATCAGCATTCAGGAGATTTCTGACCAGCTTAAGAGATTTTAGCAAAGAAAGTTCGGAAAAAAAGCAATGTGAGGTATATTAATAAGCTTGCATGTATTTCAGCTCATACAGCAAACGGTTATTAACGTTTGAGGTACTTGTAAAAATAAAATAAAATCATAAAAAGTAGTGGTTAATTCACTAAAGCTAGTTATTTCTATTATTTCTTAAAATAAATATATATATTTTATTGAATATGCAATAATATTTCACCAGTCATTGCCATCGTGAGTAAAAGAACTATTGGAGACCCTATGGGAACCCTATTGGAGATTTTTCGTCAATCTTAATTTTTTGTCAGTAAAAATTCTGGGAAGGGGCACCAGACCATTCTATACTATCCAAAAGGCCCCCCTTTCCTACGCGCATGCCCGCAGGTATTTATGATGTAAGGTTAACCAAGGTATACCTAATGAAGAATACTTTTTAATACCTTCTTTTATTTATATTACGTAATTATTAATCGTACAAACTTGGATTATTTATGTTAAGATAACCCGTACATATTAACCACTTAGGTCCACCGTATACTCTCGCTAGCTTGGATTGGTGATTACATCTATGTGCTTTAATATATCTCCTAGTATCCGGTCCACTTATAAAATTTTTCAAAACATTCGAATTTCTTTCATTTAAAGTTCCGTCTGAAAGTTTTTGTAAAAAGGAAGTGTACTCCGGTTTCATTAATTCATTAGAAACACGATTCATCTAAAATAAATGAAAAATAAATTAAAATAGATACTATAATCAAGACGAATGTTGTAGAACGCTAGTGAATAAATATTTTAGTATTACAGCTTTTACGAGGATGCTTAAAATAACTTACATTACTAGCTAGCCTATCTAGAAAAATACTCAAATAATTTAATAAAAATATGATAAAATGTACTTCAAAATTCGTGCACCAATTTTGTACGTCAATTAAGGTAGTTTTTTTTTAGCAAATTCTATCAAATTTAATTACAATTCGGAATAATTAATGCAGTATAAACACTTCTAAATGTTTGTTATAATAGTTCTAAAACATTGATCTCTTCTGCCTACGCTGCACGCTGTATCCCGCACACAGCAGGTGCGGGATACAGCGTGAAGCTTAAAAAAAAAAACATTGATCTCTTATATTTAAAATGATTGGATTAAAAATATGTTGTGAACGCAATCAATTTTTACTATAAAATATTAAATATACTTACTACTATCTTTAATTGTTCGTCAGTTAGTGGAGATGTAAAAGGTCCTAAAAGTAAAACACTGCTATTTTTGTCGAGGCTGTCTGGATTTACTAGAATTATGTTATCATTTTCTTTGCTCTTTATTTCCTCATTTAAAATCAGAAACATAAATTCATTGCTATTTTGGTCTTTTGTGTCCGTCTTTTGTGTTTTATCCTCTGTTGATTTAATTAAAGTATTCAAAAGACCAATATGAGGTTCAGTTATTTTGGGGTGTATTTTATTTGTTGGAGCTTTACAACACAATTTTTTTAATTGGGCTACAAGAATATCGAATAAAAGCTCCTTTTTCTGATCATCCAACACTTTACCAAAGGAGCCTTGTCGTGGCCGACTATATAAAAGATTATGAAGTTTCTTTAGTGCTAAGAAATTGGCTGTAGGTTTTTGATTTTGCGGTAGTACTTCCTTGTGATCTAATTTATAAAATGCCTGAAAATCTTTGTTGTTATCCGAATATATTTTCTCTTGCTTATTTGGAGCATCTTTTATAGTTTTACCACCAAGTGCTATGTTGGCAATATCGCTTATGTCGTAAGTTTCTTTTAAAGGTTGAGTATTAAGTAATTTTACAAGCTCTTCGTCGCTTAATTTTGACAAAATATATGCTGTGTCGTTACCTGTAATTTATTTCTGTTTTAGTTTTAACAAAAAAATATTTGTAACTTAACTGATTTCAGGCGTTTATTTACCATATTTATTTATCACAATAGATTTTGGTAAATCTTTTTCTTTCGGTAAATAACCTTTAGATTCTATAAATTCCACGATATCACTTTCTGGGTCGTTATTATTCAAGGCGTAAGAACTTTTCTCCATTGACACACATTGCGTTTTAAGAATCTGAAAATATGGTCGCATAAAATATCAAGATAATATATATCGAAATAATAAATAAGTACACGAGAACATTAAAATATTATATATTTCATTTCCTCGTGTAGGAATCGAACTCACAACCTGTTGCGTTTACAGACGCACGCTTGTGCCCCTGCGCTACGACTAGCAAAATAATTTTAGTATTTAAATAGATACGCTTAAAAAAATATCCTTAAATAACTTACACATATAAAAATTATAAGTATTTTAAAATTTCTATACATTATGATGACATTATGTTGATGACTACACATAGCTAATATCACGGATGAATGGAGGCAATTAAGTTCAATGTTCATAAAAAGATTTATGCCACTATGTTTACAAAAAATACATAAAACAAGCAATCGTAAAACTATTGCTTTGAATGGCAATGACATTTTTGTTTAAATGAACAAAAAGTAAGGTAAACCACGCTACATATTCCAATTTACTTACACAAAATTGTTTTGAATAAGATATTATTCGAGCAGTTTACTTTTTTTCTGCATAGCATAATAGGATAGGAGGGATCTGTCGAGACACTTTGTTCCACACTTTCTATCCAGATTTCGTGTGACGTGGTGGGGTAAACATTAGCGTATCGAGAATTATTTTCTTTGGGTTGGACTTTGGCTTTGAATAGGTTCTCAGACCACTCACCAGGCTATTTTGAGGTGGGCACGGTTCAACCGCTCGTGGACAGTATTGTAAATGCACTTTTTAATATTCCTATGAGATTACAATTTTCCGGCCGTTGAGTGGTTGTATTGCTTGGAGTGAATGTAAATAATTTAAATATGGATTATATTTTAATTGAAAATCCAAATTTCCTTTATTTGAAAGGTAAGTTATTCCAGTGATCCACGGCTCTACGATGGCAGAAAAACAGTAAAAAACAAATATGTAACTGTTTTATAATTGCTAAGTTTAAAGAGCTGAATTAAACTGTCTTATTTATTTTATATATTATGAAAACTATAGCGGTTAAGAATTATAAAAGTTTTATACTCGTTTTGTTTTTAATTTTTTTTTAAATGAATATAATAAAAGTTACATGCACTATTATAGTATATTTGAGAAAATATACTATTAAAGAGTCCAGTATCGTAGTTATTGTAAAGACTTCCACAATTACTTCATTAAAATCATGCAGAACTTAAAAAGCTAAGCTTGGTCGATGAGTCGTAGCCACCCTGAAATTAACTGGTGAGATTTTATTTTAGGATTATTCTTTTTTTTTAATTATTTTTTTCCGAGAAAGTACAGAAAAACTAACTTCAGAACGGCCACAACTCGTTGGCCGTACGTACTCGGTACTCTAGATTTGTCGATCAATACTTTTGACTTTGACAGTGACATTTACAATAACAAAGATCCGACATTTTGTGGATTGGAAATCGTCTAACGAATTTTTCGTTGATTTTTGAAGATATTTTCTGCGAAGTGAACAAAAACTATGAATATTCCGTTTCCAATTTTGTACCCTCGTTTGGTAGATCCTTCTTGGTTTAATGCCGACAGCCCTTGTGATGAAGACGCAGAATTAACGAGTATGGAACAAGCTCATCAACAATGGGTAAATGCCATTTTTCGTAAATTTTACTTTTTAATTTCGCCTGTACTTACAAAGAAAAATATCTTATAGTCAATATAATTGTTACAGCTAAATTCTATTGGACAACAGTATACGAAACGGACACCACTAGGCAAGACTGATGCAGAGCCCATGGAAGAAGAAGCAGATTCTGATGAAGAAGAAGGTAACACACTATTCTATACGAAATTCCGTCTTAACAAAAGTAATTTTACATACCTAAAAACACCTATTGTTCACAGGTAATGATGAATCTGATGATTCTGAAGAATCTCATGATGAAGATGAAGAGGAAGACCTTCCTAGACATTCCCCACCAAGAAATAATAATGAATTAGAGCCAGAATCACTGGAAGACGCTAATGAAAGTTCAGATTTAAATACTCCTGACCAAAGTGCGCTTTGGCCTATCCAGTAATATTAAGTCTTATATAAAGTATGTGTCGATTGTAAGTCTATATGTGAATTAGCTTGTGTAACCCATTAGGAAAGTAAATGTGATTTCATTAATATATTATTAGTTCAAAATATGACTTTTTTTCTCTATTGTTTATATTTGATATACATATATTATCTACTGCTTACCATCTTTCTTCTTCTATCATTAAGTAATATTACCTATTTTCAATTTGAATTACTAAATTGTACATCATGAATTTTAATTGAATTATAGAATAGAATATACTTTATTGCACACACAAAATAAAGAAATATATAAAATGAAACGCATTAAAAAAAAATGTATGCAAAGCGGTTTAAGCAATTTCTGCCAGACAACCTTTGAAACATTACAGATTACTTAAAAATTTTATCAGCTTCATGCTGTATCCCGCACACAGGGTAGGCAGAGGGAACCTATTGTCAAGACACTCCGTTCCACACTTTCCGCCAAATTCTGGAGGCAATGCGTGTTGAGTGGCGCAACTCAACGCCGCGCTTTGCCTCGACACCAGAGCGAAGAAATTAAAATATATTACATTTCCTCGAGTGGGGATCGAACCCACAACCACTCGATTTTACAGTTACACTTTGTGCCCCTCTAACTACTGGCCTAGTCATATTCATAGTCATATTGTAATTTGGAAAGGGGTGACAATGTCTCAGTGCAAATTTTATTTAAAGAACTAAATATATAATAAAATAGATCAATAATATACAATAAACTTACAAAGAATATATGTAATGTTTATATACTTACACATATACACATGCATATGCATGTATATACGTGTGTAAAAATTATAATTATTAAATCATTCAACTAACCCTTATAAGAGAATGTAGCACAGCAGAATTTGAACCTGCGACTTCTTGGAAACAGAGACGCACCTCTGAATTTTATTGAGTTATTATAAAAAAACAAATCAAAACTTTCCAAATCCTAAGAAAAAATACGTATTTCTTTACGTTTTGGTTGCTGTAGACCAGTGGTTCCCAACCAGTGGTCCGCGGACCACCAGTGGTCCGCAGAAGCTTAAATATGGTCCGCGAACGATTTTAATTTTATGACTGGGTATGGTGAGGCGAAGGTTCTGTTTAATTATCACAGTAAATTTTTATTATACCCATATGCATAGTGGTCCCTGTTACCAAGAATGATATAAAAGTGGTCCTTGATCAAGAAAAAGTTGGGAACCCCTGCTGTAGACAGACAACTATAACAGACCTAAGACACTGATTACTGATGCTTCTATTATATATATCAACGAAGGTGTTTGATTGTTTATGTAAACATACTACGAGAAACAAGAGAACAGCTATTATTAAGGACAACTTTTTGCTTGTTTAACGGCTTAAGCTAAATAAAAATTACGATTAAGTACTACAGCTTATTGATATGTGGATGAAGCAGCTTTCTATCGATACGATCAGTTCTTTTTCAGATCAAAATCCCTTTATAAGTCATTTCTTGTTTTCCTTCAGGACGAAATAATTTACATTTTCGATTTTTATCATTTTGCGAAAGTTAAATCTTTAAAATTACAAATACGATGATGATGACCATCTTAGCATATCTATACTGGTTACAATCTTCAGGAGTGCTATAGGCTATATACAATTACGGTGTAAGTTTTAGTGAGCCTTGAACAACGAAATAATAATAATAAGATGTCAAGTAATAAGAAATCAAATTTCTGCAGCTTACGCTTAAGCGTAAGCTGCAAAAATAACTAAATATATGTGAAAAGTAAAAAAATTATAGGTGGTATGCGGGCGAAGCCGCGAGTGGTCCGCTATTTTTCTATAATTTTTTAAATGTAAGGAAGTTTCACAACTTGGACGTAATTAGTGTTTTATCATTTTAATTAAAGACAAAAAAAATGTTTCTTCAAAATATAAATATATTTAAACAATGTAAATTATACTAAAATAATCACAATAAAAAAAAACAATAAAAGTATAAATTTACAAATAATTTAATTAATTGCTATCATGCTTTTATAAGCTTCACTTGTTTCTAGAAATGTATAAAATTAAGCAACAATATTTTGAACCATATACTACATATTAATACAGATTAACTTCAAATTTTTGTAATATTTTTATATCACAAATATGAGTCTATTGGAGGACAACCAGGATATTGAGGTTTCTACCTTGGGACCAATTTTAATTGAGATATTTTTTGACCACTCCCTCATGTCACAGTTAAATATTTGACACTAGTGTCTAAATATATTATTTAGCAATTTTACCCTTGCAATTTAATAGTGTTTTTTTTATTTTTCTAAATCAAAGACTTATACATTAGTATGTTATTAAAAGTTATAACTATACATAATTAGGTAAGTATGATAAGAAGAAAAACGAAATATTTTTAATTTAATTTATATTATTTAAAAAATACTGCATTATTTAAGTAGTGTAGTTCATCGTTTCTTATAACATATTTATCAATTAAAAACAAGCTAATATATTAATATATAAGATAAGGCAATAATTAATTAGGGTATTTGAAAAATCTGTGTCTACCAAGTTTAAAAAAAGTATTTGACCTGGGGTGGATAAATAAAGAATATATATAATAGAAACAGAAAATTAATAGCAATGTTCCACCTAATTGTGATATATTAAACGTCGATTTGCCAGTTGATTTTTAATTTAATTAAGTTTTAAAAATAATGTTACCTGTATTTTTCTCACTAAAACATTTATAAAACTAAGTTTATCTTAAAAAATACCACTCTTAATAAATAAAAATACTGCTGGTTCTACAGTGGCTATCCAGTGGGTTTCAGTTCAAATTTAGTTTAAATTTACACATTTTATACTATTTAATTAAGGTATCGACATGAACACTTTACTACACTTTTACACATTAACATATCAGCAATACTAGAACGCAGAAGTGACATCTATAACAACATTGACAACTCTTGTTAAGAGCGGCCCAATCTTATCTTCTTCAATTGAGCTCCATTTTCTGGCTAAACATTTCTCTATATAATCATGCGTCGATCTCGGGTCTGTAAATAAGATATATTATATATCAAAAATAAAATTAATATTTCAAAAATAAAAGCTCTTTAGTTGACATTTATGTTTATGTTTACAATTGATCAGGGCGTCGTGACGGTTTGATTTCCACTCAAGTGACTTACTCAGATAAATCGCAGCATTGAGTTTCGCTACTCAACACGCAGTTTCTAAAATTGGTCGAAAATTGGGAAACGGAATGTCTTAACACTTGGTTCTGTGCCTACATGGTTCTGGATACAACATATATAGCTAAAACTTTATTAAAATTACCTTGCTGAGAACAATTTGACAGGTTCAATGTGAAGAAAATGGCACTTTTCTTTACCAATGGATTATATTCATCACAATAATAATGAAAGGCCATAGCAAGATCGGAAGGAACGTTATATAGATCTTTGACAAGCATCACTCCGGTCTTATCTAAGCCTTCTCGGTACTCATTCATGAACTCATACACTGAGTTCATTTTGAGATTAGCAGTATCCACAGCGACGTGAACTTCTTTACTTTCATTTCCTATAAATAATAGTGTAATTATAAATTCTGTATTTATTAGGCAATTCATTTTGACCGTTTATTTTAGTGGATAAAATAATCCATTGTAGTGGGAGAGCCCACGATGCTAAATCGGCATTTAGCTTCACAGAGACCTATTGAGATGCAAAGCTTAGATGATAACAAGAAAAAAATGTCATATAATATACAGGCTGGAAGCGTTTGCGCTTCTTTAACGGGAGCAGCATATAGGATAAAATATTTTAACCTATAAAATTTTTTCAATATTCTTCAACGGTCAAAATGGATTATTATATCCATTTCATGATTTTTAACCATACTGTATTGAGTGTGACGTAGTAATGAATAGACACCAATGACGAAAACATCTACTACAAAAATACTACTAAGCGTTGTCGATCTTCTACTTTTCATTCATATAAAACATAACTGAACGAAAGAGATAGATATCTCTCCTTCTTTTTTACGCAATTACCTATTTTTAACAATAAATCTAAGTCTAAAAGTGTATGATTGAAGTAGAATACTTGTATTTATAAGAAAATATATATTTTTTAAGTATTTTTTAATTATCATCATCATCAATGAGTAAGAGAGTAATAGATAGAGAAAGAGTGAGTGAGGAATAAAAACACGGAGAGTGGAATATTGCCTATATTCCTCTCTCTGTATTTGTATCAATTTTTATTACTTCGGCTTGTAAAATTCGTCATATTATGTATTTTACGTAATTCTTGAATTAATCTTTTCAAATAAAAAAAACGTTTTTTTTTAACAACTTTGTAGCCTTCTCTCTTCTTTTCGTCACTCTCAAATTGTCAGGTTAGTGTAATATAAATGATTTGGCATGTAACTTGCTGACTCTACCTTAATCAGATGCGCTCGAGATTTGATGAGATTTCAGATGATCATTCTTTTTTACTAATATGATACTTTGTTCTAGTCGGGCCGCCATATATATATATATATTATATGACATTTTTTTCTTTTAATAATTTAAGCTCCACAACCCAACAGGTCTCTATGATGCTCGAGTAAATCCCAATTGAGCATCATAGTGGCGCGAGAAGGAACACAAATTAACATTACTGGCACTTTGAATCATCAAAAAAATGTCAGTAGCGTCAGTCCTACCTTCAGAGCTGGTGGTAGGATCCTACCCCAAGCTCTGAAGGCAAGAAACTCAATAGTTGCTATTTTCTAAATATAAATTACAATAAATGTATAACTATAATTTCCTTTTCAAGTGAACATCAACAACATTTAATTCCACACATTATTATCATAGTAATAGTCTTGGATTGAATAGTAAGCTTTGCTTAATAATATATTTTTTAACCTAATTTTCAATAGCTCTTATGGCAAGTCTAAATTCACTAGTAGAATTTTATTAAATATATGTGTATGTATATAAATATAAATAAGTTATTAGCGCCCTCAGAATAATTTTGATGTAGCTTAATGAATGAGAATGATAACATAACAATAGTGACCAGAGTCTTAATCGGTTTCCATAAGAGATAGCTACATACATTCTGCTGTGTAATTTTTTTATATTTTCTAATATATTTTTCTGCGTTCTTCATATATACTTTTTATTTTTTTATATAAATATTATTATTTACATATTTTTTTAAAATTTTTTCATATTTTTGTATTTATTGTGTCATTATCAATTGTAAAAAACTGTGGAAACTTACGTAAATATTTAGATGCAGTTGCTGCCAAGTCTTCCACAAAATTGTTGAACTTGTCAGGGTTAAAGTGGTTATTCTCACTGTTATACGTGAAAATGAACGACCCAGCATCTTGATTTTCATATATAGTTGCAACCCCTGAAATAACATACAGAAGTTCAAGTGTTACCTATCTATATGGTATCTTGGCAGTTAGAGCACTTAGCCTCTTCTAAGTGTTCTAACCACCAAGCTTCCAGGAGGCACAAGTTTGAGACCAGCTATGTAAAAAAAAATATTATAAGTTAAGCTTATGTGTATCTATTTTTAAATTAATCTAGTACATACATAAGTACTAGAGAGATATCTATAACAAAAATTATGTATTTGTAAAAAGTGTCTCACCAGTTTTGACTTGCAATGTAGAAGTATATTTAATTTTATATTTTTCTTCTAAATTTTGTACATCATTGTAGAATTTTGATTTATCATAAATACTATTATCATCAGCTGATGATGCCGCATTTATGTAATAAATATAAGTTAAGATAGCTAAAATTACAACTAAAAAAGCCATCATAACGTGACTGTAATATGATTTATTTGTTTCATTTTTCATTGGTTCACTTCTGAATGATGCATGTAAAGAGTGTTTTGATGCATTCCTATTATGTTCTTCATTTAAAGCACTGGTGTATAATTCCTCACTGAAATTTGAAAATGATGGTGGGGAAGATTTTGAAAGTAAATTTCTGAAAGGACATTACCAACTCATTATAATTTCAGTCTTCTTTTTTATGATCATACACTTTAGATGATGAAGGTGGGCCAGCTAATGATATAAGCATTAAATGAGATGGCAATATGTCCATTATTTATTTATTTACATATACTTACTCATCATCCGATTCATCATCACTGTATTCATAGTTCGTTCCTGTAGTATCTACAGAATTTCTTCTATGTATGATGTTGTTTTTACGAATTTGTAAAGGACTGGATGGGCGCGCCATTTTGCTGTAATTTATTTTTATATAAATTGATCAATTAAAATATCTTATTATGAACCATGTATAATGTTGGATTTTTTACCCAGAAGTGATCTTTTATGTATGAAAGTGCCTAGTGACAAACCCCAGGTTAATAATATATTTTTTACTTCATTATAAATAAATCTAGTGGCAAATCGAAAATCAATAGTATAATTTTATTAAATATATGTATATAAATAAGTTATTAGTGTAGTCATTATAATTTCGATGTGGGTTAATGAATGAGAATGATAACATAACAATAGTGACCAGAGTGTTGATTAGTTTCAAATTTTTATGTTTTCTAAAATATTTTTCTGTTCCTGCATTTTTATCATGTATATTTGTAAATTTTTTTTAACTTGCATGTTTTTTTTACTATGATTTTGGAGACAAAAATATATTCTAAGTATTATATTTTTTGAAGTCAAAAATCAAAGTCTTATTCATAAAAGTGAAGTATATTCAGTAGAGATGGAACAAATGAGTGATGAAAGAATGACAAAAAAATGAGGACCACCCAAAGCGCATATTTGAAGAGATTGCTGACAGAGGATGAGGCGAAAGAGGTATGCAGAGACCGCAGTGTTTGGTTTCAAATTTAATATATGACACCATAATGTTTAAATTTGTATTATAATAATGTTTACTACAGAAGTAATAAACTCTAACCATATTAATTACCTCATTACATTATCAACTTCATCAATACCATGTTCCTGTGTGGAAGGCGCTACAATTTGTTGTTTTCTAGTCTTCTGTCCATTGATACCATACTTTCCCATTGTAGAAGTGTATTTGTTACTATATATCCCGCTGTGACTGTGGATACTTCTTCTAGCTGATGGTATTATTTTATCCCCCCTGTTCTATAATATAATTATATATTTAATTATTATTATAGATGTTAGACTACAGAATAAGTGTACAAAACACAATATAAATATTTACTTCTTCTTCTATATTCATTTAAGTGGGTAAAATAAGAAAAAGTTACAATATAATTGTACAGCCTTTAAGAAAATATTTAAACTTTGAATTGACTTTTATATGAGATATGTGCTTTTAAAATATTGAATAATTGACTGTCAGTGTCAGTATTATTAATGTCTCCGGGAAACACAAGTCACAGACAACATTTTAATAAAAAAGCGGTGCATATTTAGCCATAGAGACGCGTTTCTTTGCATAGATTTTAGAAATAGTAGTTGTAGTTAATACCACTAGATGGCGCGTTTGTAAACCAGCAGGATGATTAGGTTGCAGTTCTCCGAAACGCACAAATTTCAATTTACTTATATTTACTCATTAATAGTAAATTATTTTAAGAAGATGAATATTGTATTAAATACTTAACTAAATAATAAATAAATAATCTAGACAAGTTTAATGATAGTAGTGTATACAAAAATATATTTTAAGAAAAAACCTTAAAAATGAATATTTTAGGTGGAGATTTTTCTAAGCTAATTCCTTTTCAAAAATATTCGTAAATAATAATATAGTTTAAATTAAATTTGTTTGCTACTTTCAATTAAATAAGTACATACTTAAAGTTATTAATAATAAAACGTGATTATTAATTTAGTTGTAGCTACACAAAAATCGATAAAAAAAAATTAAGGTCATTGATCGCTCGAGATTTTGTTTTAAATATTGCCACGAAAACATCTAACGTACCTTATCTAACGTACTGCTTATTTTGGGTTATAATAATGTTAGCATGCAGAGACTTATTCTCCGACGTTGCAATGGCCTTAAATTGTGTTCTCCTAATTTTAGCACATCATCGTCACTGATATTTTTATTTACTATTTTCAGATTTAAAGTTTTTTAGATAAATGAAGTAGTATACTTAGGAAGTATGTTCATTAGAGATGGAGGATATGAGATGGATGTGGAATGGCAAATTGCTGCCGGTAACAGGGTGAACGGAGCCTTAGCTGCATTGATGAGACGGCGAAACGTCAGCACAGCTGCGCGTTTGGCCGTACAGTTACAGTACAGTACAGTACAGTTTTGGTACCGACACTGTTATACGGCAGTGAAACGTGGGTATTACAGAAGAAGAATGAAAGAAAGACGAATGCTGTGGAGATGCGATCTCTTCGTAGGATATGCGGAGTCAACTTAGCTGATCTAATCCGCAATGACACAGAATGGCAGTTACTAGCGAGGATGTCACATGTGAGAATGAAGAAGAACGTGCTCAGCTGGTTTGGGCACGAACGAATGAGTGATGAAAGAATGGCAAAAGAGATTTATGATGGTAAAGTGAGTGGTAAGAGAGGTAGGAGGAGACCTAGGTTGACCTTCGAAAACACAATATTAAAGATATTGGAGGAAGTCCACGTAAAAAGCATGAGGACCCCCCGGAGGGCATGTATGAAGAGGTCGATGACAGTGGACTAGGCGAAAGGGGTATGTAGAGGCCGTAGCGCTTGGCGCTCCGTTCTCTCTGACTACCCCGCTAGGGATAAAGCGTGAAGCTAGCTTAGTTTAGTTAAGTTTTTTAGATTTAAAATGTGTCGGTACTCGTTAATACAGTTAATACATACTTTAATAAAAATTAAAAATTAATCAGCTTCACACTGTATTCCGCACACTGCAGGGTAGGCAGAAGGAACGTAGTGTTAAAACACTCCGTTCCCCAATTTCTGCCGAATTCTGGAGGCATTGCGTATTGAGTGGTAGAACTCAACGCCGCGTTTGCTTCTACACCAGAGCAAGAAATGGAAATATAAATTTAAGTAAATATTTCATCTCCTTGAGTGGGGATCGAACTCACAACATCATCGTCAATCTTTCTATATAATGCCATGCGGGGGCCATGCCATTCTCATGTTTTTTCGTGACCTTTCTCCTGTACCATCGATATTATATTCCCTACAATCGAAGTGTCCCCTTTCTGATCTTAAAAAAAATCCAACCATCTTTTCTGCTTAATATGTCTTTGTATTTCGTTAAAATCGCAGATCATTCTTGGGATATATCTGTTCTCCCTAGCGAGAATTTATAAGACATGTTATAGTTAGGTTTATCCGCTTTTTACCCATATGCATCTGACTTCGATATACGTCCATTCTTGGCATCGGAGATATGTTCGTGCCCCCAATACCGTGTGATCCCGGCCTAGAATAGTATCACCCTGGTACTGTTGGTATCGTAAGAGGTGAGGTGTTGGTATCGTAAGAGGTAAGTACGTGTGGTAAAGTCACGTCGCCACCAATTGCAACACGCAGAGCAGAGCAGACTCGATCGAATTTAAAACCGACATGAAGTAGTGACTTTTGCCACTGTGTTTTGCACTAGCTAATGCCGGGCACCGGCGCCCAACCTCCACCTTTCCCTGGAATATGATAGGGGCACTTAAAGAGAAAAACTTTTAACCTTAAAACTTCATTTTGACATATAGGTAAAAAAATACTTGAATTTAAAATATAGTAGAAAAAAAATTAAATTCACTGAGTAGGAAAATTGCTTATTGTAAAAGAATTATTAACAGATACCTAATGTAAGTGCATAAGGCATTTGAGAGAAGCAGATTTGAAATTTCATATTTTGTTATGCTAGGTATACCAATAGTATAGAACCATTAAAAAAATATCCAAGCCACTCCATTTGAATTTAGTTGAAAAACAATTTACATCCAATGAATCGTAAAAATTTAAAAGGTAGCAACCATGCCCACACAATTTTATTCCGCGGTTTTTTTCTTTAAAAATGTTGAATAACCCAAGCTAAAAATGTTCTTTCTAATAATACTCGTATGTTTGAGGTGGTGGTTTTATAGTTGGTTATTAATAAAAGTAGAAGAAAATACCCACATCGTTTAATTTTAATACGCATTACAAGAAATGCTTACAAAAACACAGTGGCATCAAAATGTAAACATGATAGCTATCCTTTGAAGTTCCTGCACTTGTCATAGCATGTGCAGTAGCTTTACGAAGGACTGGTTTTTTTGGAAAAGCTTCTAACAAATCCTTTCCTTGTTCCAAATTGTTTAGTATTTTTTCATCAAGCCAAGCTTTAAATATGTAAGTTGGTGTAGCAGTTATCATTTGCTTATTAAGTGCATATGTAGAAGTCATTTCTAATGTACATTCATTTTGACCTCCAACAACAATGCCAATTAATTCATTATTAAAAATCACAGGTCCTCCCTTGTCTTTGAAGCAAGTAGGAACTTTTGTATCAATACAATCAAGATATGCACTAATCATGTCGTCTACCAGTAACCTTGCTTCTAGTCCGACATATTGTAGGTCCTTTTTTAGGCCAACTTCAGCATTCAGACCAAAACCAAGAGCTTGTATATCATTAAGTTTGTTTATACTAGTATAATTACTTAAATTGATTTTGGAAGCCATCGTATTGTTAAATTTTTCTGTGTAAAGGATAGCTATATTTTTAATGACATTTGTTGATGTAGCTGTTGGGAATTTATCAGTCTTAGTAACGTGCAAGGAATTTTCATTAGTTTTGTCATTAGTAGTGTTTATAAGTACATGGCTAGCAGAGTCTGCACACTGCGCAGTGGTTAGTATCAGACCATTACCTATTATTGAACCGGCACACAGATATTCATTACTGGAAGACATTATGGCTACGACAAAAGGAAATTGATTGAGATTTGCTTTTTTAATTTCATGCATTTGATTATTTTTTCGCCTCGTACATGTTGTCGTATTACTAGCTTCCACATCACTAATTTCTAGGGTTTCTTCTTTAGCGTCGTCATTACCATCGTCTTCTCTAACATCATCATTTTTTATCACATTTTCACAAGCACAGAAATTAAATAGCAATAAAATACATAGATAGAAAATCAAAGAGCTAAAATTATTTATCATTTTGGTTTTGGTGAAAATTTATGATAGAATATTTAACTTCTTTTATTTGTTGCTACTTCTTTTTTATAATAATTTTAAATAGTAGTATGCCAGGATTACTTCTAAAAAGAGTTGATATATGATGATAATGAGATTTGTATGTAATAAATTATTTGATGTTCCTTTTTTCTCTATTTTAATTGTATTTATTTAAATATCATTGATATAAATAAGTGCAATTAAAATAAAATAAAAATTCAAGATATTAATACCGCCGTAAATATTTGCTAAATTGAAATGTATATTACAATAATTATTAAGTCTCGTTCAGGATATGTTAAGTCACCTTCTGAAGTGGGGGAATGTGTTTTTGTCAAGATTCTGGTCCATAAAGCACTAAGCAAACTTACTATGCAACTTTAACAAAAAAGTCTGTACTTCAAAATTTGAAAACCAAGAGTACGTCGTTAACATTCTTGATAGGCCTCGAAAAGAGCTCAACAATAAATGTCTGATTTGGGTGTTTATTTTTTTAGGTGGTTGGTGTTTGCGAGAGTTTGCTAGAGTTTATCGTTAATATGGACTAGTGTAGGTTTTTGAACAGACGTCAAAGGGAAATACCCTTTGGCGTCAAGTGCTTGTAACGTGCTCACATGTTTATTTGGCAATAGAGTACAATGTTACTTGGTCTCATGGAATGAGTTCGCATCTCTTGCGTGATGAGTTCGCGTCGAACGAATATGTTTTGCTGCCCAATATTAAAATATTTTAAATTGCATTATCTACTGATTTATTTTAATAGATGCCAAGTAAAAATATACAAACATGGTAAATGAGCTAAAATATAAGAAATATAATTCTTGGCAAGTATATTATGTTTTCTTTCTTATGAAAATAATTCACTCCCCCGCCTGGGATTCAAACCCACAAGCGCTTACTGTCAGGCGCATGTACCAGGAGAGCCTCAAAATTCCCTTTATTGATATATTAAATGTCCACACAGCCTTGGTAGTCGGAAATATTTTTTTTTTATAATTTCATAACGTCTTGTAATAAAATCCAAAAAATAACAATAATATAAATTGCAATTACAGATATTCCCCAATGGTACTGTTAATGATAAATATAGTATATTTATTTGCTTGTTTGCTTGTATGTTAAATTAATTATAAATTAATATAATATGTAAAATTTTATAAATTTTTTTTTCTTATATTTTATAAGTTTAAATTTTACGATTAGAAGTAAAGTAATAAATTATGGTACTGTATCGTAAAAAAATAGGGTAGGTACCTTTCAGTTCCATTTCAATATTCATATTTAGTTATTTTTATCTAATGCTTTGCTTCGCTTCGTTCTTATTGTTCTATTCTTTGAGTCTGGCCTATGGCGTTTTTGATGTATTTTTATTTTGTAGGTATTTTAAACATGCCATTTCTTAAATGTCAAATGTCAACTTAATTGTCACTGGTTATTTTATATTTTACTTCGTACTAATAGTCGTAGTCGTGTCGTTTTCTTAATATTTTCCATCTGGTTTTATGATCAGGCAAACTAGTACACTTCGAGTTATATAAATACAAACAACAGGATGGCGAAGAAAAAGGGAAGTAAAAAAAATCAAGACTTTGATGACGACTTCGAGGAGAAAAAGAGTATTGATGAAACTTCCGATATAACCTCTAAAAACAAAGGAAAAGGCAAAAAGAAAGGCAAAGTTAATATAGACACAAGTGACGTCGAAGATGGAGATTCTGCAAAGAAAGGCTATATATCTGATGATGAACTTGATGTAAAACCAGTCAAAAAGTCACAAAAAAAAGGTATTGCATACAAACCTACTAGGTGTAGATGTATTATTAATATATAAATATGTATTTTATTTATTTTCTACGTATATTCATTATTACATAAGTATAATAAAATATTAATATCTTACATGAGCAATTATGTACTTTTAAATCTTTAACTTTCTATAATGCCCATAGGTAAGAAATATCACAAAAATATTGTAAAGTGTATAGTAATCATTGTTACGAAATGCAATCAAGAATATACGTATATCTCATTATTTCGTATAATTTATTAGTGTTATGCAATTTTTAGTTTCCCACTTTATCATATTTAATGGGATAGACATATAGAACATAAACTCAAAACACTTCATTTTCACTGCCTTCTAATTAGACACATTAGTTATTGAGTGGTGAAACTCAAATCTGTATCTGCTAAAGTCTGTGACTTCTATTTATTTACTTTTTGGGAAAACTTAAAATTCGAACAACATCTGTAGAATTTGAATCCAAATCATTTTCAAGTATTCATCCACTATGACCAATATTCTATGATCAATATTGCACTTAGATGGTAAATTAACAGTGTAAAAATTTAAAACTAAATAAAAGTTTAAAAATTGTTTTGTTTTTTTTATTTGTTAGCTAAGAAAAAAGGTGGTGATATATCTGATGATGAGCATGATGACAATAAGTCCATTGTTAGTAATGCTACAAGTACACAGTCTAAGACTTCAAAACAAAATAAAAAAAAGAAAGGTAAGTACATTTTAAAAGGAGGTAATATTTATCGTCACTTTTGATATATTATGTTTGTTTTAATGTTATAGGAAAGGGAAAAAAAAATGATGATTGGTCTGAAGAAAATAGTGATATTGAAATAAAAGAAGTTTCTGATGAAGAAATAGCAAAACCAGTTAGTAAAAAAAAAGGTGAATTATATAGTTATATGTCTTAGATATGTCACAGTTTACTATATTTAAAATAAATGTTTATTAGCAATTGACTATTTCAGCTAAAAATAAAAAAAAATCAGCAGTAGCTGAATCATCTGATGATGAGGATGACTCTAAGTCAGTAGTTAGTAATGTATCAAGTAATGCTGCACAGCCTGCGAAAGTTAAAAGTAAAAAAGGTATTTTTTTCATGTTTTTATTAGTAGACTATATAAAGCATGTTTCTGTGTTAAAAAAAAATAAAAGTATCAAATATAATTAAAATGATCCTACAAGTTTGGAGTATGAAGCAAAACTGATTTATTTTCTTAATATGAACAACATAATTATTAATCATAAATGTCAATTTGGATACACAATTCTACTCAGATAATTAATATATAACAATAATAAAATCATTACCAAATTGACAGTGCAACCTTTGTGGTGCCACAGTTTTTGATTCAATACCCATTTGAGAAGAAATTATTCTCATTTCCTTACAATGGCAACAAAGTGCTTTATTGAGTTTTGTCATTCAATTAAATTCAATTTAATATCTTGAAAATAGATGGGAAAGCAGCAAACAGAGTGTCTTTGAGTCAAGTTCTCTTCTACCTACCCTGCTATGTTTGGTATTCCACAACATCATACTAAAAATAATATGTATACATACATACATAAATTAAGGAATCAACCACTAATCAAACTAATTCATATTCAGGTAAAGGAAAAAAAGAAGAATGGCCTGATGAGGAAAGCGATAAAGAGCTTAAAATTGATTCAGAAGAAGATGAGGATATTTTGAAACCAGTGGTGAAAACTAAAGGTAATTTTTAGATAATTGTTTTTTATCCTCCATGTAGGCATACTGCAGGATATGGCATCCTGCAGTATGCCTACCCGGCTTTACACTATGGAGATACTAGTACAGTAGAAACTCAATTAACCTGACTAATTGTTGTTGGTAGGCATTCGGATAATGGAAAATCCGGATAATCCTAAGTATGGAAAATCGTGTTATCGGGTATTTATAATATGTAATTATGCACATGCGATGTGATATAAATTTAATTAAAACAACTAATGCATAAAGTGAAAATCAATGTTTATTAAGATATCTTAAGATGTACGACGATGGGACGCGGCGCGGGCGGGGTGATGCCAGCTTCGACACGTTCATGCTTGCATTGATACGATTTGTAGGTACATTTAATACAGTTGGTCTGTAGTCCGGATAATCTTGAATCCGTATAACTGAGGGCCGAATAATAGAGTTTCTACTGTATTAGTTTCACACTGTATCCTGCATGTAGCACCCCATTAACCATTTCCAAAAGTGGCAATTCAACCCACAACCTGTCGGGCTTCTGCCCCTGTGCCACAACTAGCCTTGATCTAACATAGTAAGTTTATAAGCTCCATTTTCCTCTTTGCGCCTAATTTTTTAGATATTGCCTGTTGAGTGGCAGTACTCAATGTTGCCCCGATGTCTTGTTACCAAAGCCAGAAAATAAAATAATGTATAATAAATCTTGTCTAATAATCTTGTCTAGAGGCCGGTCGTGGCGCAGCGGCACGAGGTGTGACTGCAAAACCGACTGGATGTGGGTTCGATCCCCACTCGAGGAGATGAAATATTTACTTAAATTTATATTTCCATTTCTTCGCTCTGGTGTCGAGGTTAAGCGCGGCGTTGAGTTCTGCCACTCAACACGCAATGCCTCCAGAATTCGGCAGAAAGTGGGGAATGGAGTGTCTTAACACTAGGTTCCCTCTGCCTACCCTGCTGTGTGCGGGATATAGCGTGAAGCTAATTTATTTATTTTTTTATTTAAATCTTGTCTACAAGTAAGAATCGAACCCAAATCTCTTGTGTTTATATTCAGACATTGTAAAATTAGGGCATGTATTACTTAAGTCATCAATGAGTTCTATATATTGGCTTATCTAAAACTGTGGCATAACTTTCAGTTAAACATAGAAAGAAAAACAATATAGATGACATAGAAGAGGAATTAAAGAAATTTGAAATCAAAGAAGAGGAACCAGAACCAGAGCAGGAAGATGTAAAAGTATGCTAATTTTTGTAATCATTTCTTCATGCCGCATCGCACATATAGCAGGGCAATCTAGTCTTAAGACACTCCATTCACCACTCTTCGCCCTATGTTCAAGACATTGTGTGGTGAGTGGTAGAACTCTATGAGGCGCTCTGTAATGCTACCAGACCAAGGAAATGAATATTTTATTCCAATGAGTGGAACTTCACTCAAATGCACAACCTTTGCATTAACTGTCAGACTCTGTGCTGCTGTACTGCAATGGCCTTATTTAGCTGATAAAAAAAATACTTAGCTGATATATATATATTTTTTATCAGCTTAGCGCTGTATCCCGCAAACAGCAGGGTAGGCAGAGTGAACCTATCGTTAAGACACTCCGTTCCCCACTTTCTGCCGAATTCTGGAGGCATTGCGCGTTGAGTGGCAGAACTCAACGCCGCGCTTTGCCTCGACATCTCCACTGGCCTTGGTCAATTTTTTTCTAATATTACTTATTCGTTTTGATATCATTACACAAAATAATTTTAAAAGTATTGTCCCTTATTTCAAGACAAATTAATAAACTTATTTTAGCAACCTGAAAAATCTAGTGAAAAAGTAGAACCTGAAAAGAAAATGAGTCATAAAGAGAAAAAGAAACTGAAGAAACAGCAGGAATATGAGAAACAGGTGGAAATGTTAACAAAGAAAGGTGGACAAGGTCACAGTGAATTAGATGCAAATTTTACAGTCAGTCAAGCGCAAAAATCTGCTGGTAAATATTTAATATTAAAATACAATTTAAGATTTCTCTTAAAAGTTTACCATATTAGTATTAATATTGTAATTGTAGTAATGTTATAATTGTAATGGCTATTCAATTAACTTTTTACAACAATTAATATTTAATTATGTTTTTTTACTGTTTTTTTTATTTAATTAATTGTATAAATACTAAGCAGCTTAAAGTGTGTATGCACTACTTCCCTTCCAAGCAAGCTTTCTGTAGGACTGTTTTTTTGAATACTTGTTTATTTAAAAAAATAAGTAATTGAATAAAATATATTTTGATTTCGATTTATAAGAAATGAAAAGAAAGATGAAATAATATAAAAATCTAAGAGTTTGTATTATTGAATGATTAAGCTTTATTAAATTTTAAGGTCAGATGGCGGCGTTAGAAAATGCAGTGGACATCAAAGTTGAGAATTTCTCAATAAGTGCCAAAGGAAAGGACTTGTTTGTGAATGCTACACTGTTAGTAGCGAATGGCCGTAGATACGGTTTAGTTGGGCCCAATGGTCACGGGAAAACAACACTATTAAGACATTTGGCTCAGAGGGCCTTCCCTCTACCTCCTCATATTGATATATTGTTGTGTGAACAAGAGGTCACGGCTAGCGACATGAGTGCTGTGGACACATTGCTGGAATCAGATGTTAAGAGAACCGGTTTGTTTCTTCTATAAGTATTTATTATTATTTTTAGAAAACACATAAACACATAGAGGTTAGTCGTCACACTTTGTGCGACTGTAAACGTGACTGGTTGTGGGTTCGATCACCACTCGAGGAAATAAAAAAAAGATTTTAATTTATATTTTTATTCCTTCGCTCTGCTCTCGAGGCAAAGCGCGGCGCTGAGTTCCGCCATTCAACAGGCCTCCAGAATTCGGCGGAAAGTAGGGAATGGAGTGTCTTAACACTAGGTTTTCTCTACCTACAGTGTTATGCGCGGGATACAGCATAAAGCTATTTGTGTTAACATATTTTTAAAAATATTTTTTTTAAATCTATAATTTCAGAGCTTCTCAATGAGTGTAAGGAATTAGAACTAGAAATTGAAAAGGGTGACCTTAAAAAGCAAGAGAGATTGAATGAGGTGAGTAATGAAAAATAATATATATGTATACAAAGTTACCTTTTATTTTATTAATATATTTTCTTAATTAAATTAGATATTTTTAACACTTTTACATATCAAAGTTCTAAAATATCTGTGTTTTCTCCTCCTAAAATTTATTACTATAATTCGAAATAAATGAATTTAATTAAAATAATTTGTGGTTGAAATCTTAGTAAAAAAATCTAAATAGATTTAAATTTGTAAATATATATTAAGAAGCTTTTATTGCCTTCTCCACGGGATTTGATAGCATCTAATACAACGTAAACGTTTTCGATTTGTTTTATTCTCTTCATTTTTCTGGTCTTAAAAAAATACACAACGCTACGTTGAGTTTCACCAGTTGGTGCGCCGGGCTTTTTGGTCTTGGTGTCAGGGGTGAATTGAAATGAAGTGAGAAATTAGAATGAAACTGAAGTGGGGATCAAACTCCACCGCCGTTGCGTTTAAAGTCGTACCCTTGTGACGCCTGCGTCACGACAGCCTTAAATATATAAATAATAACAATAATATTATTTCACAGGTATATGCGGAGTTAAAAGCGATAGGCGCTGATTCAGCGGAGCCTCGCGCGCGTCGTATCCTCGCCGGTCTGGGCTTCAGCAAGGAGATGCAGGACCGCGCCACTAAGAACTTCTCTGGAGGATGGCGTATGAGAGTCTCCTTAGCTAGGTATTGCCTTATTTTTTTGCGTGTTGTGTGGCAAAACTCAACACTGCGCTTTTCTCGTTACCCTAAGTAGGAATCGAACCCACAACCGCCGAGTTTATAGTCGCTCCTAGGCTCAGCGCCTCGAGGTATTTTTGATATAAAATATATATTTATTTTTAATAATTGTATTTTTTTACAGAGCTCTGTATATTGAACCCACACTCCTACTACTTGATGAACCTACAAATCATTTAGATCTTAATGCCGTTATTTGGTTAGACAAGTAAGTATATGTCTGATTTTTTTAATGTTATATTAGATTTAAAAATCTATTATTTATATTAAGACTAACATTTTCTTAAGTATAAAATGTAATAAATAATATAAAATAAATAAAAGAGCTTATTAACACAGGTTTTTTTTCAAAACTGAAACTTAAGGAGTACACATTCAAACTTTGATAAATTTAATTATTAAGTTAACAATTTTGCATATCTAAAGAAAAAAATATTCATAATTTAATTGTGTGTTATTTTTGCCAGCTATTTACAGGGATGGAAGAAGACCTTGCTAGTAGTATCTCACGACCAGTCGTTCTTAGACAATGTGTGCAAACGAAATTATACATTTAGACCAACAAAAGTTACTTTACTACAAGGGCAACTATTCTATGTTCAAAAAATGTACGCGCAGAAACGGAAGGAAATGATAAAGGAGTTTGAGAAACAAGAGAAGCGAATAAAGGAAATGAAGGCACATGGACAGTCTAAGAAGGCGGCTGTAAGTAAATTTTCATAATTATTAAAAATTAAGTGTTATTTTCTTGAATATATTTATAGGTATTAATATTTTGTATGTTTTATGCTTTAAACAATAGAATATCATAGTAAACCAACATATTGTACCGTTTATAGTTATTGCTTTAATAAAAAAAATATTATATTAATAGGTTTTGACACATTTTTTATATATTCATTTCTTCATCTTTCTATTCATATTATGATAGGACATATCTAATTAGGAAGTTCTTATGAACAACTAAAATAAGATATATATATTTTTTACAATTTGTCTTGGTAAGAGGCCATTACTTATGCTATCACTTTTCAGTACATTAAAAATATTTACATAATATTATATATAATTAAATTGATATAATATATCAATTAACAGGAGAAAAAACAAAAAGAAGTTCTCACACGTAAGCAAGAGAAGAACCGCAGCAAGTCGCAGCGCGAGGAGGCGAGAGGACAGCGCGGGCGCCCGTGACGCTGGCTGCAGCGCCCCAAGGAGTACCTCGTCAAGTTCTCGTTCCCCGACCCGCCGCCGCTGCAGCCTCCTATACTGGGATTGCACAGTGAGTCAAAATTAAATCAGCTTCATTCAAATCGTTGTATCCCGCACACAGCAGGGTAGGCAGAGGGAATCTAGTGTTAAGACACTATTCTTAATTTTCTGCCAAATTCTGGATGTATTGCGTGTTGGGTAGTGACTTTTACCACAACACCAGAGTGAAGAAATGAAAATATAAAAAACTGAGATTCAAGGAACTATGTCCGACATGATGTCTTCAATATTTTGAGCTGTCTAATATTTTCTCTTTTCTAGTTGTTTGTTTACTTTTTTTTTGTGCTAAGAGTTTTTTTGAGCTTCACGCTGTGTCCCGTAAATACCAGGCAGAGAATACCTAGGGTTAAGACACTCCGTTCTTCAGTTCAGAATTCAGCGGCTAAGCGGATTATATATTTCATTCCCCCACGTGGAAAACTGAACTCACAACCTTCGCGTTTATAATCGCACCTCTGCAAGTTTTTACTAAATCTTCATGTATTTATTAGTCGCGAAACTTTATATTTAATATTTCTATATTTTTCTTTAGATGTGGACTTCAACTTTCCCACTCAGAAGCCTTTGTTCAAGCAAGTGGACTTTGGTATCGATCTCAATTCCCGTATCGCGATTGTGGGTCCAAATGGTGTTGGCAAATCTACTTTCCTCAAACTTCTAGTGGGTGAACTGAGTCCCATTGAGGGAGAGCTGATCAGGAATCACAGGCTGGTGAGGAAATGTACAGATTATTATATTAGCGATAGAGTAACAACGTCTACGCACAGCGTCAACGCACAGTGTCTAAGTGCAAACTGGACTGACTTACTACGGAATAATGTCTAAAACGAAATTAGCCTGGACCCAAATTCCAAACCCTATTAAACTATTGATATCTAGAATCTTGTCGTATGTGGAAAGCAGGCCCTTAACGGCATTTCATATTTAAGATTAAGCTATAATATATAGCTTATATTGATTGAGGACAGTTGTGGCGCAGCGGTTTTGATTCCCACTCGACGAAACGAAATATTTAATATTTTCATTTCTTCGCTCTGATTTCGAGGTAACGCGTGTTGAGAACCGCTACTCAACATTCAATACTTCCAGAATTCGGCGGAAAATTAGGAACTGAGTGTCTTAGTACGAAGTTCCCTCTGCCAATTATACTGTTTGCGGGATACAGCGTGAAATAAAAAAAAATTGATTAACCTAAATTATTTGACAGAGGATCGGTCGCTTTGACCAGCACTCTGGAGAGCATCTAACAGCTGAAGAATCTCCAGTAGAATATTTGCAAAGACTGTTCGGGCTACAATATGAGAAGGCTAGGAAAGCTCTAGGAACGTTTGGACTCGCCAGTCATGCGCATACAATAAAGATGAAGGATCTGAGCGGTGGACAGAAGGCCAGAGTTGCTTTGGCTGAACTCACTCTGATGGCACCCGATGTTGTTATTTTGGTTTGTATGATATTTTACATTTTTTTAATTAAGAATAACTGTTGTATATTGAAAGAACAGAAGAGTTTTGTAGATATACTGTTAGTTTTAAGTGTAAAGTTACATGTATTTTTTTTTAAAGTTGTGGAAATATTTACTTTAATCATAAATATTTATCCAGGATCAAACTTAAATCTACAACGGTTGGGTTTAATGAACGCAAATGTTGTAAATATAATGATTTACATTTAAATCGCTCCTACAATAAAGTATTAACAATATTGAGGAGTCCTCTCTTGGAGCTCCTCTGTATTCGTCAATGAAGTTTCAGCTTTCTTTGTTGTAAAATGAAGTGAAATGAATATATATTATGTTATCTTCTAAACTTGATTTCAGGATAAACTGTTTTTGCCTAGCTTTTTTATCCGCCGCCGTTATAGCCTAGACGGGCCTAGTCGGAACTGGATTATCTTATCGGGCTGAGGATGAACTACTTTAGTCTAGCAGTATATCGACTTATTCTATAGCGCACTGGTTCCCGATCAGTGGTCCGCGGATCACCAGTGGTCTACAGAAGCCTAAATATGCGCGAACGATTTTAATTTTATGACTGGGGATAGTAAAGCGAAGTTTCTGTATGACCATCACAGTTATTTTTTATTATACCACATGCATAGTGGTCCCTGCTATAAAGAATGATATCAAAGTGGTCCTTGATCAAGAAAAAGTTGGGAACCGCTGCTATAGCGGATATGAAGAACTTAATTTACCCTAGGCAAAACTAGATTGTCCTGCAATCGGATTTGTCTGTCCGATAACATACATTTATTTGTTATATTTCCAAAACCAGGACGAACCAACGAACAACCTGGACATAGAGAGCATAGACGCGCTGGCGGAGGCCATCAACCAGTACAAGGGCGGCGTGGTCATCGTGTCGCACGACGAGCGCCTCATCCGCGAGACCGACTGCGCGCTCTACGTCATTGAGGATCAGACTATTAATGAGGTTATTGTTTAAATATTTTTAATTAAATAGATTGTCATTTTTTTTCCATCTTCACGTTTTCTGCATAGGAAAGCCAAGTTTTAAATCTTTGGAAATCAACTTCGAGCTTTGAAATAAAAGTAATTTAAATTTTATCGTTTACACAACCATCCCATTTACAGTCAGACAAAGTAAACGTTGATTCGATTAAGTTTTTTTTTGTAATTTCAATACTTTCATGATTGATTTAGGGGAGATGTAATAGCTCAGGAAAACAAAATTATTTTTTAGAAAACGCATCAAATTTTAGGCCAGAGGCTAGTCGTGGCGCAGGGGCAGAAAGTGTGACTGTAAAACCGATTGGTTATGGGTTCAATGCCCAGTCGAGGAGATGAGATATTTACTTAAATTTATATTTCTAAGTGCGGCGTTGAATTCTGCCACTCCTCAATACGCAATGCCTCCAAAATTGGGCAGAAAGTGGGGAACGAAGTGTCTTAACACTAGGTTCCCTCTGCTTACACTGCTGTGTACGGGATACAGCGTGAAGCTGATTTGATTTGATATTGATTTGTGTAAATATAATAATTTTTAATATTCGCAGGTCGACGGAGACTTCGACGACTACCGGAAGGAGCTATTAGAGAGTCTCGGCGAGACCATCAACTCACCGTCTATCATTGCAAACGCTGCTGTGTTACAGTGAACTTAATGAAATTACATGTAATACAGCCCGACAACAACTTTATGAACTATCAGAGGTCCATTACAACGCTAAAGTACAGTAGAGCGCGACGCTAAGTATCGTTTACTGCGCCAGGCAGTATGAGATACGAAGTGACTTCGAACTTAGTATATTAAATATTATGCACACGATTGTACACGACTGTACCAAATTTCACAAAGTTTTTGTCGGTCTGTACTTCTCGATGTATGATTTTTTCCGACAGGTTTATCTATTCTTGTGTCTATGTATTGTGTTTTAAAAAATTAAATATTAAGTTTTGTATAGTTATTTGTTTATGTGTTTTTTACACCAGAAAATGAATAATATTATATTATAACTTTTATTCATTTTTTTATAGCGGTACAGCGTTTGGCTGTTATCGCGACGATTGTGGGTTCGATTCCCGCGCGGAGGATGAACTATTTTCGTTTTTTCTCTCTGGTAAGAAGACAGCGCAGCGTTGTGTTCCGATACTCAATGTCTCGAATATTGAGCTGTGCGTGAACGACATACATATACAATGTATTCATTTTAATACAATATTATTTATTTTTGATTTCCAGAAAGGCAAATTGAAAAATGTTTTAAGCAAAAACACATTTATAGATGCATGAAATCCACGTTTAATATACAATTTACGAACATAACATTATTTAATAATTTATCTGATTCTGTCGGACCTTTCGTCATCATTTTTATATGTAAAGAAATATACATTATTATTTTACCGATTTGAGTTTTTTTATGAAAAAATATTTTATTATTATAGATTTTTTTGTCAACCATACAGCACAATTCCTTATTATATATGATACAAAAAAATAACTTATTTTTGCACTAATATATGCTATGTAATTAAATATCCTCCATCTTTTATAATTATTATAAGAATATAATTCAATCTATTCATTATTTCACTTTTTAAGGTATTTCTTAATAGTCCCAATGTTACACACAAGTGCCTATTAGAAATATCACAAATTATGTAAAGCTTTGGTCGTTTTATTAATAATATTAATCACATTTAAATAATATGTATTAATAAAAAAGTATATGAAAATATTTTTTAGCATTTTATAAAGTTATTGTAACAATCCCAATAGAGAACTCGAAATGTTATGTATAATATATTAGTAAAAAGGAAGTATGAAACGGATATCTAGGGCCGGACAGTATATAAGTTTTTCATAGTAAACCAGTTTTTTCCTACACAAAAGTACGTTGTCTTTGTGTGTAATATCTATTAAAAAAAAATTTTGCTTTACGCTGTATCCGGCACGCAGCACCGTTCTCCACTTTCTGCCGAATTCCGGAGGCATTGCGTGTTGAGTGCAGAATTCAACGCTGCGCTTTGCCTCGAGACCAGAGCGAAGAAATGAAGTAAATATTTGATCTCCTCGAGTGGGGATCCAACCCCCAAGCAGTCGGTTTTACAGTCTCACTTTGTGCCCTTGCGCCACGACTGGCCTCACAGCTGGCTATCTGGTTATATCTATTACATATAATAAAATTGTAACTGTTCGCCGTCTGTACATGGAAGATATGTGAGACGAACTTTTATCGGGGGCACAATAAATCCATAAAAATTTTTTTTTTATTTGTTTGTCGGTTTGTCAGTGCGTTTGTGTACGTAAATCTCAGAAACGGGTTCACGGATTTCAATGCAGTTCTTACTATTGTATTTTGGAAAACTTCCCTCAACAATTACTGTTTGTTTTACTTAAATCGTTTCAATAATATACAAAATTGTTTCGATATAAAGTAGGTATTATATAAGAAAATGAACAATTATGTATACAACTTCACGCTGTATCCCGCACACAGCAGGGTAGGCAGAGGGAACCTAGTGTTAAGATACTTCGTTCCCCACTTTCCGCCGAGTTCTGGAGGCATTGCGTGTTGAGTGACGGAACTCAACGCCGTTTATTTTGACAAATACAATTGCCTAATTTAGTTTTTTTATGTCAAGCCAGATACTGTAGTTAAGTAAATGAAAAGTAAAAAGTAAATATTAGTTACCGGGTATCCGTTTCATCTAATATAAAGTGAATATAATTTTGTATATTAGAAAATTTTTTTCAAAGATATTCAGCATGCGGTAGTTTTCATTACTTAAGCTACGGCACATATGTATTTTATATTATTATAGTTGAACAAAATGGCCACGATGATTTAAATAATTTATTTATATTTACAATTACAATATATTAAAGATTTTTAGGTGAAAATATTTTTTAACCTGTTAATAACGTGTCAGTACACTCGCAGATAGAACTCAACGCCGCATTCAGTCTCGCCAAAGCCGCGATATGATAATAAATAATTCCCCTGAACGAGGATCCAAGGTTTATTTTATGTCTAATTTTAAAATGATAGAAAATCCGTTTTTAATCTTACTGAGAAGCAATATAATTCGTTATAAAAATACTTTGATAGCCGATACTGAATTAACAAAACGATTGACTTCTAATAGAAAACTTCTTAGGTTTTTGTATATAAGGCAAGCGAAAGCGTAAAACTCAAACAACTAAATAATTATATTTATATAGGAATAATTATTGATATAATATTTTTTTTATTTAAAATACGAATAATATTTTATGATGTGTCGTAGTTTAATTTTAGAACAAATTCCTTAAATAATTTATTTAATTAAATTTTGTTACAAAATACTCTATATTGTGTTTATTTTATCCTCCTTAGTTACCATCACTTGTTTTACGACTCATGTCGTTATTACATATAAGTTTCGTATTTATTTATTATAATTATATAAAGTAATATCAGTAAATTCAGGAATAGGTATAGACCAGTGGTTCCCAACCAGTGGTCCGCGGACCACCGTGGTCCGCAGAAGCCTAAAAATGCTCCGCGAACAATTTTAATTTTATGACTGGGGATGGTGAGGCGAAGTTTTTGTTTAGTTATCACAGTTAATTTTTATTATATCTACACGAATAGTGGTCCCTGCTACCAAGAATTATATAAAAGTGGTCCTTGATCAAGAAAAGGTTGGGAACCCCTGGTATAGACAGACAAAAATGTCTTAAAGATGAATTGGTTTAGTTCCTACTTTAAACGCAACGGTTCGATTCCCAAGCGAACAAAATATTTTCATTTTCTCCTTCTTATTACGAAGCAGCGCGGCGTTGAGTTCCGCAATTCAACCTACATCGTCTCCAGAATTCGGCGGAAAGTGGTGATTTGTTCAGGATACAGCGTGAATCAATAAACTAATATATAAACCATAATAGCAAAATCGTATTCCTTACTAAGTTAATTGCATAAAAAATATTTACTTAATATTCAAATATTTAATTAAATGTGTATCACATAGCAACATGATTTGCTTCATTTGTGGGTACAAATCTCATATATATTTTTAAATATTTATTTAAAGGCCTGTCGGGGCGAAGGGGCACAAGGCGTGGCTGTAAGCGCGACTGGTTGTGGGTTCGATCCCACTGAGTGGCGGAACTCAACGCCGAGCTATGCCTCGACACCAGAGCGAAGAAATGGAAATATAAATTTAAATACATATTTCACTTCCTCAAGTCTGATATCGATATTGAGATGCTCTTTTCATTTAAAAATTAGACATTTATGAAACGTACATGAGAATGTATTAGTAAAGCAACGGTCTTGATATATGTATGTATGTATGTAAGAATAGAAGTGGAGAGATGAACGGAATAATTGTTTAAAACATCCAAGGTTATTAGAGTAAGCGTAGTGATTAACGCCCATTATTAATAACCTATCTCCAACGTCAATCTTAGATTGTTTCATACATCTATCCAATCTCTAGATTGGATAGATGTATGAAACAATCTAAGATTGACGTTGGAGATAGGTTATTAATATTGGGCGTAAGTTAACATAGGTATATATTTTTTTGGAACCTTAATGGAACGCATTGACTCAACACTAGGTTCCCTCTGCCTACCCTGCACATGCGGGATACAGCGTAACGTAAAAAAGTACTTTTGATACTAACTAGATACCAGAAGCGATACTATTAAATCTATCATTTCGACTTAATATAAACATCATTACATATAGGTACATAGTATTATTAATTAGGCATGAGGTAAATAATTTATAGTTCATAAAAGAAATATTTCTAAAATATTAGATTTACTACTGAAATCTATTTTAAAAGATAGCCAACAATAAATGTAGAATGATTTTAAAATAACTGCAGTCCCAACGTTATATCGAGTCTATCTCGCGGACATTCTTTCCAAGTTTTTCCTCAATTTGCCCGCAGCCTTTCGCCCCTCCATTACAAACTTCTCAGCTTCATTAGAGGATTTAAAACGCAAATTTCCTTTTCGATTGTAACTTTTTTCCACTTTTGAAAGGAAACTTCTTTAAGACGCGAAAGAAAATTAGTAGGTATCCTCTCCTTTGAAAGTGGAAACGTTTTTTTAACAGGTTCGTTAGAATTTAATTTTACACAATATGCCAGAATAATTACGTTTCCTCCTATTTTTATGCAAATTTTAAAAAAATCTTTAAAGTGAAGTAAAAAATAATAATAATTTAAGACACTTTAAGGTCTTCTATAATTTATTGTGCATTGTCTTTATATGTTAATGTTAATATATTTACTAATATTTACTACTATATTTATCTACATACTAAGTAGATACTAACATTATAAAGTAGAAGTTGGTTTAGTTAAACGCCCTAATCTCGAGAAGTACCTACTGGTTAGAAGCAAAAAAATAATAGCTTCTATGTAATCATATAACTGAATATAGAGCTACCTTGGACATTTAGTATACGTGATGTAGGTATCATACACATATCTTATTTTCTCATATACATGTATGGCTACAGCTATTAATAATAATATAAAAAAGCGTCAAAAACCAAAATAATATTGACGATTATATGAAAAGACGTATCTAATGAAATCAAATAACATTTCCCAATCAGATTTACTTTATACAACATACGACGCCTAAATACATTACTATGAATTATCTGTTAATAAGCCAACAATAAGAGGTATGGCTGTCACCCCAAGAGCGTATTACCTCTGGAGCACTTCTCCGCCCCTTCTTAAGTTATTCTAACTTCACATACAACCTTGTCACAGTCACCCCAGTATCAGATATTCAAGGGGAACGAGCAAAAGCTTACTACGACAGCGTTCCACGTTTCGTTGATACCATAATTTCATACAAAATATACACAATAGAAGCGATTACTCTCCCCCGCGACTTTATTTGTACAGTTATTAGGTATGTCGGTGAAGAGATATTTAAATTTCATTAGGTTTGTTTTACACTTAATTTGTGAGGGGCCTCTCATATCGAAGGGGTGGGGCCCCCTTTTTACTTTGAGCTTTCAACTTATTTCGTATTGCCCTCCTATCCATGTATTGTATTGTATTGTATTGCATTGTATTGGTGATTTAAATTCTAATAGATAAGTATCAAACAACCGCGCCGTGATGGTGATAAATACCTAATCTATTTGATCATCTCGAAATTGATATAGAAGTGGGCTTTGAAACGTTAGCTGTTACTGTAATGGGAATGTAATGTGTTACTGTTAACATCTATAAAAAAAAATCAGCTTCACGCTGTATCCCGTACACAGCAGGGTAGGTAGAGGGAACATAGTGTTAAGACACTGCGTTCCCCACTTTCTGCCGAATTCTGGAGGCATTGCGCGTTGAGTGGCAGAACTCAACACCGCGCTTAAGCTCGACACCAGAGCGAAGAAATGGAAATATAAATTTAAATAAATATTTCATATCCTCGAGTCGGATTGAACCCACAACCAGTCGGTTTTACAGTCACACTTTGTGCCGCTGCGCCACGACCGGCCTCAGATTACTATATATGTTTATCTTTAAATCAACACTTCTATTTGTTGTTAAAGTATTGCATGTGTTTTAAAATCTGCCGTGTTGACATTTGAATGGATTGAGACGATTTTGAATGGAATGAATGAACTATTTTGTCATATCATTCAATTGTAAGATAAAATTTATATGTAGATAGAAAGCTTGGTATATTGTTATTGCACAGATAATTAAAAAAACTGAAAAGTTTTAAATAAAAACCAAATTTTTTATGTTTTTCATTTGCCTTCAGGATTCGGCGGAAAATGGAGAACGGAATTATGTTAATGTTAATGAAGTATCTTAACACTAGGTTCCCAGGTTCCCTATGCTTACACTGTCAAGTGCGGGATTCAGCGTGAGGCTAAAAAAATGTTTTTAATTCAGAATAAAGAGTTATTACCATGATAAAGTGTAATATTCTAGTTGAATAGAAACAGTATTAATAGATACTCTATACGACTACAGGCGCTCATTGTCAGAAGAATCTGTAGTTGTTGAATTTTCTAATGTAGGAAATCAATATAAACATTACTATTAAATCTAATCAACATCTTCCAGACAGATCGCAACATTAGAAAGAAAAAAAAACACTAAACTAAATAAAAATCTAGAAACACACATAGACAATAGCCACTTCCAAAGACAAAAAAAAGAACACAATCCACTAAAACACCTCCGCTCTCCGCATAGATAGATAGATAGATGAATTCATTTACTTTTTCTCCGTAAATGACGTTCATTGTAATTTGCTCGCCGGCCCAGAGTTGTAAGTGGCTAGCGTTTCGCAGACGCAGACTCCATTAACAGTGTTCGCCGGACTGTCACAATCATTTTTCTTTACCGCCGCCGCTAATTCTCGGCCGCGCTTCAGTGACTGTACACTTTGTTGATGCGTTTTGATCGTTTCGCCTTTTTTTTTGTATATATATTGTGAAAATAATGTTATTATGGGTTATAGAGGTTTAAAATTTACATCGTTTGTCGTCAGTTTGGTTCTGTACCCCAATAGGGAAAAGTGGAAGCTTTATCATGTATCACTTTGCTGTATGTTTGTCTGTCAAGAACATTCTGTCATTTATCTCGAGGTAGCGTGGAGGTGAAATTAACATGAGCTATTCAGGTCTACGGTCCCCCGGAGCGTAGAAAATATCCAGCAAGTCTACGGTCCTTCGGAGTATAGAACATATCCAGCTACTAAGTCAACATAACCACTTTTGATTTATACAAGCATTTATGTATCGTTTTTGATGCATTTTGTATGAAATTAGCGGCGTAATCAAGTCCTATTAGGTGCTTTCGGTGGACCTACAATTATGAAATTGAGCACAATGTGAGATCTCACAATATAAATAATGGAAAAACCACAAAAAATTAAGTAGGTATTATATCAAAAAATAACATTACAAATTGGGTACTTAACGTCAACTTTTTATAAGGCGTGTCCATACAAAAATGCCAAAATTAAATTTTTTCAAATTTATTTTTTAATCCTTCAATTTTATCACTTTTTGCAAAATACCAAATCTCAAAAACAAATACTTACTATTTAATCTATAAATATAAAAGGACTTGTGCTGACTGACTGAGGTAAGACGCACGCAGAGCCGTAACCGCTGATGGTAGAAACGTGAAATTTGGGCAGATGTTTATTTTCATATTCTGGACATCCACTAAGAAGGGAATTTGAAAAATTTTAACCCTAAAGGGATGAAATAGGGGTTAAAAATTTGTATGGAAAAAAAATTTAATCTGTACCGATTTTTATAAAATTTGAAATTCCGACTCTTAAAAATATTTCATTGAACACGTGTTTCATGGTTTTTAAGAATTCACCCCCTAAGGGTTCAAATAAGGGGTTGAAAGTTCATATGGAAAAATCTTTAAATCGCCACCGATTTTTATAAAAAATTCAATTCAGACCGTTAAAAATATTTTATTGAACACGTGTTTCGTGTTTTTTTTTAAATTCACTTCTAATAAGCGGGCGAAGCCGCGCGCGCCCTCTAGTATAATATATAAACTGTAGCAATATCCATTCCATTTTCCTCTAAACATTCATATACATATAAAAACGCTCCAGCACCAAGACTGTTCAAGCAACGATCACAGTACAGAGGTTGATATCGACTTTTATTAGTCTGGAGGGGTTGGTCATTACCGAGATAAAGCCGCTGCCACCTGATAAAGTGCGTTTTGTTGCTCGCTTACTTATTTCTCTATGGTATATACTATACCGTAACATATTGAAGTCGTTTTTTGCCCGACTTTTGCTATAAATTAACTATAAATTGGTAATTACGGTGTCTATTTATAGCTGACTGTTGAGCAGTGATTTATTGCGTATAATATATAATAATATATATTTTTGAGAGGCCAGTCGTGGTGAAGGGGCACAAGGGATTATAATCACAAGTGGTAGTGGATTCGATTGTGTTTGAGGAAATGAAATATTTTATATTTTCATTTTTTCGCTCTAGTGTCGGGGCAAAGAGCGGTGTAGAGTTCCTCCACTCAACACGCAATGTCTCATAAAATTAGCGGAAATTAGGGAACTGGGTGTCTTAACACTAGGTTCCATCTGCTTACCCTGCTATATGCGTGAAACAGACAAAGAAAAAAATATATATGTACCAGCTTAACACTAGGTTCCCTCTGCCTACCCTGCTATATATGCGTGAAATTGAAAACGAAAAAAGAAGTTTTGTACCAATACAAATAAATATTACCGTTCATATTAAAAAAAAAAAACAAAAAAACTGCCTCCATCTTTGATCACACACAGATCTTCCTTAACCAACTGTTTACCAATAACACACACAAACACACACACACAACAAACTAATTCGATTCGAAAATGGAATTTCGTATTTCGCACGCGAATTAAGCGTCTAATAAACAACAATGGCGCTAGCAACAATTATTAACACTTTACTCAGCGAGTATGATTGATGAGGTACCGCTCACAATGACTAATAGCGGTGTAGCAGCGCCGCGGACATACGATATACGTTACTGAGAACGTGGCTGTACCTTTTCATATTGTTTCCATGAAATGATACGGCTGCAGCTTCTTAATTATTAATTGAATTTAATTTTTTATTAGGTATATTATTACCTATTGGATACCTCGTTTAGTTTTTGAGGTGTGGTTGTGTTTTGTGTAGAGGAATTCAGTTGAGGAATTCAAATAGCTGATAGTTTGATTTGTTGGTTCTGTTGTTGAGGCAAATCGCGGCGTTGAGCTCCGGCAATCAACACGCTATGGCTCCAGAATTCGGTGAAAAGTAGGGAGCGGATAGTCTTTGCATTAGGCTCCCTCTGCCTACTATGCTACATGCAGAACACATCTTAATGCTGAAGAAGAAGAGGTTGTAATATTTTGTAATGTATTTCAGGTTATTTCCTCTTCCATATTTATTATGGGTACATATTAATAATTTTGACAAGTTTATAAATCTAGATGCCCGTATTTGGAATTAAACCAAAATATTTGTTATGTAGGTAGATACATCATTTAAAGCAAGTTTAATGTGAATTTGATTTAGCAAATCAGAAGGCAGCCAAGTAAACAATTTTCCTATACCAATAAACTTGTTTTCGCTGTTATTCTAATATTTGTACGTAATACGGGACCGGCTCACCCCCTGTGCTCCGGGGCGAAAAATCCCGGGTCGGGGCAATAAACGCGATTAGACAAACATTTCCCGACGCGAGGCCACTTTTTCCAAAACTTGCCGAATAAATCAGACCATTGGTGCGTCGCAGTTTTCGCGTCTTGTTGCCAAATTTATGTACCGTTCGTCCCTTTCGTATGGAGATGTAGCCCGCTATTTACATATAAATACCTCGATTATTTGAATTATTCAATCGAGAGGGGGCGGCGCTGACAAATCACTTCCTCAGGAGATGGCGCAAGTCGGCGAGGCTCGACTTTGATTTGACGTGTGCTGGCCTGGTACATCACACAGATAACATTTTATGTTACGATATTGTTATTGTTGGAATGTATATTATGCTTTTCTATGTGACATTGATAATATATATTGTGATGTACTAGCAATACTATAAGCTATCCAAATATACATAATATAAGCTAACGCCTCTAGTTATTATCTACTGAATTAAATGTATATTTTTTAATATCACTATAGCGAATTATTTTTCATAAATAATTTAATAGTTAATTTTTACTAAAGTTAGTTGATGATTTATACCTAGTTCAAATCACAATAAAGATTATTTTTAAAACAACGATAATCACGGAGAATAAGTATCTAATCTAAAAAAAGTATTTTAAATTAAAAGTATTAGCAAAGTATATTGTTTATCATTAAGAAATTGTAAAGATGTGTCTTGGATCTTGTCTAAAAAAACAAATATGATAAAATATAGGTACTTCCAATATTTATTGAGGCCAGTCGGCGCATGGGTACAAAGTGTGACTATAAAATCGACTGGTTGTGGTTCTAATCCTAGCTCGAGAAAATGAAATATTTATTGACGTTTATAGTTTCATTTCTTCGCTCTGGTGTCGACTCAACACGCAATATCTCCAGAACTCGGCTGAAATTGGGGAACGGATTGTCTTAACACTAGGTTCCCTCTGCCTACCCTGCTTGAATTATTAATATTCCAATAAAAAAAATTTATAATATTTCTACAACAACATTTCATAGAACAAACACAAAAACAGTTGACATTTCGGAAGTGTAATACGTACACATTTGTGTAATAAGTGTACCATAAACGTAAACAGAACTAACTCCGCTAGTAGCGTAGCTTTGTGTAGTTTTCCCGCATTTTTATGCCCTCTCACGTGCCATTTACTTCGGGAAATAGAAGTTTTTGTATGGAAATCGGATGCACTAAGCCCCCGAGCCTCTGGCGCGCTCTGCCTATTGTTGCTACGTAACAGCCCCATAAAACTTTATCATTGGCGTGTAGTTCGTTTAGTTTTTGTACGAGCGAAAATAGTAAAAATATTAAAATGTTATTTCGTACTGTTTCGTGTGATAGCATGTTATGTAATTATAAAAAAAATCTATATAGAAATTATGATGAATATGTGGGCGGTGCAGCTGCATTGCGTTGTTTCAAAATGCCTAAAGTGGTAACTAAATCTTTTTCATTGAGTGTCTTTCATTTCCTTTTTTTTGGCTTCACACTGTGTCCTGCACATATCAAGGGGAGGCAGAGAGAAACTGGCAACCTAGTGTTAAGAGTGGGATACTCCGTTCCCAAAAAGACACTTCCGTTTCCTATTTGTCGCTAATTCTGGAGGCATTGTGTGTTAAGTGGCGGAACTCAACGCCGTGCTTTTTTTGGCTTCACACTGTGTCCTGCACATATCAAGGGGACGCAGAGAGAAACTGGCAACCTAGTGTTAAGAGTGGGATACTCCGTTCCCAAAAAGACACTTCCGTTTCCTATTTGTCGCTAATTCTGGAGGCATTGTGTGTTAAGTGGCGGAACTCAACGCCGTGCTTTGCTTCGACACTAGAGCAAAGAAAATAATATATTAAATATTTCATGTGTTAGTAGTAAATGTTTATTGATAGCAAATAATATTAGTTAATAAATACATATTAAATCTATGAACATTTTCCACATAACGCACTAATATGGCACAGAATATTAAAAATAAATGAGCATTAAATTCAACAACCGACTCGACGAGTGCTAAAAGCGTTAGATTTGTATATCGATATCTCGTCCTGATAAGCATCGATAATTCGGCAAATCCGTCGCCCGGGGCTCTTGTTACTACCAACTACATTTCACTAATCGTGGTATTGTCTCGAGTGGTGGCCAAGTGTTCGACGGCCGTTACATCAGATAATCATTTGATATGGTATTAAAAAAATCTGTTTCACGCTGTATCCCGCACAATGTAGGGTAGGCAGAGGGAACCTAGTGTTAAGACATTCCGTTCCCCACTTTCCGCAAAATTCTGGAGGTATTGCGCGTTGAGTGGTAGAGCTCAATGCCACGGTTTGCCGCGACACCAGAGCGGAGAAATGAAAATTTAAATGAATAATAATTTAAATCCAAATAAATATTTCATTTCCTCGGGTGGGGATCGAACCCACAACCAGTCGCGTTTACAGTCACACTTTGTGCCCCTGCGCCACGACTGGCTCAGATAATAATCATTTGATATGCTAATAACGGTAACAAATGCTCGTTCAATGAGCGTGCGACGGTTTACGCCTGGGCTTTGTGTTTAAAAGTAATATAGCAGGTGTAAGTACTTTTATGTGCTCGTTTTCACTTAGGGATTGTAGTTGTTTTTTAAAATAAATACCTACAAATTCAATTTTTTTATTGTTCAGATTTTTTCCTTTATTTGTATTATAAGTTTTCACTTGGTGCCAAATTTCACTGTAGGTTCACGGGAAGTAAGTACCTCACAGTTGGAGATTACGCGGCAAATTTCGGATCCCAGGACTCCAGAATTACGTAATTTTAGCAAAGCTTTTTTAGGATTAATAGTCTAATATGTACATAGTTAAAACTGTATACGTTCATACTAACTTGAAAGTGGAGCCCTTTCAGAGGTAGCGCCAAATTAAGGTGCACGCTCACGTAGGTTAAAGTAGAAACGTTCGACTCGACCGGATCATTACCAGCCCCGGCATTTAAAACCGGCGTTAAGTAGTGGCTTTTTGCCACTGCGTTTCGCATCAGGTAATGCCGGGCTCCGGAGCCCAACCCACCTTAAAGGCTGGCAACGCACCTGTAGCTCCTCTGGTGTTACACGGGGTCGTGGGCGGCGGTAATCACTTACCATCAGGTGACCCGAGCGCATTTTTGCCTTGTCTTTTCCAATAAAAAAAGAATTATTATAATGAAGCAATGTAAGCAATGTATATTCATTATTACTAGACTCTTTACGTGGCCCTTTACATCTGCCAGAAGTCCTAAAGATTTTTTTTAAATTGGGGCAAAATATACTATACTAACAAGCTTTAATTTATTTACATATATTATTTAGGGACTATTTCAAGACCTCTTCTCAGCACCTAGACCTGTCCGATCGCTCAATCATCCTCCCAGAGATGTACCTTTGGCTCTACCTCGGAAAGGGCCCCACTTTCAAGTTACTACGCATACTGTCTTAACAATATATTAGACTAATAGTGCTCAAAATTTCATCTTTGTTAAAATTACATAGGTTTGGCGGACCTGGGATTTTGTGTTATTGTGTGTTTTGATTGCGTTTACTTAGAATTTATATTTTTCCTGTACTCCAAGGGACCGTAGACCTAAATGTTTAATATTTTATGTCGCGATTTTGATTTAAATGGTATTGAGTGACGGACTGAGGGACAACAAACATCCTATTAGGATTTCAACTTTTACTTTTAAGGTACGGAACCCTAAAAAGATCTATTAATACATATATATTCATTATTTCACATAATACCACACATAAACTCAGTGTTAATACGTGGCGTATAACATTTATAATAGAGATGCACCCCATTCTCCCCGATCCTAGATGCTATCGCGAGAGCCGCGGTGTGCGCGCACTCACTGATCATCTGTTAACCGCTAATGCTACTAATACTGCCTTTGTTCTCTAATTCTGAAATTTATTTGTTATTTTATTATAGCATGTAATACTGTTATAGCTACTACTACAAAATTATGCTTTAGAAGTGAAACGTTCTTAAATATTAAGAAATATGAACGTGATATTTATGGTTTCAATTCCCACCCGAGAAAATAATTATTTGTAAAAAATATATTCAAAATGGATAGAAAACAGTTAATATATGTTTTTTATACTAAGTTCTTCACCTAAAATACTTAAGCATAATACGAAATACTAACAAAAAGGGTCAGATAGAGGCTTTCAAATATAAAATAAGTGATATAAGTGTAAGTTTAAATCTGATTGTATTCTATTGATCGTGACCGAATCTCTCCGGCTACTTTTCCACCCTCTGTCGAGTAAATCGCATTTACAACGTTTCAACATCGCTAACATGTTAAAACAGAACTAATGGACATTCGCTCCAGTCTCAGCCCGCAGGAGACGAATAATACAAGTAAAATGGTCCCATCTCTACGCTTCATTAATTTTATAGCCCCAAGGCGATGTCGGAGCGCCTATAGCGAAAACAAGCATTATTGTGTCGATAGTGACTTAAATAAACACAGACGTTGTGCGTAGTTAGGAACCGGTGAATATTCTTTGTCTTTTCTAGAACTGATGGCTTGAGGCGGTAATGGCTCAGGAGCACGAGGGTGTGATTGTAACGCGACGGTTGTAGGTTCGATCCTCACTCGAGGCAATTTATTATTATTTGATGATAAATGAGGCCAGTCGTGGCGCAGCGGCACGAGGTGTGACTGTAAAACCGACTGTTTGTGGGTTCAATCCCCACTCGAGGAGATGAAATATTTACTTAAATGTATATTTCCATTTCTTCGCTCTGGTGTCAATGTTAAGCGCGGTGTTTCAACAAGCAATGCCTCCATAATCCAGCAGAAAGTGGGGAACGGAGTGTCTTAACACTAGGTTCCTTCTGCCTACCCTGCTGTGTGCGGGATATAGCGTGAAGCTGATATTACTTATTAATATTTTCATTTCTTCGCTCTGGCATCAAGGCAAGAGCCTGGCGTTGAGTTCCGCCACTTTAAATCGCAATGCTTCGAAAAATTCGACGGAAAGTGGGAAACGGTGTGTCTTAACTAACTTCCCTTTGCCTACCCTGCTGTGTGCGGGATACGGCGTGAAGCTGATTTATTCATTTTCTACAACTGTCAACGTTCAACGCCTAATCCTTTCAGTGCGGGAGTGGAGTCGAGTAGAGTAGCTGGCGACAACAATGGCGAGCACGCTAATGTAATCGAGATATTAGCGGGACCGTAGCGGAATAATTCAGATATGGTTTTTTTGTTTGCGAAACGCACAATAGGATTATTCTCCATTGATCATTGCTTATTATATAAGTTGCTGGAGGGTGCGCTACATGAAAACTAAATTTGGTTTATCGGCTATTATGGAAAGTAGGTGTTAATGTTGGAATAGTAATTTATGACGTGATCGTGACTTTTTAGTTTTAAGGGATGTTTATAGGATATATTACATAATTAATAGATTTTTAAAATATATTTTTATTTAATATTAACTTTTTTATACCTAAGTCAAATATTTAAAAAAATCAAATCCTTTTCAACATAAAGAGGATTTAGGTTAAAACAAAATATATTCGTCTTATACATCTTCTCTGAAACCGAAGCTTTTCATCACCGTGACCTAAATTAATAAAATTGAGATAAAGCAAAGACAAAAAACCCATTTTTTTACAAAGACAAAAATATATATCAAACAGACAAAAGGTAAAGAGGGCAAGTGGAAACAATCTAGCCGTAACCTCTCAAGCCGCGGCCACAATGCCCTCAACTACTAATGTTTACTCAACTCGGAGCGACAAAGGGCCGGAACTATTGTTTGGCGGAGAAGCTTTATGTCTCGACCCTCGCGCTGCTCGCTCCCACAATAGGTTACCCAACTTAAAAATATATCTCACTTAACGTTGGACAAGTGTGAATGTTCCATCGTCAATTACCGATGGAGAGCAACAGGGAAAATAGTACTGGAATTTAAAAAAAAACAGTTTCACGCTATATATGTACACAGTAGGGTAGGCAGAGGGAACCTAGTGTTAAGACACTCTGCTAACCACTTTTGGAATTGGTATTTCAAAATTACATTTATATGTTATGGTACATATTTAATACCTAAATAAAATCTAAAAGCGATATAAGCAATTATAATTCTAATATACTTAGAATTATTTACAGACAGTTTTCTCTAGAATTTATTTTTTAATTATAGTACGGTATGAATATATAACTAAAGAATTTAGATAAACAGAGCAACTATTTGTTATATTACAAAACTTATAATCATCTAAAAAGGTTAAGTTAACATTGTTAAATAAAAGCACATCATATCCATACAAAGCTAACATAGGGCGGGCGGGGAGCTCGAGAGTTGAAAATTATCCTTTTCACGAACGACTTTAAGTATAATAGAGAAAGCACTTAAGCCATTTTCTCCGCCTTTAAGTGGCGTAAGCACGGACATTTGCCGTGGCTTCGTGAGCTAGAAAATCAGCCATTAGAATACAGGAGGCTAATACGGGCAGACTCCGAGGTCCTGGCGGGCGAGGAGGGCCGGGAGGGTCGCGTGGGGAGCCATTGGGCGGCGCTAACAGCAATTATGCTACATGCTAGCAAATGGATTGTGCATTACCGACGACATGGATTGATTTATTGGCTGAAACACTCCGATCATACATTTAAATCGACCAGCTGATACGATATAGCCATTACAGAAATGGACATCGATAGGGTTTCATTATTTAATGCGTTCAGTAGCTCGACCTCAAGTCGATTACCTGCCGCTCACGTTATGATCCATAGCCGTGCAAAATTACTTCTGGCATGTTTTTTGTTTTGTTATCTGTACCTACTCGTATATGGAGATTTGTAATCGGATGCAAATATTGTAATCGATATTAGATACATCATTCGATATTATTTTAAAACTTGATTTAACATTTTTTTAAAAGGTTAATATATCATCGCGATAGGATAAATTATTTATGCATTTGTATAATCGTAATATATTTTTTTTCGAGATATTTATTAGTAGTATGGATTCGTTGGTTCTGGCGCAAGCGCCAGAACCAACGAATGCCAGTGTGCCAGACCCCGCGAGTCGATGCGTCGGAACTAAAAAAAAAAAAAAAAAAAAAAAAAAAAAAAAAAAAAAAAAAAAAAGGTTTAGCCCCCCATTTGAATCGATTGCGCTGGGTCCCAGAGCTCTATCTCTAACCATTCCAAAGATAGCTTTTCGATTAATTAAATCCCACTAGTCGCTTATTAGTCACCCTCATTAAGCTCACGCACAGCCTAATCACTCACTTCCCCGAATTGCTAACGAAGAACCTACGTCACAGTGCAGTGTTGCTGTCTCTTTCTTGCATTACTCATCACCTAACGACGTCACAGTGCCTGTCTCTTTGTCGCTATGTTAAAAAATAAATACTTGCAATTTCTCTCATTTTAATGTGAAACAATATTTTGTTCATTAAAAACTTCCCATTTAATATATATATTTTTATGAAATCTAAATAGTTCTATTGTATTTTTTATTATACAATGTTTGAAATAATGGCGCGCCGGTGAAACAATATTTTGTTTATTCAATAGGTCTCGATTTGATATATATTTTTTTATTTAGTTTTTAGTTGTTATTGTGAAATTTTAAACCTGTTCAAACTTCTAACAGATTTTGTCATTATTACTAATGGCATTGTTTCTTTATTACTCATAAGTCATAAGCATTAGTTTGAATATTATCGTTATCATTTGCGGTAGTTTAATAGGTTTGTTCATTTACATTGTATAAGTTAGTATAAAACGACTGTGTATCTTTTTTGGGTTCATCACTAAGTTGTTCAGTGTCTTCTTGTTAAGAACTGCTGTGCGAGTGTTGTCTAGTAAGTGCTAACCACATGGAAACCATTATGGATGTAAGTATTACTTTTTATTCATGTTATTTTGTATTTTACTGTGATTATTTACAACGTGTGTTTTTTACCACTCTCTAACGTTTTTTAGATAGCATAGAAATTTATTTTATTTTTATACTCATTTTCCTTTGTATTCATTGTTGTAGCTTACGCGCTGCGTGGATGGGAATAATGCAGAATACGAAGAAAACACGTATAAACAGTATTACTTCTCAACATCTGACGATGAACCTACCTCGCCATACCCTATCAAGATACGAGAGAGATCAAAGAGCAGTGACTCTCTAAACGAGTTCTTTCAAGAACCTCCGAAGATAAAAAAGACAAAACTACATTCTTCATCGGTGGGGCGAGCGACGAACGATGGTACCTCATATCTTACTACCAACGAAGATGACGGATCCAATGCAACACATCTCATAAAAATTGAGATATTTGAACTGAAAAAACTGGTTGATATACCACCGGAGGAGCACTGGAAATATGCAGATGTGAGAGTCAAATATTATAACAAGAAAAATAGCAAAAATAGCCACCACCAAATTACACGAAAGTTGGTACATAGTATCACCAAAGAAATTTCTAGTGCACCAAACCTAAAAAAATATCACTTTAAAAAAAAGACTAAATAAATTATTATACTAAAATTTTACTTTGTTTTATTTTCATTTTAAAGGCATTTTAATAAAACCAAATAATATTTTTTACATTAGCATTTATTACATAATAAATAATGTTTCATACATATTTTTTTACATAATGCTATCCTTATTTAAAATATTATAAAAGATTTGAACATATCGTTTAATAGAAGATCATTATTATTATTTGTATCTTGATTAAACATTTCAACAAAGTTAGTGAGAGACATACCTCTACGCTTAAGATATATATATACAAGACAGTATTCACCACAAAAAGAAGAAAAAACATTTTGAATTATCTTATTGCTATATATCCATCTACTTGTATTTCGCTTTAAAAATGATAAATGATAACTATTTGGTTTTCGACCAAAAGTATCGAAATATTCTCCAATTCCATTTGTACCTATGTAAATTGCTATCCAATGTGAGCCTGGTTTTGTATCAGGATCTAAATTACTGATCAAATAAACAGGAGTTGACATATGAACCGGCAATCGATTAGCAGCAAAAACATTTGACGTTAAGGTGGGATGTATTGCTTTTAAACATTTACTTATCTCTAAAGTATTCATGATATTTACGTCTACAGCACACAAAAGTTATCAAATATATATAACATATGAAATGGAGAATGTTATTTTATAAGAAGACCTACAATCTATTAACTACTAAAATCTACACTAACGTTTCTGTTCTTGTCTATTTCAATTAAATTATCAAACTCAGCATAAACAATACAATTTATTGTTTGAGTGAGAGCATTTTCAAACCTTACTTCTAACCTAACACTCCCATGTTTGATTAAATTCCAATGTGAAGAGGTGTTTGCAGCTAAATCAGGAGTTAGATCAAAAGCCATCAGACAATATCCTTTTGGATATCTATCTCTGTTGATGCCATTACCCTCATTCAAGAAGTGAATACCAGTTCCCGTAAATAGTGTATGATACATAAGAGTATGAACTCCATTACTAAACGCTGGTTGTAAAGTTTTTGATGGTATTTGCATACCATCGATATATAAACTAAACGTATTAATACCAAAGTTATCAAAATCGTATGGGTTTTTAGTATAACTACCGTTAAAAGCTGTGTTATTAACAAATCCAATAATACACCGTTTAGGTATCTGTCCAAGGAAAACATTGTCAAGTGTTTTACCCTGAACACCAGATGGAATTGTTAAGACTTTTACTTCAGCTCTTGTGATTGGATATTTTGCAGTTGTAGATGCTAAAACTTTTTGATGAGCAAGCAGTACACTCGGATTTATTCGAGCTTTACGAATCATAAGAGTAGCATCAGTGATTGATACTTTTACTTTTATATCATTTGTTGAAGCCATGAGGTTAAAAGAATCTCTTGATCTAACTAGTTTTACACACATTTCAACACCGTTTATCAAAAACTTTTCTTGATTAAAAATATCTCCATGTAAATGTCCAATCATTTCCACTTCTTTACTTTCCTTTACATATTTTTGTCTTTCTGTGAATCCTTTATTTGCTTCATCAGTATTGTTCATTTTCCCAGCAGTGTCTTCGTACCACAATCCACATGTAAGATGTGATTGTTTCGCATGTGGAGCATAATTTAATAGAGTTTCTATGTAAGCACGATATCCATATGTATTATTTGGTGGAGACATAAGTTTTTGATTTAAATAGACATCTAATTGACTAAAAAGAGAGTGAAGCCAATAATTGACTGGAGCTACAACAGTTGTATCCTCAAGAGGTGTTAAATCTTGATTTACTATTTTTGCTTTGACATGAATTAATGTATGTGACAAATCAATGTAATCATCACCAGATCCAGGAATTTGAAATTCTAATGGTCCATCGTCGCTGAGTGATGAAATTGGTTTGTAGTGAATCCATTGTCCATTTTCTATGCTTGTTTGAGTTGATGGTAAAGCGAATAAATCCAGTTCGGATTTGGCACATTCACAAGAATGATTATGTAAAAACGACATTATTTTTATTTGTTGAAAATATATCGTTGTAATTTAATTTAAAATTTCTTTTAGCTCTTTTTAATGTTCTTCCTTTTAGATTCTCCGACTGAATGAGACTTTGTAGGTGACGTCTACTGTTTTTGTTACCTGATCCTGTCATCACTCGATCTATTTTATCATCAGCTTTTCTTTTTAAATTTGAAGTAGCTTTCTTAAAACGTTCTTGCACTGATTCATTTAATGGTTTTGCCTGTACCATGTCTGATAAAAGTCCTACACCAGCATTCAATGCCTCTTTTGCAACCACTCTTGTTCCATTTGACAATAGAGGTAGAATTGATCTAAACAATCCACCCAAAAAACTTCCAATACCATGACCACGCTGATGTGTTGTACCTTTATAGATAACCCCAATTCCAGTTCCAGCTTGATGCATGTAATATTGTTGATATGGACAAATATTATCACTACGTTTCTCATACATCATTTTATTTAAATTAGTTGCGTTTGAAATGTAACTTAACACAGCTCGTTCCAAATTCAAATGGTATATTTTCTCCGGTGTTAGACCTTATATCTATTTCAATTGTATCAAACTCTCTACGCATTACTGGAATATAGTGCGGTGGCGAAAAAACGTGCATTTTGTTCGATCCATATGCATATTTAACTGGATCCAAGGAAATAATCCGTAACAATGAACACATTACGTCTCCCACTATTTGAGGTTCTACGATATCACAGTAAATTAATAGTTGTGATGGTAAACCTAAGTAAAGGTTAGCTGGAAATTTACCTGTAGTTTTAGTTCTTACATCAGTATTAGGATCAAAACCAAGCTGAAGACTTAATTTTGAAGAAAACTTAAGAGAAATGAGGTCATCGATATTTCCGGTTAAAGTGATGTATTTTGAAATTTTATCGTAGCGTAGTTTAAATGATTCTCTAGAATTCAGTGCTGATAGAACATCATCTATATTTTCATAACTAGATGCTGGGATATGATTTTTATAAGTAACAATCTGTGGTTCAGCTTCATTGGGAACCTGCGCTTTTTTACTTATGTACATTATATTTTGTTTACTTTGAACAGTAAACATAGTACATGGATACTGAAATTCAACAATTCCTACCGACCATTCTCCTTCTAGTTTGATAGATTTTGGAAGTTTTGTTGAAAAGTGTGTTGTCTTATTATCAGGAAAGTATAAAAATGAGCTGTTACTAAGTAGCGTTAAATAAAAATCTTCGTTATTCATGACTCTAAGCTCGATGCTAATATCCAACTGTTAAATTTATTCGGATAACCTTTCCACTTCACGAACAACTCCTTTGTGAGACCTGAATACCGAGTACGTATAATTTTATCTATTTTGTGTTTTGTAGTGGGATCATATGTTACTTTTTGTAACTCTTTTTCATAGAATGTTCCTATTATAGGTTCATCTTTTAAATCTTTTAAAGTATACACTAACCACGGTGATCTCTCTATGACTGATGTAATTATAAATATTTCATCACTCCAATTTGTTTCATATCCTTTTTGAAATATGTGTTTATATTTTGTTATTCTAACATGATCACCAATTTGAAATTTAGGAATGGTTTTATACTGACTATTTGTGTTACCATACAAATTACGCCAAACTGTCATTATATTATTTTGATTAACATCACAAGGACGCATCTTAATACTTCGATGAATGCTATGGTTATATGAATAAAGCAAATCTTGTAAAATGTCAACATATCGATAAGTATTTTTATGTGTAAAATATCGCCACATTTTCATTTTCAATGTTCTCTGAAATCTCTCAACAATACTGGCTTTGATATCAGGATTGTTCGTCGTATAGTAATTAATATTTCGCATTTTTAAAAACTGTTGTACATCTTTCGATATAAATTCAGTACCTTTATCAGATTGTAAGTGTCTGGGAATAGTGTTAGCTTCTAAAAATATACTTGAAAAACATTTTTTTATAGATTCAGAGTTCTTTTTTTGCAAAGGTCTAGCAAATGCGTATTTACTAAAAACATCGATAACACATAAAATATATTTATTTCCATCATTACATTCACTGTAATTTCTCATGTCACTTAAATCAGCTTGCCAAAGATCGCTAATATTAGATAAAACATATTTATTTCTCGAAAATCGTCGCTGAACAGGCTTATGTAGGGTATAAGTTTCTTGAGACTCCAACCATTTTTTTGTATCTTCTTTAGTCATTTTACTTTTCATTGCTTCAGATAATTTATTTAAACTACTATAACCAGCAGGATTAGAAACATCATAATAAATATTTTTGATTTCTAATAAGGGGTCCATCTTTCCCAAGCAATTTTTCGTTTTACTTTTTCTTCGTTTGATTTTGGATATGTTTGGGGAGTTAATTGATTTGCGGTGCTTGAAGATTCTGTCACAGCTTGTGATGTTTTCCCAAAATCAGGTGTCTTTGACATGACATTTATGAAAGTCGCTCGTTTTGGATTTCCTATATAACTCAATGGTACTTTTAAATCCTTCAAAACTTGCGAAAATTCTACCCAACCATGTGGCGAACTGTTTTTGAGTGGTCTTACAACATCATTGATTAAGTCAACAATATTACTTTTATAAACTTTCTTGTTGTCTATAAAAATTGTACCGTCATCGTTCCAATTAATCTTATTTTTATTTTTCAATAAAATATCAATTAACAGCTCACCTTTTATTTTATATGTCTTTGGTATGAGTTGAAGCAGTTGAGATTTAGTGTAATAGTCATTACTTTTGTGTGGAATATTCTCATTAATCGGTCTTTCGTGTGTTTTCATAGGCTCTTCTTTAATGTCTGCAGTTTTCTTTGTTGTTACATCTTCTTTTATATAATTTCCCGACTCACCAAAATTTACTAAGGGTATTTCTATTGGTTTTCGATCTTTAGCAATAAAATACAAATATCTCTGAAGAGTTTGTTGATAAAGTGACCATTTCTCTCTGTCGTCTAATTTAGTTTTTAAAACTTTACTCATTTCTTCATCAAGTTGTGATAAATTGTTAACGGTAGTATTAGCATTATCTTTCTTAAGTCTCTCTATTGCTTCAGGTTCAATTAATATCATTTTCTTTGCGTTCTCCATTTTTATTCTAAATCAATGAATTAAATAGTGCACCCAAAACTGTACTCAAGATAATTGGTAAGAAAGTTCCACCTTTTTGTATTATAATATTTTTTCTAGCTTTGTTCTTTGTCTTTGAAACAAGCTTTCTTAAAACATTCTTATACTTATCTAATTTATTTTTGTGTTCGTCTTGCAGTGGAATTTTCCCTTTCAAAACATTGTATATGCACTCACAAATACAATCGATTTCTTCTTTATTACAAGCGCCAAGTAAAACTTTTCTATATTTTGGTTTTAAGCAATGTAACGCTCTTAAAAACTCTTTATGTGCCTTTACTCTATGTGTCATTGTTTAATAATGATGGAATTGTCTTTAGAGTTATTGTATTTATATCCCTTCTTAGGAATGTAACAAATAGTATATTCATCAGGAAATATGTTAGTTTTCATTCGGTAAATATCATCTGTATTTTGTTTTAAATCTATCATTAAGTATCCATGTGGTTTACTAGTGGCATCTTTGTATGCTTCTTCAACATATTTAGGATTCTCAGGTACTATTTGACGAGCAAGAAAACGTATTTGAGTTTTGTCTCTAGGATTTTTAAAGTAAATGATGTAGCTAGAATTTAACGATATATCACGTTGTCCTTTCCCTTGATGAAACAAGTTTTGCGTTATATAGAATACACTCAAGTTTCTATGATGACTCCCTTTAGTAAAAATATCAACTATGCGCCCATCAGATTCTCTCATAAGGTCGTCGATTATAATCAATTGAGGATACTTCCCATCAAACATGTTCAAGTCAGGAATTCCTTGATAGTAATTAACTCCATTTAAATTGTATAATGGTTGCATTTCATCGTAACACCATAAGATAGTGTTAAATTCTTGATTACAAACATGATTTATGTTTTTCAAAAAATCACATACGAACTTTGATTTTCCGCAGCCACTAGGACCCGCTATAATAGCAGTGAAAGGGTGTTCAAAATGAAACATGTTAAATGTAGTAGGATACGTCTATTCAGTTAAAAGGTAAAACTAAATATGTACATATAAAAAAATACATAACATTTTATTATATTTTCTTAACTAATACAATAAAAATGATATCTTAATACTATCTTAACTTATAATGACCCCAAGCTAATGTATCCATTGAGTTATGCAAAATATGTCGCTTGGTGTCGTTGTATGACAAACAAATTTTATTATTTTTTTGTGTAAATATAATATGTTTGATGCTTCTAAATCTATACATTTCAGCGAGTTGTATTTTTTTATTAAATAAACATGATTTATAGTCACTAACATTTAGTTTCTTGGTTACACTTCTATTAACCCCTTTAGCTTTGGTGATAGTACGATCTTCAACACTCATTGCATACATTTTTGATCGCAATCCAACAAATTCAGTAAGAATTTTGCCGTTGTTCTCGTCTTTAAAAAATCCTAATTTCTTTTTATTTACTTGAGGAAAGTGAAACTGATTATTTGAAGGATAATCAGAAGTATCGAAATATGAATTTAAATCTCCCTTAATTTCTTTGTAAAAATCATCGCAAAATATTTGGTATATCAGACTATCAGTATCAGTATATAACAATTTTATGTTGGTAAATTTATTTTTCATGTACTGATAGTGAAAGTCATACATTAAAGTCTTGGATATCTCTAATATGCTAAAACCTAAATATATGGGCTTATTATAAAACAATTTAGTTTTGCGAAGTTGGACTGCGACCAAATTTTCAGAAAAAATGGAAAGACTGTGGAATTCGGGGCGAGCAATGAGACTCTGAACACCTTTGATTTTTCCATGATTTTTCCAGTGTGTTAATAACTTTACGTTTACTCTTTTTTCGATATTTTCCATTGTCTTTCCAAATACAGAATTATTCATCAGCTTATAAAAATCTTTTTCAAAGTCGGATGTTGCTAAAGTTCGTAATTGGGTGTTTAATTCAATATATTTTTTTAACCAAGGTTTTTGCTTGAATTTTAATACTCTATGAACTTTTTGTACTCGCAAACCATATTTCTCACATTGCAAAAGATTTCTATAATGTATAACATATTTTTTTTTGTTATATAAATTAGTAACTAATTTAGATTCTTTCGAATTACCTACACAAATATTTTCTGGACACAATGGAAAGTCGGAATGAGCATCATGTAAGCTATCGGGGTATTCTAGATCTACTTCTAAAATATATCCAATATCAGAGGTGATTGGTACATTATAATTTACATAAGGATCTTCCCATTCAAAATTAGACAAAGGCAAATATTGAGACATAGCCCACCCATATAAATTGTTTGCATCAAGATAAATTAAATATGAAATAAGATCATTACTATCAAAAGTTTTCATGTGTGGATTATTTGCTTTTGCATAGCGATTACTGCATTGCGATATGCCTCCTCTAATACTGGATTTGACAAAAGCAATTTTATCAAAATCTGTTAATAATTCTAGCTCAACTTTGGTATATTTTAACATAGCATCCCAACTTAACCCTGGAGCGGTATAGTAATGAGCAGGATCTAAATCGTAAGTCTTCATGCAAACATTTCTAAAATTTTCGAAAATATCACATAAAAGTATTACATCAGTTTTTAAATAAAGATTAGAATAGTCAGCCATATTTTGACAGTGGAAATGAGACCATACTTTTTGAGCATGATTGTAATCATCAACTGAAATGCTTTCACCAGTCAATGTACTAGCGAAACACTCAATTGATGGCAAAGATGATAATTCTAATGATTTGAACGAAGTCATATGTTCATATGGATAAACACCTTTCCGCTTTAACAACTGAAAGTCTTTATCGGAGGGATATTGTTTTTTCGTTTCTCGGAACTCATCGTCATTAAGATTCTTAGCTAGTGAATCTAAACTACTCGATAAAAATTTAAAAGAGTCAATAAACCTCAAACTAACCTTTTTACCATTTACATTCAGAATTTTTGAGAAGGAAATATACTTTTCTTTATTTTGTGGAATGATTTGTACCTCACCTTCGACAAAATTTAATGCATGTACAATAAAATGAGCATCGTAATTGCTCAGATTATGTAATATTATAGGAATAAATGAGGTGTTATGAATTTTTTTGCTACAATTCTCATGGCATACACCTATAAAAGTACCTAAATGCCAGTCGTGATCGATATATCGTTCGTCCTTTAATTCACTCTCACATATGTAACATATAGAAGCTTCTTGTATTGTTTTGTTGTCTATTTCTGATAGAGGAAGAGGACATTTTTGAAACGAATTAGCTCTACAAATAATTTCTATATCTTTACGTAAACTTGTCAAAAATACGTTAGCACAATTTTCGCCGGTATAAGTAACATATTTAGAAAGCTTATTATCATATGAACATTTGACGTAATAACCAAAGCTGTACTCATCATGTCTTTGAACGTTGGTAGTGAAAGATTTAAAAGGATCATTGGAACATGAATCGATTGGATTGAGAAAAGATTCAAAATCTGCGTAAATCACAAAGGGTACTCTCTTTTTCTTTTCATAACCTTCGAATTTTATCTTATCACTTGGTACATTTTCACCACGCCAGTTTTTTTTACTTATATTTTTATTTGGAAGATCGGTTCTGACATGTGTGCAATCATTCAATCTATGTCTATCGAGAGCTTCCTGACTGTTAAAATAAATAAGGCAGCCGTCACAAATGTAAATGGCATTATTTCTTGATGTAACCTGATGACTCACTAAACGAGATAAGTTTTTTATATAGCAATAATGGCCATTACTTCCACTTGTTATGTAAAGTAAATTAATATGAATAGGTTTGAGACACTTTGTAAAATATAATGGACCAACCACAGAGTTAGACTTACTCAAACCATTGTATTCCAGTCCATAAACGTTAACACTCAAATTATTCAACTTTTCGATTTTATGAATGTCTGTTAACTTCACAGGAAAAGGAACACCAACAAAATTTAACTTGTTTTCATATTTTGAATATGAAGAGACTCGATCTGAACTTTTATTTGCTGGGTACAATGCTGAGAGTAAAGCCCACTTAAAGCACTGAACATCGCTATTTTTTACATTTATTACTGCCTTTTTGTTTCGTATGTCGTGAGGCAAATCAATGTATGAAGATCCGCGAAGTGGATTAAATTTATTCACATTCATATCCAAACTTAATATTTTCTGAATAGACCAACCGCTGTCTTTCTTTTCAAATTCAGTTATTTTGTTTGCAAATGTTTCATTTAAAGAATCGAGAAATTCATTTAGATTAACAGATTCGTTAATGACGACATTCGGAGTTTGAAAATCAAAAGTATTTGTCAATTCTTTACATTGTTGAATAAAATTAGCTTGGAGTATAAAATTAACTTTAAAGGTTTTCAAAGCTACTATACTCTCACTAACTAAAGTAAAAAGAGTATCTCTGACGGAATTTAAAAACAAATTAAAATCTAAAAGCTCATCACTAACGGAGAGTGGAGTTATTCTGTAAGTATAAACACGTTTTCCAAATGCTTTTTCGATTAATGTTACATTAGGAAAACTGTGATGAATGCGTAATGCATTATTTTTATGAGTATTGCTTCGGTAATGATTTGCTAAATATCTCCTTTTAACAAGTATTTTGCATACCTCACACTTGATCATGTCAATGTTTAATGGTTGAACTGATGATTCTGAATCCCTCGAAGTTGAAGGTTCGCTTGGACGTCTCATTTTCACAACTTTTTTATTGTTATCTTGAGCTACGCGTTTCAAGCCTCTGCCAACTTGTAAGCTGGTTAACAAAGAAAAAATAAGTTTTAAATTCAATATCTCATAAATTTAAACAGGAAAAAGAAGAAATAAATAAAAAAAAAAAAAAACATTAATAATCATTATTACTTACTGCTTTTCCACACTTTCACTTATGTTGAACAAAGCTTCATCAAATTGTGAATCAAAAGTCTTTGACTCAATACTTGTGAATTTATCGTTGAAAACTTCCATAGCACATTCTGCTGATTCAACAATCTCGCAAATTTCATCCAATTCCTTGTCAGTCCAGCAATTACTTTCAATCTCCTGTTCTTTAGTAAAAAACACACTAGTAACATGATCACAGTTCGACATTTTCAACTACTATTTAACTCAACACGAATTAATGTACCGCAAGACGGTTTAAAAGTGAGTATGTTAGAAACGTTTTTGGCTTATATAGATTCTTTATAAATGAACAAACCTATTAAACTACCGCAAATGATAACGATAATATTCAAACTAATGCTTATGACTTATGAGTAATAAAGAAACAATGCCATTAGTAATAATGACAAAATCTGTTAGAAGTTTGAACAGGTTTAAAATTTCACAATAACGACTAAAAAATAAATAAAAAAATATATATCAAATCGAGACCTATTTAATAAACGTAAATATCATGAATACTTTAGAGATAAGTAAATGTTTAAAAGCAATACATCCCACCTTAACGTCAAATGTTTTTGCTGCTAATCGATTGCCGGTTCATATGTCAACTCCTGTTTATTTGATCAGTAATTTAGATCCTGATACAAAACCAGGCTCACATTGGATAGCAATTTACATAGGTACAAATGGAATTGGAGAATATTTCGATACTTTTGGTCGAAAACCAAATAGTTATCATTTATCATTTTTAAAGCGAAATACAAGTAGATGGATATATAGCAATAAGATAATTCAAAATGTTTTTTCTTCTTTTTGTGGTGAATACTGTCTTGTATATATATATCTTAAGCGTAGAGGTATGTCTCTCACTAACTTTGTTGAAATGTTTAATCAAGATACAAATAATAATAATGATCTTCTATTAAACGATATGTTCAAATCTTTTATAATATTTTAAATAAGGATAGCATTATGTAAAAAAATATGTATGAAACATTATTTATTATGTAATAAATGCTAATGTAAAAAATATTATTTGGTTTTATTAAAATGCCTTTAAAATGAAAATAAAACAAAGTAAAATTTTAGTATAATAATTTATTTAGTCTTTTTTTTAAAGTGATATTTTTTTAGGTTTGGTGCACTAGAAATTTCTTTGGTGATACTATGTACCAACTTTCGTGTAATTTGGTGGTGGCTATTTTTGCTATTTTTCTTGTTATAATATTTGACTCTCACATCTGCATATTTCCAGTGCTCCTCCGGTGGTATATCAACCAGTTTTTTCAGTTCAAATATCTCAATTTTTATGAGATGTGTTGCATTGGATCCGTCATCTTCGTTGGTAGTAAGATATGAGGTACCATCGTTCGTCGCTCGCCCCACCGATGAAGAATGTAGTTTTGTCTTTTTTATCTTCGGAGGTTCTTGAAAGAACTCGTTTAGAGAGTCACTGCTCTTTGATCTCTCTCGTATCTTGATAGGGTATGGCGAGGTAGGTTCATCGTCAGATGTTGAGAAGTAATACTGTTTATACGTGTTTTCTTCGTATTCTGCATTATTCCCATCCACGCAGCGCGTAAGCTACAACAATGAATACAAAGGAAAATGAGTATAAAAATAAAATAAATTTCTATGCTATCTAAAAAACGTTAGAGAGTGGTAAAAAACACACGTTGTAAATAATCACAGTAAAATACAAAATAACATGAATAAAAAGTAATACTTACATCCATAATGGTTTCCATGTGGTTAGCACTTACTAGACAACACTCGCACAGCAGTTCTTAACAAGAAGACACTGAACAACTTAGTGATGAACCCAAAAAAGATACACAGTCGTTTTATACTAACTTATACAATGTAAATGAACAAACCTATTAAACTACCGCAAATGATAACGATAATATTCAAACTAATGCTTATGACTTATGAGTAATAAAGAAACAATGCCATTAGTAATAATGACAAAATCTGTTAGAAGTTTGAACAGGTTTAAAATTTCACAATAACAACTAAAAACTAAATAAAAAAATATATATCAAATCGAGACCTATTGAATAAACAAAATATTGTTTCACCGGCGCGCCATTATTTCAAACATTGTATAATAAAAAATACAATAGAACTATTTAGATTTCATAAAAATATATATATTAAATGGGAAGTTTTTAATGAACAAAATATTGTTTCACATTAAAATGAGAGAAATTGCAAGTATTTATTTTTTAACATAGCGACAAAGAGACAGGCACTGTGACGTCGTTAGGTGATGAGTAATGCAAGAAAGAGACAGCAACACTGCACTGTGACGTAGGTTCTTCGTTAGCAATTCGGGGAAGTGAGTGATTAGGCTGTGCGTGAGCTTAATGAGGGTGACTAATAAGCGACTAGTGGGATTTAATTAATCGAAAAGCTATCTTTGGAATGGTTAGAGATAGAGCTCTGGGACCCAGCGCAATCGATTCAAATGGGGGGCTAAACCTTTTTTTTTTTTTTTTTTTTTTTTTTTTTTTTTTTTTTTTTTTTTTTTTTTTTTAGTTCCGACGCATCGACTCGCGGGGTCTGGCACACTGGCATTCGTTGCGTTGCGTTGGCGCTTGCGCCAGAACCAACGAATCCATACTACTTTTATTCGATGAATCGTTACGACAGGTAACGTTATTGAACGATAAGATTTAATTAGTAATAAATGTGTTTATATCCTAAAATATGTTTTGTTTTGTATCAATATAAAAAAAATGTAAAAAATAAAAAATTAAATTAAATTAGCTTCACGCTGTATCCCGCACACAGCAGGGTAGGCAGAGGGAACCTAGTGTTAAGACACTCCGTTCCCCACTTTCTGCCGAATGCTGGAGGCATTGCGTGTTGAGTGGCAGAACTCAACGCCGCATAAATGAAAAAAATATATTTCAACAATATTATATTTAGATAATAATACATTTAATACATATCCTTCACGTAAAAGATCACATCTGCTAGTGGCCGCGAGTCTATGTGCTGGCTATGAATAATAAATGTGCTGAGCTGCCCGATTGGGGAAATTGAATTTTATAGTTCGTAACACATTCGAGGACAGATGTCACAAAATGGCCGCGCCAGGAGCTGCGGGGCATAATCGAAATGTCAAATAGAAATCAAAATTGGGTCGAGTGTAGTGTTAATAATTAAATAATGGACTTTCACGTTACACATGCTTTAAGTGGGGAAGGTGTGAGTCGCTTTGTGATTAACAGAGTTAGTTCTGTTTGGATGGACAATTATCAGTCCATTACTGAGAGCGTACAATAACCGTAGCTTTAATTATTGAGCACTTTTCAAAATGTCACCTCAAAAGCAATATTTGTTATTGGTTCCTCGGACACGCGATACCTTTATCGTTATATTTAATATCAATTAATTTTGAGTGAAAGTGACTAAAGTCTATTAAAGTTTCTTTTTTGGTCTTGATCAATATTACTGTTAATAAAATTGTATTTATTGGATAAATTAAAATTAAAAAATAAAGAAATCAGCTTCTCGCTGTTTCCCACATACAGCAGAGTAGAATCTTTATCGTATATAAGCATGGCAGTGTTAAGACACTCTGTTCACCATTTTCCACAGAATTTTTCGAGACGACGACGAGCTTTGCCTTGCCGCCAGAGCGAAGAAATGAAAATATTAATAAATAATATATATTTAAACTTATATAAAAATAACAAAAAAATAAAAAAAATAAAAAAATAACTAAACACTTTATAATTCCCGATTCAAGGATATCTTGTTACGGTAATAACTCAATTTTGGGACAGATATATATATATATTGTTCTTAATTGATTACCCCTCATCGCCCTTCTCCCTCGGCGCTACTAACTTAGATAAATTCGCGCTATCCGTTTACATCATTAAATTTTATTAGCGACACAATAACGACGCCAATGGGCAAATGTGGAAAGGGACTTTTCCAGTTGGAATCGACCCTTGGCAATTTGGGTTTCCTTTTGGTGGAATTAAGCAGACTATTAAGTAGGATTCGAGACGTATGACGAATGGTATAGCCGGACACAATGGATAGACGTGGAAATCAGATTTGGGATGTAAAATATTATTTTGTGCAACATTAATAACGATTAAATTATTATGGATAGGAAAAGCATTGTTATTGATTTTCGATTTGATTAAAACGACAATGTAGAAACTTATAAATCAAAAAATATATGTTATGTATTAAAAAATATAATAAATTATAAGTATTCTGCTATTTTATATTTATAGTGCCTTACCACTCTGGTAACGGGGCTAATCTCAGCGTTGAGTCTCGCCACTTAACACGCAATATCTCCAGAATTCGACATAAAGTGGGGAACGGAAGTGTCTTAATGGAAATGAAGTGTCTTTCTTTACACTGGATCCTCTGGGTTTCTTCTTCCTACCCTGCTATGTGCGGGATACAATGTAAAGTTAGAAAAATGTACAATACACTAGCTAAATATATTCTTTAGCGTAGTAACTATTATTTATTAAACAATAATTAAAAAGAAATTAAAACCAAATAAATACAATTCTACAGCTACTAAACCTACATATATATATTCATAAGTATCAAACTATTGTAATCAATTTACCGCCATTATTCGAATAATAGAATACAATCTCAACCGCCGCGTAGATTGCGTGGGCTAATAGACAGATGGCGTGCGCGGCCATTATTAGTGTTGTCATAATCTGTTATAAATGTCAAGTGACGCGACGCGACGTGACTATTATTTAGATTATTATTATTATTTTTATTGTCGTCGTCATACCACATTCTATCCGAAACAAGTGGTCCAGTCTTTTCTTTTGTTATAGAAACGGTCACGCAATCACAGCTCTTTACAAATTATGTATGATATGAGACGGTTGTGTTCTACCCACAATTGTTATAATTGACTTATTACATGTAGAAACCTTTATAATGTTCGAACATTGTGAATGTATTGAATCAATTTATTTTGTAGGTATGCTATGTACCTGCGTACTTTACTACATAAAAGATATAATAAAACGAGAAAATTAATTTTTTTTTATTTTTTGCTTAAATGGCTTCCATTTAAGCAAAAAAGCTTTTTAAACTGATACGTAGGTGCTGTTGTGTTAAAAATTGAAAACGTCTTTGGTGTAATGTTTCAGGAATTTGCTAATAGCCATTATTGTACTTAACCTAATGAGTATTGGTTATAATGTGTTAAAATCGGCATATTCGTATTAAATAAAGTAATAAATAAGTTAAAGATATATAAGGCTACCTGGTTCTGACTGTTAACTGTTGTGTTCGATCAACTTCTGAGTGATTGGGAGTCCTAGAGTAACTCAAAGTTCGCTAAGAAGTCGAGCATACGCAATAGCATGCATATGCACCTGCATGTTGAATTGTCATCATATTGCAAATGAGTTCAGGGTAGGGTAGGGTAAGATATGATAAAAAGCTATCACCGTCCACTGCTGGAGGTAGGCCCACCTCGTCGACCGCCAACCATCCCGGTCCTCAGCTACTGCACCCATCCGTTGCCAGCTACCTTCCTTAATTCGCCTGTCCATCGTGCTGCAGGGCATCCTAGACTTGCTAAAAGTCTCTAACTTGTCGGCTCTATGGCCTCTATGGTCTAGAGAAATCTCCCAGTTCCATTTCAGCACTCAGCGTACTATATAGAATCAGTTCTATGTGTAATGTAGCTGGCTCGAAAATTTTAAGTATTAAAAAATGTACACATAAAAAACTTATATTTCTTTGTATTCCTTGTAAAATTACGCATCTACGTTGTTTATTTTATTAATAACTTCCCATTATTAAATGAACTAGGACATATCTAATAGTAGTCAGCAACAGAATATTATTAAAACTAATAATTATATAAATTGCTTTATTCTCTAAGTATTGGAATTCCATCCAGTTTAGTAATCTGTTGCAAGCGGTTGGAGGCTTGAGTGCGCCAGGTCTCGATATCAGGCTGATTTTCACATAACGGGTTGCCAGTAAAAACCAAGTCTCGCAAAGAAGGACATTCCTTTAAATCATTAATAAATTTTTTACAATTTTATAGTAGATATATTTTTTACTTAAAATATGTTTAATAAAAAATAAAATATCTATTAGTCTATCTTTTTGCTAGGAGTCCGATGATAAATACTAATATATAGCTTAAGGCATTATTTATGAGCGTATTATAATAAATAACTACTTAATACTATAGTACCTGAAGTCTGTTGAATTCAACCCACTCCTTCACCACACTGTTAGACATATAGAGTACACGTAGGTTTTTTAGAGTTCCTACGCCTTTGAGTTTATCGATGGGATTGTAACTAATCCACAGTTCCTCTAAGGTCTCAGCTACCGTTTCCTGAAGTTTACATTGTAAAAATAGCTATCTATTTTGTAAACGAGATGAACTAGTAGTACAGGAATTTAGAGAAAAAATGATTTTTTAAAATTAAATTAGCTTCACGCTGTATCCCGCACACAGCAGGGTAGGCAGAGGGAACCTAGTGTAAAGACACTCCGTTCCCCACTTTCTGCAGAATTTTGGAGGCATTGCGTGTTGAGTGGCAGCACTCAACGCCGCGCTTTGCCTCGACACCAGAGCGAAGAAATGGAAATATAAATTTAAGTAAATATTTCATCTCCTTGAGTGGGGATCGAACCCACAACCAACAATATTTTTTTTTATATTACTCTATAAATCTATATTTAAATTTACCTAATATAAATATATTTGTTTTATTAAAATTACTAAATATAAATATAGAGGATTAAGTGGGTGTTACATTTTTTGTAATAATAATAATAAAATGTAAGATAAGGATATAAAACGTAAAAAAAGGTTTTAAAAAACTTGAATTAAAAAAATATTAAGTAAAACAAAGATAACTTACTATGCCGGCTAATGATTTGATGTAGTTTCTCCCCAATGACAATATTTTTAAATTTCTCATTCCTGCGATACCAGCTATTTTGTCAATCATGTTTGAAGACAAGCTTAGTTTCCTATTAAAATATTCATAGATATTTTAAATATTGAACTTTACTATTTACTTATAATGACTAAAATAAAAAAAAATATTAAATTAAATGTATCTATTGCAGAAATAATGATTTTAATTATGAAAAGTTGCTTACTCGCAGCTAACCAGTGTCGATAGAGCACCATCCATCTTTTCAATAGGCGGCCATTGAAATTGTAATTCTATGACAGTAGCCTCAGCAGCTGATTCTCCTTTACTTTTTTCCCAACGTGCGATTGCCTCTTTACAGGTGGTAGGTTTTAGCGCCATTTGTAATACTATCAAAAATACATTCAGTTTTTGAGTGAAGGAACGAAAATAATGAATTAACTTGCATCGTCTCTAATTTAAGAGAAATTTAAAACGTATTATACATTATACATTTTTTATAGCACAATAAAGGAATCAATCTGACATCTTCGATCGTACATGGACCACCATCTTTGTTAAAGCAACTTTCTTTTTGTTTGAGCTAGCTATTATAAATTATAATTTTAAAACATAAAATTTGGTATACCTTTAGTTTAAAATATATATATTTTTTGTCAGTTTACAATTTACGTAACTTTAAGTTGTTGAACATGACATTAAATTACTTTTTTTTATATGTGTCAATAAGTAAGAAAATCTTTTTTTGATTAAATTTCTTTTATTAATAACTTATACTTATTTCTATAATTAATAACCCCCATGTTGTGGGTCAGTTTCCACTTGAAAAAATGAAATTTTCTAATAGAATATGAATATTTTCATTTCCTCGTTCTGTTAACAAGGCAAAGCGCGGCGTTGATTTCCGCTATTCAACAGGAATGCCTCCATCATTGGCAGAATTGAATGGAACGTAGGGAAACGTGTCTCAACGAAAACGGGGGTTCCCTCTGTATACTCTCCTACTATATACAAGATACAGTGTAGCTATATACGGTATAGGTATCTATTTCGTGGTATCCATAATTTATTTATTTGATTTCATGTGTATGAAACACCTAATAAGTTTTAGTAATACTAAGATATGAAAGTAAGAAGAAAGGAGCCAGTCGTGACGTAGCGGCATCAAGTGTGACTGACTGTAAAACCAACTCGTTGTGGGTTCGATCCCCACTCGAAATATTTATTTAAATGTATATTTCCATTTCTTCGCTCTGGTGTCGACGTTAACGGCACGGCGTTGAGTTCTGCCATTCAACACGCAATGCTTCCAGAATTAGGCAGAAAGTGGGGAACGGAGTGTCTTAACACTAGGTTCCCTCTGCCTACCCTGCTGTGTGCGGGATACAGCGTGAAGCTGAGAAAAAAATAAAATAAAAAGTAAATAAAAGTAAACCTTTATTTTATGTTCATGCAAAACTTGAGTATTCCTAATAGTTTATGCAAAACTATTAGTATTTTACTCCTCAATCATCATCTTAAGTTGTAAAATGTAATTTTGACTTTAATTTTTTTGCTTAAAAACAATAAACAATTTTAAAGGAAATCTGTAAATTGGTGTCAAAAGTCATAATGTTTCGTTTTACCTACAATCCTGAGTAGGGTCGACCCGGTTGGCTGGCGGTAATCTCGTCGCGTCCGCACCTCCCTTTTCCTTTAGTCCAATATTTGCAGTAAGAATTTCAAGTGACCTGATTCTGTAGTTAACGCAAACGGGAAACTTTAGGTAACTTCATTGTTAAAACAATTTATAATATAATATATATATATTATATTCAATAATAGTGTGTTTTTGGTATAATTTGTACATAATAATTAAAAAAAAATTAATTAATTAGCTTCACGCTGTATCCCGCACACAGCAGGGTAGGCAGAGGGAACCTAGAGTTAAGACACTCCGTTCCCCACTTTCTGCCGAATTCTGGAGGCGTGTTGAGGGGCAGAACTCAACGCCGCGCCTAACCTCGACACCAGAGCGAAGAAATGGAAATATAAATTTAAGAAAATATTTCATCTCCTCGAGTGGGAATCGAACCCAGAACCAGTCGGTTTTGCAGTCACACCTCGTGCCGCTGCGCCACGACCGGCCTCATAATAATTAGTAAAATAATTCGATAAAATGATTGTTTTTTAACTTTTAAATCGGGTTTTATAAATATATCTAAGTATATAATTTTTATCGAAATTAAGAGCCTTGATGGTCAGTCAGTCAAAAGTAATATTGAACAACTGTTCAATATTTACTATACTTTTTACTAAATTCTTAATTATTGGACTCGTCGTTTTATTTATCTTAATTTTTATATAAATCCTTTTAATTATGTATGATATGCCTTAAAGTAAGCACGAAGTAGATAAGCAAATTAAAATTAATTAAATTTACCGAAGTTGACCGACTAAATAGATAGTTCGTACGAAATCAGCGATGCTAGACTTTGCCGGGACGTCCCAATATTTAGCCCTTAATATGTAATTAGAGGGATAAGAATAGACCCGCTTTTCGCGGATTATTCCACGTACTATGAGAAATCTTTTTTTTTACTTTAAGATCTTAATTAATTAATTAGTATCTAATAAATTTATCAAAATAAGTATATGCGTAAGTTACATTGTTATAATTATTCTGAAGACTTAATTGCCTTATATATGGTAAAACATTTCTTATTTCATTGTTTTATCTAAATAAATGGATAAATATTATAATAAATAAAATTCTCATTATTTATTATTTTGTCCCGCTTTTGGCGATAGAATGACCTCTTTTTACTTAAAATGTTAAAAAATCCCGCATTTCACCGAGCGAGCAAAGCTGGTACAGAGTCAGTAATAAATATATTATAAATAATAACATAATAAAACAAATCTCAGTGATTTAAAATCATATCAGATTTAATCTTGAGAAATCATGTAGCTCTATTGTACCTCCAACACAGCGGGTCGATCCGGTTGGTCGGCGGTAATCACGTCGCGCCCTTACATCTCCTTCCCTTTATTCAACGTTTGCTTACAGAATTTCAATGTAAGAAATCCGAAAGGAGTTACTGTGAGTGAGAATAATTTCTCCATATTTTCTTTAAGCTTAAAGAATAATATTTTTGTTTGATTGCATTTCATTTTATCATTTTTAATATTATTAATTTTAAAATAGTAATTTTGAAAATAAGGTACATATTGAGGTCGTCGGTGGTATAGTGGAACGGCGTTTGACTACCAAACGCGATGGTTATGGGTTCAATCTTTGTCGAAATTATTTTCATTTCCCCGTTTTCCTCAGTTGAGTTCGTTGAGTACCGTCATTCACTGTTGGTACATACTTCATAGTTTCTCAAATACAGGCACAAAACGGAGAACGCAGTGTGTTAGCACTAGGTTTATCTGTATACCCTGTTATAAGTGGGAAAAGTGAGCTTGCTAAATAAATTAAAACAAACCCACATCTAAAAGTACTGAGGCTAGAATTTACAATTTCAGTTGATAAATATATTTTTAACCATTCTCAATCTCATACAATATGTATATTTTTTGAGCAGAATATTAAAATCATGTCAAACAAACCAATTCTTTAAAGAAATAAAATAATTTGCTGCTATGTATATGTAGGTACCTACAACATATAACAAGTACGTAGATCCCTAATATATATAGGATAAAATATATTGAAAGTTGTATTTAAAATGACACACATTTAGGTTCTTTTACATTTTTTTATATTTAAAAATCTATTATTTTTTTTTTTAAGTTGCCAAATTGTTCGGTAAGTAAGAACAAATGTAAGCTTTTTTTTTTAATAAAATCAAAATAAATCAGCTTCACGCTGTTTCCCGCACACAGAAGGGTAGGCAGAGGGAACCTAGTGTTAAGACATTCCGTTCCCCACTTTCTGCCAAATTCTGGACGCATTGCGTGTTGAGTGGTAGAACTCAACGCCGCGCTTAACCTCTACACTAGAGCGAAGAAATGGAAATATAAATATAAGTAAATATTTCATCTCTTCGAGTGGGGATCGAACCCACAACCAGTCGGTTTTACACTTCATGCCGCTGCGCTACGATTGACCTGCATTTTTTTTTAATAATTCATCAAATTAACTCTATAGGGATTTATAGTTCATACTGAAATCTATATATATAAAAGGACTTGTGCTGACTGACTGAGGTAAGACGCACGCAGAGCCGTAACCGCTGATGGTAGAAACGTGAAATTTGGGCAGATGTTTATTTTCATATTCTGGATATCCACTAAGAAGGGAATTTGAAAAATTTTAACCCTAAAGGGATGAAATAGGGGTTGAAGTTTGTATGGAAAAAAAAAATTATCTGCACTGATTTTTATAAAATTTGAAATTCAGACTCTTAAAAATATTTCATCGAACACGTGTTTCATGGTTTTTAAGAATTCACCCCCTAAGGGTTCAAATAAGGGATTGAAAGTTTATATGGAAAAATCTTTAAATTGCCACCGATTTTTATAAAAATTTAAATTCAGACTGTTAAAAATATTTTATTGAACACGATCACTCTTAATAAGCGGGCGAAGCCGCGCACGCCCTCTAGTATCAAATAAATCTTTAACGAATAGGCAATTGTCTTTAAAAAGCAACAAATTTAAATTTATCATGTGAAAGTCATGAGAAGAGTAGGTATTTGTTTAAGTGAAAGTAATTCAAAGAAATTAAATAAAAGATGAGGCCAGTCTTGGCACGGGGGTACAAGCGTGTATTTAATACAAGGAGCAATGCCTCCAGAATTTGGCGGAAAATGGAGAGCGGAATGTCTTAACACTAAGCTCTCTCTGCCTACCCTGCTACATGCGGGATACAGTGTGAAGCTGTACCTATATGTATAAAGAAAAGATACATTTATAAAAAAGTCATAATAATTTATACGTTTCCTTGTACTTATGTCATAAACGACCGTATTCTTTAGAGTAATTTTCTACGGCAACGAATTACTCTTTGTAATCTACTTATGTTATAGAAGGCACACGCGACGCGGATGCAGTTCCAGCGGAGCACGTGCCGGCGCGTGTTCACAAAACATTGCTTTATGACGCCTATAGGGTGGAATAAATATTTGTAATCCAAAAAGCCATGTTTATATTATGAAAGCCCCTTATTCGCTATGAATAGTATCATTTACGAAATACAGTGCATGTTTATTTGGTAACGTAATGCAAACGGAAAATGGATGTCCGATCGAGTTTCTTTTTCGTGTGCGTAGGTAAATACCTAATAATCTACTGCCTACAGGCGTAGGTATATACTATACTGTATACATTATTGATATAACTATAATTATTAATGATGTATACAGTATTCACAAATATCATTGGGAAAAACTCAAAAAAATCGTTCATTAATAGAAAATCATTCAATAAATCTATTGTATATTTAAAGTTATAATTTTTGTGAGCTCTTGACAATAAGAAGAAATTGTAACTATACATATTTACTTACAAAGACAAAATTAAACATGTATACATAATTATTTTGCTAATAACAAAGAGAGAAGCTGGGACTGTTATTATACATTTGAGGGGGGCCTTTAAACCTAAACTTGAGTCACAAGTCCCAAGTACGGTTTAGACCTCCTGCCCCTGGCTCCTCGCCATGCAACGCGAGCCGCGCGGCACTTGTAGATCCATAGCATGCTACGCGTAATAGTTTCTTTTCATAGTAAATCCATAGCATGCTACTAATTAAAGAAATTTGCTTTTTTCGGAGTTATAGCTTCATGCTGTAATTATCTTGCAGATTAGGCTGAAGGAGTAATATACTAAGAGCATTTTGTACGGATTTTTTTAGATATAGTCAAATTTATTATAATATATCTAGATACAACTTGTTGGCGAAAGTTTACGCAGCGCCATGTCTTGTTACCAGAGTGAAGAGTTGAAAATTTGAAATATTCTATTCCCTCGAGTGGGAATCGAATCCACAATCGTTATGTTACAGTCACACCCTTGTACCTCTTTAAATTTAAATTTAGTACAATATTTTACAATACAATAATATTGAAGGTAGTCGTGGCGTATGACCACAAGGTGTAAACACGACTGGATGTGGGTTCGATCTTCACTCGAGGAAATCAAATATTTATTTAAATTTATATTACTGTTTCTTCGCTCTGGTGTCAAGGCAAAGCACGGCGCTGGGTTCCGCCACTCAACACGCAGTGCCTCCAAAATACAGCAGAAAGTGAGGAACGGAGTGTCTTAACACTAGATTCCCTCTGCCCACGCGCTGCTGTGTGCGGTACAACAATAATAATTAATATTATTAATTTTATGTTAGTTATTATCCTGTAAATAGATATTATCGTGTTTTTAAGTAAGATTATTTTAGTGCAAGTATACGAACATAATCTTCAATGTCAAAACATGTCAATAACAAAACAAATGTCACAACGTGCAAATAACCTCAAAGTGGATGTTTAAGACTATACTGTTTGTGTGATACTTTGGCAAAATGGAAGACTTACAATTGAATATATCAGTTTCAAGAAAGGTAAGTATATTTCTTTACTCATTTTAGAACTGTTTTGTTTTTTTCCTAATGTTTTTTGTTTTATCACTAGCCACAATATAAAGGCAGCAAAACACAAAATCAAAAACAATCAAAAGAATACAAATTTAAACCGAAACCAGACTTTGGTGGAACAATACTTGCGAGAAAAAGGCCACAAAATGCAGGTCCAATGAAATTTGCGCAAAGGAATTCAGGTGAACCACAGAACAAATTGCCAAAACTTTCAAATGCTGTAAATAATAAATCAGAAGATGTATTACAATCACGGCTACGTGATCTCAGTGAAAATAAGGGTAAATTTCAAGGCAAAAATTATCAAGAAATAAGTGATGACTTACAAGTGAAACAAAAACCGAGGAATGGGCCCTGGATATCATCATTATTTAAAAATAATCCAGAAGTCCCTAAAATAGGACAAAAAGCTGTAAAACCTGTTATGGAAAGAGTTTTTGCAGGCAAAACCTTTTCTGATTTAAACATTCATCCTCATAGTATAGCTAACTTAAAACAAAACATGAGTTTGACTGAGTTGATGACAGTGCAGCAAAAAGCAGTTCCAATTATTTTAGAAGGCAGGGATGTTTTAATTAGGTGAAGTATTTTTCTATTTTATTGTAAAGTGTTATTCTTCTATAAGGATAATAAGATATTTATAAGAAACATAAAATATTGCTGTAGTGGGACTCCAATCCACACATCTTCGAAATCATTCAACACATCTCTGACATTTACATTAAACTGGGATTAAGTAATAATTGTTACAATTTATTGCCTTAGTCTGTCAGTACTAAGTTCTGCTACACAAAGATTACTGCTAACAAGACCATTTCAAAAAAAATATTAATATTTTTTAATATTTCTAGTGTTATTCCACGCTAAGTTCCAGACAAAGTATATTTTTATTTATTACCTAGTTTTTAATTTAATGATGATTAAATATGCTACATTTTTATACTTAATATACTAATAATGGACCATATACTTACAACACCAAAAAATCTAAAGAATTTTTATGTATCTAAACAAAACAATAGGTATCTAATTGTTTAAGTGCTATTTTACACACATTCAGAAATATTAGAGTAAAAATCTAAATATGTTTGGATGATTTCCCAGAGGGTTCCAAGTTTTTGTGTCCTGCTACATTAAAATTATTATAAATTTTCTAAAACATTTTAATATTTATTTAATTATTTTATATTTTTTGGTTACATCTTAGGTCACAGACAGGTTCAGGCAAAACTTTAGCTTATGCCTTGCCAATAATAGAAGGTTTACAAGCAATTAGGCCGAAAATTAATAGACATGATGGAATAAGAGTTGTTGTTGTGGTTCCAACTCGAGAATTGGCTGTTCAAACTTATGAATTATTTGTTAAACTTACAAAGGTATATTGTCATTATTTTCTTAGTGTTAGATAAACATATATTGTAAATACGACTGATGTGGATTTGATTCCCAAAGTGGAATGAAATATATTCTCAAGAATTCGGCGGGAAGTAGAGATGGAGAGTGTCTTAATAAAGAATTAGAATGAAATGTTTTAACACAAGGTTTTCAGGTTCCTTTTGCCTACCCTGCTATGAGTGTGATACAGCATGAAATAAAAAAAAATCTAGACACTCTCTTTCCCACTTTGTGAGTTGAATGGCGGAACTCGAAGGCTGTGCTTTATCTTGTCGCTAGAACAAGATAATTAACATAAATAAACTCCCCTGAGTAGCATTTGAACCCACAGCTGTTGCGTTTACAGTCAATGTGCCACAACAGCCTAAATAATGCTATCTATTTATTGTCAAACAGCCAAGTATGCTTGTTTTATAATGTCATTAGAAATATATGTATGAAACATTTGTGTGAGTCTATGATTTAAGTATTATATGTAAATTAGGTTTAATTTTTCAGCCTTTTATTTGGATTGTGCCTGGTTTACTAAGTGGTGGGCAAAAACGGAAAGCAGAAAAAGCAAGATTAAGAAAGGGTCTCAGCATTTTAGTTGGGACTCCTGGAAGAATAAATGACCATTTAAGACATACACACTCTTTAAATTTTGCCAAAATAGGGTAAGCTGTTTTGAATATTTATTAATCTGTATTTTTATTATTGTGTTTAGATTCATTTTAATTTAAATGATGTTAGCTAATCAAAATAGTTTTATATGCAGCATAAATGGCAGGAAATATAGTGTCTTAACAATAGGACCAATCTAACTATCCTGCAAGTCAGTAAAAGTAAGAGTGAGAGAAATATAGCTATACAGTCAACCCTCCTATAACGCGGTGAGTGCGTACCGCGTTATACGGAAACCGCGCTATAAGAAACTCGGATTTAACCGTACAAACCAGACTAATTCGTAGCGCGTTCTATGGAAACCGTCTACTGCGTTATATGGAAACTATATAACGCGCTATAAGAAACTCATAATTAGTACAAATCAATCATTCGTACCGCGTTATATGGAGGCCAATAATTCCAAAGACGAGATAAATTATAAATTATTTAAATTGAATTGAGATGTTTTATAAGGAAATAATACAAAAACAAAACATAAATTTAACTAAAAAACTGTTTTCCAAGTAAAACAAGTAAGACTTAATAGTAAAATTATATAATCTTTCAACACTCGCTGCGAGACTCAAAATGACTTTTTCACTTAATTCATCTTCACATTGGTTTTCGATTGTAATTTTTTTTCTAACTCCACTAAAACCTCTCTATAGGGAACTAAGCAATTTTTTAGAATGAAATGTAGTTCTAATTCTTTAGCCAAATTTAGCCCTTTTTAACATCTTGTAAATCGAGATTTGGCACCTGAGACGACTGAAACCGATGTCGTAGATGGCTATGAGATAAGATGTTTATATTAACACTAGCGGACCCGGACGCGGCTTCGCCCGCTTGAACTATACGAATGCTTATTAGATATTTTTATAAAATTGTTTTTGAAAATATCTAACTAATTTAAATGAAAAAAATATAAGTAACCGTAATCATATTAAAATAATAATTAAAAAAAATTAAACATAACCAGCTACATTATTAATATCATCAAAGTAAAATAAATATTTAAAAGAATTAAAATTAAATGTGTTGTGATATGTTTTTGTAAGTGCATGTGGTTATTTACATAATACTCAAATACAATAAAAAAATATTATATTTTTTGTGTCTACCTGTCTTTCTATTTCCCCGAGCTAATGTCCAGAATAACTGAACTGATTTTAGTGGACTTCCAGTGATCGATTTTGCTGACCCGGGAAAAATCTTTTACACGTATTCCTTATACTATATGAAATTACTAAAGTCCCTTCTACATTAAATATGATAAGTTTTGCGAGCAATATCAAATAAAATCCCAAAAAACTAAAACTATAATTTATAAGGTGTATAACAACGGTATAAATAACCATCCAACCGAGATGAAATAACCTGATGAATTCTTTCCTTAAATAATAAATACTTATGTAATATTATGCCGACGCCGCGCAGGGCCGCAACTTACACTACACCAAGAAATTTATGAAAATCTAACTAATCTATTACTTGAATAAGCGAAGAACCAAAGAAAAGTATAAATTAATTATAAACAGCAAATAATTACATAAAAATTAACAGTAGTTCGAAAATGTATGAAAATTTACAAAACCGTCAACCGTCAATTTCGAGTCAGTGACATCTCCTTAATGATTTATTAGAATGTTATACAGTAAACTATAATTTCAATCTAGATGAAATGCTAAAAGTGACTATTATATTCATTTTCATATATAACAATCAATATCAAATTATAGAAAATACATACAACAAAAACCCGATAAATATTATGTAAAGTAAATTAATTAAAATGGTAACTTTTGCTCAACCTTCAGAGATAAACATATACCATCGCGGACTTTTTTAAACATTATTTAAAGAACAATATTTTTGTTAAACGTTATTTTTATGTATCTCATAAGGTTGAGTCAGCGCACGCCATATATACGTTAAGCAAGCTCATTTTGGGTGACGTTTTCTTATAAGCACAAACTTTGCAAACGGTTCGGTTCGGGTCGGTTGTTATTAAGATGGCAGAATAAATTGCCTGTCGAACTAAAAAATATTTTAATATTTTAGTATATACCGACAATATTACAAATATGAGAAAAAAAAGTAGCCTATGTTCATCCGAAGACCCTCAAGTATCTCTATATGAGTATTTTATCATAATTGAATTAGCGGTTTGGCCCTGATTGCGTAACAGACAGACAGACAGACAGACAGACAGACAGACAGACAGAGTTACTTTCGAATTTATAATATAGGTATGGATATCTAGTTACTAGAATCATTCAAAGGCTGCGCAGAAGAAACTTGTAGGATGCTGTTAAACGGAAACCGCGTTGTAAGAGAACCGCGTTATAGGAGCGCTGTCGCAATTTCAGCTCCGCGTTATATGGCGCGCTCTGAGAGTACCGCGTTATAGGAGAGTTGACTGTAGTTAACTAAAATATCTCGGTCTGGCCTGGCGTGGCCTGGCCTATAAGGCGGCGCTAGTTAGGCGCTAATGCGAATTTGGCGTCGGTAGGGGATAATTAAGAGTAAAGAGATAATTAAGATTAAAAAAAATTATAAACTTACAATTACACATACCTGTTTGAGTTCCTTACCCCTTAGACATGCAGGGTAAACCAATAAAATATTAAGTGGTTTGTCATTTGCATGTAGATGTCTTATATTGGACGAAGCAGATAGACTGTTGGATATGGGCTATGAGAAGGATGTAGCGGCTATTGTAAAATCAATTGAAGATCATAAAAAAAATGCAACATACGATCCCCTAGCACTCGTTAAACAAACTATTATTAAAAAAACAGTTGAAAGTGATTCGCAAGAACCACAAAATGTTGAAACTAAAACTGAAGAGTCTAGTACAGAACATCCTCTGACTCAAGTTTTTCTGTCTAAAGAAAGACAAACCATCTTATTATCAGCAACTTTAACCAAGGTATTTTTTCTTTTTTCTGATTTATTTAAAATAAAATATTTTTAAAATTATGTCTGAAAGTGGTTTCTGGGTTTGATTTTTTGGCAATCGCATGTAATATTATAGAAAGTAGCGAATGAGCTAAAAAATAAAGACTATGCATCGTTTTTTGTCGTACATCTTTTATAATATTTCTTTATATCTCTAGGCTGTCGAAAATTTAGCAGGAATAACTATGCGAGATCCTGTCTTTGTAGATACATCTGATGGCAAAACGCTTGTCGCAGATTCATTAAAACCAATTAAGCAACAAACAGATAAAAAAATAAACGAAGAAGTAAATGAAAATAAATCTCAAAGTGAGCAAGTGGAAAAAGCAGTTATTGACAAATCTGAGCTAACAAAAGATGTGGACGCTACTACAAATAATGTAGCAAATCACAGAGGAGGTGTGTATATATGTTTTTGTAAACTGTTTTTTTTTTTAATTTGAATAACATAGAATAATGCATATAAATAGGTATAGGTTGTATAGAATAAATTGCAACTTTTATAATGTATGTTTTATATTTAATTGTGTTGCACAATTACAGTCAAATATTGTATTAATGATGTAGTTTAAAATATATAAATTGTCAATAAGCATGAATAATGCATTATTGAAAAAAAACAATAAACAATATTGTGATTACTTTTTTGAAATAAAATGTAAAGTATATCAAAATAATTTTAGGACTAAAACCATTCAACGGCTTGAACCATCCAGATTTATTTGACAAAAACAATGACGCTACAAAAACTAAAGCTTTATCTAATAAGAAAAATGACGACAGTGACAGCGATTCAGATTATGAATATTTCAAAGTACAAAAACAGTTAGACGCTGAGAAACCAAAAGATAAAATAGATGAAGTAAAAGAAGAAGCAAAAGAAGAAGCTCCTACAAACGGGAATATATTCGTAGAAGCTCTAAAGACGGCGATTGTTGAAGACGAACTGGTTTTACCAGCAACTGTTAACCAAACTTTTCTAATAGTACCAATGAAGCTGAGACTTGTAACATTATGTTCACTTATCGTCGAACATTGTATTTTAAACAAGAAAGGTGGTAAAATGATTGTTTTCATGGCAACCTTAGAAATGGTGGACTATCATTCGGAATTAATAGAAACGGTGCTAACTGGCAAAGATATAAAAGTTAAAAAGAAAAACGATGATTCTAAACCCAAAAGAAAAGAAGACTCTGATTCGGAATATGAAATGGATTATGAAGCGCCATCTGAAGGTGGATTGATACCGCAGGAATTGGATTTCTTCAGTCTGCACGGTTCAATGCCTCACGAAAACAGGATAGAAGTTTTCAAACAATTCCGAAGTGCTAAGAGAGGTCTGCTTATATGTACGGTAAGTTTTTATGTATATCTCATATATCCTTTTGAGGCCAGTCTACAACTGGTCTGACTGGTTGTGGGTTCGATCCCAACTCAAGGAGATGAAATATTTATTTAAATTTATTTTTCCATTTTTTCGCTATGGTGTTGAGTTCTGCCACTCGCAATACCTCCAGAATTTGGTAGAAAGTGGGGAACGGAGTGTCTTAACACTAGGTTCTCTCTGCCTACCCTGCTGTGTGCGGGATACAGCGTGAAGCTGATTTATTTTTATTCTTTTGTTGTATAAATAATATTTAGTATTGTGATAGCTCTAATTACACTGTTGGTTTTATCAAATTTATGGCGTGTTTTAAATATTTTGATCGTTCATTGTTCATATACACCCAATATTAATTTAATAACCTATCTCCAACGTCAATCTTTGATTGTTTCATATATCTATCCAATCTAGAGATTGGAGATTGACGTTGGAGATAGGTTATTAATATTGGGCGTTAACGAACAAATCTGATTTTAACGTTTTGCAACTCGTTTAAACGAATTGGGGTTTTTATTTAAATGTTTTTATCATCAGGTTATGTTGAAGAAGTTTAAAAATCAACATTAATATTTATAAGCTTCACACTGTATCCCACATATACCAAAGTAGGCACAGGGAACCTGGGAACCTTGAATTAAAATACTTCTTTCTTATTAAGACACTTTCGTTCCCCAATTTCAATATTAATAATAACACCGAGATCAACTAAGGGTATTAAATTATTTTTTTGTCATCGTTCTGTAAAGGACGTAGCAGCTAGAGGGTTGGACGTGCCCCGCGTGGACCTTGTTCTACAATATTGCGCCCCGGCTTCAGCTACGGATTATGTACACAGGTGAGATATAATATAATAGTAGATTGGTTTGCGTTGAAATATTCTTTTTTTATTTGTAGTAATTGTTTGATAAATATTAACTAAAGAATTTACGGGAATAATCATAAATTGATAGAAGTTTTAGTGAAAAGTAATGACATCAGTGAAAAAAGAGCAAAAAGGCAGTCGTGGCGCACAAGCGCGTGACTGTGGACGCGACACGTGGGTTTTATCCCCACTAGAGGAAATATTTTTTTTTTGTTAATATTTTCATTTTCTGGCTTTGGTAACGAGGCAAAACGCGGCATACCGCGTGTTGAGCGGCGAGTTCCGCCACTCAACACGCAATGCCTCCAGAATTCCCCGAAAAGTGGGGAACGGAAGTGCTTACTGGGAACTGAGTGTGTTGACACTAGGTTCCCAGGCACCATCTACCTACCTTGCTCTATGCGACAGCGTACGCGGTACAGCATCAAGCTGTAAAAAGATGAATATGTACTGTTTTATTATTAAATTTATTATTTAATTAATTAGTATTTAATATTTTTTTCAAATAATGTATTATTTTATTTCTATTTATATGTGAATTGACCATCTGGCTGTATTGTAATTTAATGATATTCAAGTGAACTGCCGCTTAAATAACAATTATATGCTAATGCGTAATAAATTAAATATGTCTTTCAAACTATTTAAAAATACTTAATTTATAATATAATTTAAGAAAATATTTATTGATAATACAAAATCATGTATTTTGGTACAGCTAAATTCCTAATTTAAATAAATCTAATTTTCTATACATTTTTTTATTATAAATTATAAAGATAAAAGACATACAAATAAACTTCCTTGGAATATAACATCATTTACATAATTACGACTTTGTAAATTTATTATTTAAAAAAAAGAAACTGGCGTATTTTAAAATGTAAGTAATATCTTTTTAATCTTAGGGTGGGAAGAACGGGTCGCGCGGCTCAAGTCGGAGCCGCCATATTGTTTCTCCTTCCGAGTGAAGCTGAATTTGTAAGGCATCTAGAGCAAAAACGTATTAGGTAAGAAAGTTGACAGATTTTTTTGAAATTCTTACATTTTATTTTTATTATCTCCTGCTGGTAGTTTTTATTTTATTTATTATTAAAAAAGATATTGTTATGGCGTTGTGTTCCGGCTTCCTTTACACGGTGTTAGTAAAAGAATGGAAACGTAGAGTAAGTAAGAGAATAGAAAGATCGTCTCATCAATAAATGTGAAGACATTTAGACAGACTCACACTTTGGGACAGTAATTTAATTTATTTAAAATATTGCAGCAAATAATATATTACTATTCGTGACAGTGAGACAGAGTTTGACTGTGGTTGGGTACGATGGGGATGGATTTGATTCCCATTCGTGGGACTCATTTTGTATTAAAAATATTTTTAAATCCCTATTGTGGTAGAAAAAGCGATAAGGTTCCGCGACTCAACACGCTATGCTTTTAAAAGTGTTGGTCGGAGTATTACTTCACAAACCTTCCTGTTTACGGTTTTGTGTGGGAAAATATTGTATTGTATCTTACTTTATAGAATACACCGTAATCATTAAGTTGTTCTTTTTTTTTAACAGATGTTGTTAATAAATTTAAATAAGTTTTTTTTTAAATAATGTGTATAATTATGTCACCATATACGTATGTGTGTGTGTTGTACGTATTAACATATATATAATATATGATCATATTATGTTTATCTTATAATATATTATGGAGGAAGGTTTTGCATTGAAAAAATATTTTCCTAGTTCTTAAAACTAGTATATAGTTTAATAACATCGTCATTTTTGTAGTACAGTTGTGCAATAAACTATCCTATTTCATAATTTGTAATAAAATAATAGAATAGTGCTATTCCACAATTTGTAACTTATACCTTACTTTATATATCATTTCTGTCTTATTAGTTTCATGTTTGGAGTTGTTTGAAAAAAGTAGATAAATTTTTTTTTTATACGTTTTCTAAATAAGTATTTTTTTGTTAAGTGTGGAATAACACTTTAAAATAATGTTAAAAATATTAATTAATAGCCCATAATTCTGTCCTGCTAGATGATGATAATTCTTAGTAATTATCTTTGGGTAGCGGAAAGTTGTAAAAATCCCCCTACAGAGATACTAACAACATAAATAAGTTGTAACAAGCGTATAAAAATTTCGATGTAGCTTGATGTGAACGTATGGCTTTGTGGTCAGAGCGCCTGGTCGATTTCCAGGAGGCGCGGGTTCAAGTCCCGTTACGTTAATTTTTTTATACGTTGTATAAATAAGTAAATTCAATCAGTTTTACGCAGTATCCCGCACACAGTAGGGTAGGTAGAGGGAACCTAGTGTTAAGACAACCTGTTCCCCACTTTCTGCCGAATTTTGCAGACATTGCATGACAGCAGAGCGAAATAATGGAAAGATACATTTAAGTAAATACTTCATTTCCTCCAGTCGGGATCGAACCCACAGTCAATCGCCAATGTGGGCCACGATTGGCCTCTCCTATAGTTGTAAAGATATGTTTGTAATTTTTAAATTAGGGTATCTTTCGTTAAAAAATGCTTAAAGTCGCAAAAAAGGCATAAACTCTGTTTATTAATTAATTGTTATTTAAATAAAACAGGCTGCGTCAATCTGACGAATCCAAAGTGCTGATCGCACTGCAGTCCATAGCGCCGGCCGCGCCGTCCCCGCAGCGCGCCGCCATCGCGCTGCAGACGCGCCTCGAGCACACCGCGCACGCCTCGCGGGACTGGCTCGCGAGGGCCAGCAGAGGTAAAGCCTGGGCGTACCTGGAGATATATTCCAGAGAGGCCTTGACCTTAATTTCGAACTGACTTGACTTTTTGTTTTGAGTTTTTTTTTAGTTTTGTAAGTAAAACTTCTTGAATGGAGCGCCAGATTATTCTGGGGTGGTCTCGGAACACCTAGCTTCAGCGTTCTAATGTTCATATGATATTAATTATTTATTTTAATTTGCATTTGCGTTATAATCATCATCATCCGATGATAGATTTGTGCCGTGTGATCCCGGCCTAGAATAGGATCATCCTGGTACTGGTGGTGTCGTAAGAGGCGACTAAAGTACGTGTGGTAGAGTCACGTCGCCAGCAATGGCAACACGCATGGGCAGACTCGACCGGATCATTACCACCCCCGGCATTTAAAACCGGCGTGAAGTAGTGGCTTTATGCCACTGTGTTTCGCATCAGGTAATGCCGGGCTCCGGAGCCCAAACCACCTTACAGGCAGGCAACGCACCTGCAGCTCCTCTGGTGTTGCACGGGATCGTGGGCGGCGGTGATCACTTACCATCAGGTGACCCGAACGCTCGTTTGCCTTGTCTTTTCCATAAAAAAAAAAATAAATAAAAAAAATAAAAAAAAATAGTAGAATATTTGTAAATGAACATGATGCCCTTGACACATGGAGACAAAAAATACTTTAGAGCATGTTTTTCTGTTTTTTGAACTACATGAATAATAAAGTTAAAGTTATTTTCTTATTTTATCATTGATGAGACTGTCTCTAGTCGTGGCATCTTGTAATTAAAACAATGCTAAGATCATAGTAAAAAGACATAATTGTAAATTTTTAAGTAGCGTATGTTTTGTAACTTGTTCTAAATAAATAAATAATGCGTGTTTTTCAATTTTTTTAAACTACTTTGTGATTTTAGCATACACATCGTGGGTCCGTTTCTATTCGGGGTATCCCCGCGATGTTCGCATGTGGCTGGACGCGCGTCAACTGCACTTGGGTCACGCGGCCAAAGCGTTCGCCCTGAGGGACACCCCCGCGGCGCTCGCTCGCAGAGCTAAGTCCGATCCCAACTTGAAAAAGGAGAAACCTAACAACCGACTCACTATACAAGATGAGGAAGAGAAGAAAAGGCCTGGGTGAGTTGTTATAACTTATACATAAGGGTATTTACAGTACGATCGACGAGTCATGACCTCTCTGAAGATAGCTATAGATAGCTGCGCAGACTTGATCTTAAGATTTATTTATATATTTGACTACTTTTTCGCGAGCGCACAATGCGCAGAGGTTTAAAAAACCTAACTTCATGGCGGCCACATATCGTCGACCATACTGTAAATCACATATTATTACATAGTTGCAAAAAATGGGATATTTTTTATTTATAAATTAAATTATTAAGTATTAAATACTCGTCAATTACTTTATAAATATTTTTTATTTATAAAGTAATTGACGAATATTTAATACTTTGTTGTGATGTATAAAAAAAATCTTATATTTTTTTTATTTAGATTCCCAAAAGCGAAGATTTCAGTGTTTGGCAATAGAATTGTGAACAAGCAGAGTTCCATGCACACGGCCAGCGAGTTTGACAGCGGTTTACCCCCTGTCGATACTTACACCAGAAAAAAGAAAAAGAACAAATAGACGACTTTTTATAGGTACATAGCAAATAAATAACTGTTTTCAAATTTAATATAATGTTAATCACATGTATGTAGATACCTAATTAAAATAAATTATATTTTATATAATTATTATTGTATTTTTATTTCAACGTACCTATATTTAAAAATAAGTTAAAATAAAATAAATCAAATAGATCAGCTTCACGCTGTATCCCGCACACAGCAGGGTAGGCAGAGGGAACCTAGTGTTAAGACACTGCGTTCCCCACTTTCTGCCGGAGTTTGGAGGCATTGCGTTTTGAGTGCCAGAACTCAACGCCGGGCTTTGCCTAGACACCAGAGCGAAAAAATGGAAATATAAAAATTTAAGTAAACAAAAATTAAGTAGATTTTAAATGATTTTTACTATATTGTGATAAAAAGTCATTTCAATAAATAATAAATAAAATATAATAACTCAATTTTTTTTAGTTAATCATTTTTTATATATTTATGTCTTCTACGCAAAATACATACATAAATAATTTTAAAAACTAATCAAATCATCTTACCATACAATAAAACAAACAAACAAAACGCACGATCCCAATGCACCCTTACAAAGTATTCTTTTTTTCATATACAATTTAATTATGCTGAGAACGTATGAAGTAGCTAATGAAACATGGACCATGTCCAAAAATTCTAACAGCGGCCCAAGATTAATGGGAGTGCAGTCGATGGCTACCGTTTTCTTTACTGAGTCACGAGTAGGTACTCTTGATTCGAATGAAAAATGATTTTAAACCATTACACCGCCTCGTCCAGCCTTTTGATATTTAATTTTTTTTTTGAAGCGGCGTCATTACTGCGGAGTGATTTGGCGGATTTCGCCCCGAACCGCGGTTTTTTGTTAGTCTCTCTAAAGACTTTTTGTCCTTTTCGTTCATAATGTTTTTATTGCTTTACAATGTGAAATTAAAAGGGTATTGTTTGGCGCTTTTATGTCATAATCATTGGTGTTTTCAAGGATGATCTCTATTTGGTGACGTTTTATGATATTGTTGTTGTATGAAAATTTCATGTCATCATGTTCAGTATATTTTTTTTAAAGTATTAATAAGTTAAAATAAATGAAATAAATCAGCTTCACGCTGTATCCACATCACACAGCATGGTAGGCAGAGGGAACCTAGTGTTATGACACTCCATTCCCCGCTTTCTGCCGAATTCTGGAGGTATTGCAGAACCCAACGCCGCGCTTTGCCTCGACACCAGAGAGAAGTGGAAATATAAATTTCAATAAATATTTCATTTCCTCGAGTGTGGATTGAACCCATAACCAGTCGGTTTTACAGTCACATTTTGTGCCTCTGCGCCACGACTGGCTTCTATTAATCATTTATTTGACAGTTTATTCTTATATGTTTTGCGTCATTGCGTTTTTAATGGCGAAATTCAACGCGACGCTTTGCTTCGACAGTAGAGCGAAGAAATGAAAATATTAAATATTTCACTTCTTCGAGTGGGAATCTGTATCACAACCCGTCGCGTTTAATTCACAACACATACACGCCTGTGCTTCTTCACCATGACTGGCTTCAAAAAAATGAACAATATCTATTTAATTAAAAATAAATAAACCAGATTCACGCTGTATCCCGCACACAGCAGGGAAGGCAGAGGGAATCTAGTGTTAAGACACTCCGTTCCCCACTTTCCGCCAATTTCTGGAGGCATATATGAACAAATGTAAATAAATATTTCATCTCCTCGAGTGGGGATCGAACCCACAACCAGTCGACGCCAAGCCACGACTGGCCTCATATTTTTAATTAGTCCACTAAATCGACATTGACTCATACCATTTTCTATATTATATTTAATTTATTGTGAACAGTGCAGCTACGAGAGCGGCCTCGCGCGTCATTAAACACCACATTTGCATGTCGGCCGGCGCCAAAGCTCGTGAAAATGCCTTTTCATTAGCATCAGCTATGCTAAAAAATTGTTTTGCCTGACATCCCTTATGTAGGACGCTATATTTTGTATCATTTAATATGATTTTTTTGTTTATTTTTAATTTTTTTTTTTTAGTGTATGTCAAATGTTATTTTTGTATTTTTTATGTGAAGTAGATAATGTGTTTACATGTGCTTGTATATTGTGAGTATTATTTAGAAAAAATATATATATTTTCAGTTGCATACTGTGTTCCGGATGTAGCAGGGTTGGCAAATGGGGCTTAGGGCTAGTGTTAAGGCACTCCGCTATCGACTTCCCGCCGAATTTGCGTGTTGAGTGGCGGAAGTCATTCCCTCGTTTTGCTTCGGAACCAGAGCGAAGAAATGAGAATATTAAATATTCATTTCCTCGAGTGGGAATCGAACCCACAACCTGTCGTGTTTACAAAATGTGTTAAAATTTTATGTGAATGTGACATTCACATAAAATTTTAATATTTTAACTCACCTTATGTTCAAACGTTATAAGGATATCACTCAAAAAAGCCCTATAATATAAAGCATTAATTTTCTTTTCGACTTTAATACAGTAGAGACGGTCACTTGATTGATGTACGAGCTAAATGTAATATTAGATAAATTATAGCGACGTAGAGCCTGTTACGGAGCTGAACTCTATACAAAAGGCGAATCAATTCCGTGGTAAGTAAAATAATGAGTGATGGAATATTTTTATATGAATTAAAAAATATATATAAAAAAATCAGCTTCACGCTGAATCCCGCACGCAGCAGGGTAGGCAGAGGGAACCTAGTGTTAAGACACTCCGTTCCCCACTTTCTGCCGAATTCTGGAGGCGTTGCGTGGCAAAACTCAACGCCGCGCTTTACCTCGACACCAGCGAAGAAATTTAAATATAAATTTAAGTAAATATTTCATCTCCTCGAGTGGGGATCGAACCCACAACCAGTCGGTTTTACAGCATACTTTGTGCCGTCGCGCCACGACTGGCCTCTTAAAAAATATAATCAAGTTATATTGACATTTTCAAATGTTAATTGAAACTTTTGCTATAATTTTACATACTTTTTCTAGATAAAACATTAATCGAACGAAAAGATTTACTAATATAAGCTTATATTCTAGTAAAGGGGTTTAAGCTTCTATTCATTTTAATAATTTCCTATTGGATGATACTTAAGGCAACATTTTCTATTTGCAAATACATATGAAACCATTCTTTTATGCTATACATCTCCAATTATTAATAAAAATATTAATATTTATAATAATTCCACACGTTATAAACTTAATAGTTTTCCACATCTACATTTAATAGAAACAGTTGGTCTCTACGTTGGGCGGTACACACAAAGGCGCAACGTCACGACCCACCAAATTACAAGCACAAAGCGGCGTTGATACCGAATATTCCATATAAATATTGAGCTAATCGCCCTTTCAATGAAGCGGCCGCTTTTTATTAATAACCGATAGCCGAACAGCCAGTCATGCCACTGTGCAGTGCACACTGTATTGTGTATGGCAGTGTTTCCCAATCTTTTTTGTGCCATGCCCCACTTTAACCTTTCAAAATTTTTTAATGCTCCCCTATTATAAAAATGAAATCAAATACTTATCAATTATATCTATACAATATAAAAATCAAATTAAAATAAATCAGCTTCACGCTGTATCACGCACACAGCAGGGTAGGCAGAGGGAACCTAGTGTTAAGACACTGAGTTTCCCACTTTCTGCCGAATTCTGGAGGCATTGCGTGTTGAGTGGCAGAACTCAACGCCGCGCTTAACCTCGACACCAGAGCGAAGAAATGGAAATATAAATTTAAGTAAATATTTCATCTCCTCGAGTGGGGATCGAACCCACAACCAGTCGGTTTTACAGTCACACTTCGTGCCGCTGCGCCATGACTGGCCTCAATCTATACAATATATATGAATATTAAATCAACGAACTATTACAACAGTTTTGACGGACACTTATTTCAAATTTAAGATTTTGCCTTTTTTTGTTAAATTTGAAGCGACAAGGTTAAAGTTGTATCGAGTTCATTTTTAAATAGCCCCCCTTAAATATCAAATTGCCCCCCTGTGGGGCGTGGGCCACACGTTGGGAAACACTGGTGTATAGGGAACATGTTTTTTGTGTTACCCAACTCATTAAGAGTTCTCGAGTGTGCGTACAGCATACGGCGGGCCGTAGGGCGTGTTCACGTGAAAGTCCAAAACTAATTTTGGATGAGTCCGGAATGTATTTTAAATGCGTGGAACCAATTTTTGTTTGCTTTCCCTATTGGTTATTAATATTTTTTTATTGCTGATTATTATATTAATCTATATATGGCTGCCGTTTTATTTTTTTCTTGGACGTTGCTCTGGACAATGGAAAAAGTTTAATTGGTTACTAAAATAAGTTGCTTAGTCAATAATAGGTTAGTCTCCAATTAGTTTCTACATAAAAGGAAAAGGATCAGTCTAACTAGGATGATGTAGTTGGTTTAACGTTTTGAATAACTAAAATTTATCTCATATCATCTCATATTTATCTCTGATATCTCTAGTTTCACAGATATTTGACGAATCAAAAAAAAGCAGGGCAGAGAGACCTTAGTGGCGTTGCGTTTCGATCCAACGACACTTTAGTCGGAACTGGAACTGAAAAATTAACATCGAGTATTTTAGTGTATACGAGTATGTTATCGGAAATTCGTATAATTCGGTATTCTATACAGTATCTCGGCAAGTTATAGCATATTTGCGGCGTCCAGGCATTGTATGAAATATTAAAGAGTACCTGTTGTTTTACCGGAAATGTGTTAAATAAATAGATCAACGTTAGTACATATGTAATAAATAAACAAAAATCTGCATGAAATGCAAGTAATTAAACAAATTGTTTACCTGTCTGCCCGCATGTCCCTACTTTTTTGCTGTCTTGTCTTATACATACCAGCATTACTGACTGCGCATTCATTATTGTATAGAATACCTAGGCAAATTTCACACATTACATATACATTTTCGGTATTCTATACTTTGTCAAGGTATTGTATAGAAATACCGAATTATACAAATTGACGGTAATATACAGACTGCTGTTAAAATTTAATTCAAGTTATATCAACATAAAATAAATTAAAAAACATATTATACTTAAAGTCTTCAATAATTTAATCTAAAGGTACAATACAATAATTAATAGTCACTTTTAAAAGTGAAGTGTCAGCTTTGAGATAGTAATTAGAAAGTGGGATTTGAATTGAGAAGTGTGTGTTGTAGTAGAATTAATGACATTTTAGAGTCACTTATTTAAATTAAATCAAAATCAGCTTCACGCTGTATCCCGCAAACAGCAGGATAGGCAGAGGGAACCTAGTGTTAAGACACTCCGTTTCTGACTTTCCGCCGCATTTAGGAGGTATTGCATGTTGAGTGGCGGAACTCAACGCCGCTCTTTGCCTCGACACCAGAGCGAAGAAATGGAAATATAAACTTAAATAAATATCTCATTTCCCCGAGTGGGGATCGAACCGCAACCGTCGCGTTACAGTCACACCCTTGTGCGCCTGGGCCTCGACGGCCTCTACGGCCTCACTTTCATCATATAATATAACATACTTAGCTTCGTTTATACTATTTATTATTCCATTTATCTAATTAAACATTCCCACACGTTTTATGAAACAATAACTTTTAATTTTAAAATGTTATGCATGCACCTATTACAGGTAGTTAGGTTAACAGTATAACAGCTCCGTGAGAAGTCGGTTAAAAGCTTACGTTGGCCATGATTTTAGTAAATAAATTAAAATTAAAAATTAAATCAGCTTCACGCTGTATCCCACACACAGCAGGGTAGGCAGAGGAAACTTTATGTAAGACACTCCGTTCCCCACTTTCTGCCGAATTCTGGAGGCATTGCGTGTTGAGTAGCAGAACTTAAGCTTAGCCTCGACACCAGAGCGAAGAAATGGAAATATAAATTTAAGTAAATATTTCATCTCCTCGAGTTTGGATCCAACCCACAACCAGTCGATTTTACAGTCACACTTGGTGCCGCTGCGCTACGACTGGCCTCATAGTGTCATTTAGTAAATAAAGGAATAACTTCGATATTTTTATTGCGTGCGTTGTTTGTATCGTTTTTTTTATGTTAGGCAATCTACTTAACATTAAAATATGATAAAAAAATGTTGTTAAGATAAGCTGAATTAATAAACATGACGTTAATGTAAATTGGACGGATGGAGCGTTTTACTATAATTTAATCATCGATTCATGGAAATTAAGTTTTGTAATTTAAACAGAACATTAATTAATTATAGATAGTGTTAAGTATTTTTTAAATACTTTTAAGACTAGTGTTGAACTATTTTTTTTTTACATTTTTAAAGTGTTAATCCAAAGACAACGAAAATAAAGATTAAAACTTTTCTTATTGTATCATCAGAAATAGATAGCAAATCTGATTTACTGGAAAGGGAAGTAAGTACTTTTATATCTAATTATCAAAGATAATTAACACAATTCCAATGTTTTGCTAAAACGTACAAACAAGAAAGAAAAATACTTATTTAGAAAATGTATAAAAAAATGAACGTAGCGGAAATCGAAACCGACCAGGACCTGGTCGGTTTCCAGAAGCCGCGCGTTAGAATTTTTATACGTTTTCTAAATAAGTAGCGGAGTAGTAGTTGTTTGTACTAACGAAAGTTAATTTAAGATTTATATTTCGTGATATTGCTGGTTAACTAAAATACTCATAGTTTCATATTAGGTGGAAGAGAGGCTGTAGTAAAAGTCACCTCGATCTCTGTATTCTGTTTTTTTATAAAAGACATCGTACGGGTTGAATGCTGCATTACTCCACCAAATGGAGAAATTTGAAAAATGTTTTTTTAAACGATGACGTATAAAAATTTGATTAGCCGTATTTGAACCCGCGTCTGTCGGAAACCGTCCAAGCTAAGTTGAAATTCTTTCGCCTATAACAATTTATTTAATGTTAGCATCTCTGTAGATACTATGTTTATTTAATATGACAGTACTATAATGTAACACGTTATATATGATAATTTATGTACCGGTCTTTCTCCGTAACAAGTATTAATTACAGGCATATACAGCAATCATTTTATTGTATAGATTGGAAAATATTTTAAATATGATTAGTTTTTTTATACGTAAAAATGAGATTTTTTTTTTTTACCTTCACGCTGTATCTCGCGTGTACCAGGGTAGACAGAGGCAATCTAGTGGTAAGACACTCCGCTCCTCCCTTTCCGCCGAATTCTGGAGGCATTGTATGTTGGAGGTCAACGCAGCGCTTTGCCACGACTACAGAGCGAGGAAAATATTAAATAAAATATTGAATTACATAAATATATATATATATTTATAAAAAATATATATTTTGTATACATAGTATATATGTATATACATATTAAATAAATCAGCTTCACGCTGTATCCCGCACACTGCAGGGTAGGCAGAGGTAACCTAGTGTTAAGACACTCCGTTTCCCACTTTCTGCCGAATTCTGGAGGCATTGCATGTGCAGTTGCAGAACTCAACGCCGCGCTTGTCCTCGACACCAGAGCGAAGAAATGAAATATAAATTTAAGTTAATATTTCATCTCCTCGAGTGGAGATCGAACCCACAACCAGTCGGTTTTACAGTCACACTTCGTAAAAATACATAAATACAAATATTATATTTATTAAAAAAAAGATAAAAATATTCTGTATACATAGCATGTATATTAAACTTTCGAGTAAAACCTATAGAAACCACTATTCATGGACACAGTAGCAAAACGCAGTGTCATTGTTCGCGAGATGTTGCCATATGATAATCTTTATTGTTCTAAAGCGGGAAACAGCTAACATTCACTTCATTTAATATAATTGAGTGAATGAGCGAACGAGAATCGCTATCATTTATAATTATCGTAACACGGTAGATGGGAGACATTGTACGTTTTAGCAAAACATTGGAATTGTGTAAATTATCTCTGATAATTGGATTTAATAGTACTTACTTCCCTTTCCAGTAAATCAGATTTGCTATCTATTTCTGGTGTTACAATAAGGAAAGTTTTAATCTTTAAGTTGTCTTTGGATATTGTTCTCAAGACATACTCGTATTGTGAATAAATCTGAAACATAAAAAAAAATTACAATGTTGAGGTCAGTCGTGGCGCAGGAGCACAGACTGTAGGTTCGATTCCCACTCGAGGTAATTAAATATTTCATATTTTCATTTCTTCGCTCTGGTGTCGAGCGCATTGTTCAGCTTCACCAATAAACACACATGCCTCCAGAATTCGGCGGAAAATAGGGAACGGAGTGTCTTAACACTAGGTTTCCAAGTTTCTACGCCTAGGGTAGGCGTAAGTCAAGTGTGGTATCCAGCGTGAATCTAAAACAAATGGACGTTGCCCATAAAAACTTCAACTACATATAAGTTCCTATGACATGAAAAGTTACAATAAAAACCATATATTAGGTACATTTAATCCATCATTATTTAAAAACCGCCGTGTCAAAGAGCCTATAACAATAAAATTACAAATTCAATGAGAAACTTATACAACCGTTGCAATTATAGCCTTTGGGTTTGAATAAACATGGTTTTTTCTTAGCAAATTCACCACAGGTTAATAAACCAAATGTTATGGCGTCTAATGACGTGGAAAGCGATTTGACGGTAAACTATATAAAAAATATATATATTGTCTGTGCGCTCACTTTGTTAAACACTAAGCAATGGCAAGAAATAATCGTGTAGAAGAAAAACACACACTTAATAACGAGCGCCTGCTTCTTATTATTCATGAGATAACGGTGATCTCTCATACAAACGAACATTAAACTTCACGGTAAACAATAAAGTGAAAAAATAATTGCATTTCAGTTATCGTCGTTGTCTATAATGATTTTTTATATGGAACGTGCGTTAAATTAATCAAATTAGAGACAACGCTCTCTCAAACTTTAATTACTTTCGTTTAAATGTTCTTAACATAGTTTGTTTTAGTAATGTTAAATATATATATAATTTGTGATTTAGAAAGCATGTTACTTAGATAAAAAAAATATTCTTAATAAATTTACACATCGATTTACATTTTTTAGCTTTACGCCGTTTTGTGCAAATGACAGGATGGGCATAGGAAACCTGGGAAGCTAGTGTTTAGATACTTCGTTTCCATTAAGACACTTCCGTTCTCCACCTTACCTTGTTACCAAAGCGTAAAAAAATATTAAATATTTCATTTCCTCGAGTGGGGATCGAACCCACAACACATACGTAACTTAACGTCGCAACGGCCTCTACATGTATTTGTTAGGTTGAATTAAATGTGTGTCTAATTCTCTTAAGAGTGACTATATTATTACAAAAATTTATATAACCTAATTAAATTGACGTTATAAGTTAATTGACACCGAGCAGGTGCGCTCTTTAATTCTGTTTCTTCCGTAGTTTTGATATACATTTTGCTGTAAATGGTTGCATAAATAATAATTGACCACTTTCATATAAGCGAGGCCAACGTAGCGCAAGGTACAAGCGTGCGTTTGAGGGTGCGGCGGTTGCGGGTTCGATTTCCACTTTGGGGAATTTTCATTTCCTCGCCCTGGAGACGAGGCAAAGCGCGGCGTTTAATTCTGCTACTCAACAGGCAGTGCTACAAGAATTCGGCGAGAAATGAAGATCGGATGTGTCTTAGTGGGGAACGGAGTGTCTTAACACAAAATAGATAATATATAATATTTAAAAACATTTTTTTAAACATAATAACAATAATTTAAAAATAGTAGCAAGAAGTATTATTTATAATTTTGACCGCTGTCACAAGCAATTAAAGAGGGCAGCGTCGCGTACCGATGTCGAAGTGCGAGGACCGCGAGGTGAGGTAGCCGCACGTCGTCTCGGCTTACCCGTCATTGATACATTTACCAATAGTTTAACTTTGGCATATCAGTTTACGATTGCCCACTTATTGTAGATTTATTATATTATTATACACGTGCGCGCGCGCAGCTTCACACGCTTATTTGCAGCGTTGGGGGTGAATTCTAAAAAAAACACGAAACACGTGTTTAATGAAATATTTTTAACATTCTGTATTTTTTATAAAATCGGTGGCGATTTAAAAAAAAATCCATATAAACTTTCAACCTCTTATTTGCACCCTTAGGGGTGAATTCTAAAAAACCTTGAAACACGTGTTCAATGAAATGTTTTTAAGAGTCTAAATTTCAAATTTTATAAAAATCGGTGCCGATTTAAAAAAAAACCATACAAACTTTCTATTATATCCCTATTTAGGGTTAAAAATTTTCAAAATCCCTTCTTAGTGGATGTCCAGATTAGAAAAATAAATATTTGTTCAAATCTGTTTAGATTAGAAATATATATTATATATATATTGATTTCCTCGAGTGATGATCGAACCCACAACCAGTCGCGTTTACAGCCATCCTTAGTGCCCCTGCGCCACGACTGGCCTCAGATACTCCTAATAAATATCAGCTTCACGCTGTATCACGCTGACTGATTATTTGACTATCATTTATATGATTTTCTCAGAGTTGCACTCCCCACAGTTACTCTCAACGCGGTCCAGCAGTTGAGCAGTATTTAGTCGAGATTATCATCCGTTTACCAGCACACCGCAGACCACAACTCACACACGTATGCAGTAAAATCTAGCCGCATTAAGTTACAAGTATTAAATCAACATAACATTTAGTTTTCCTATTGTATTAAATTCTTAATAAATATCTATTAATTGACTTAATTTATTAATTAACTTAAAAAAATTAAAAATTAGCTTCACGCTGTATCCAGCACACAGCAGGGTAGGCAGAGGGAACCTAGTGTTAAGACACTCCATTCCCCACTTTCTGCCGAATTCTGGAGGCATTGCGTGTTGAGTGGCAGAACTCAACGCCGCGCTTAACCTCGACATCAGAGCGAAGAAATGGAAATATAAATTTAAGTAAATATTTCATCTCCTCGAGTGGGGATCGAACACACAACCAGTCGGTTTTGCAGTCACACCTCGTGCCGCTGCGCCACGGCCGGTTAATTAACTTAATTATACTTTTTTTGGTTTTGTATTTGTAATTTATTTTTGATAGAAGTAGGTATTGAACAAGATCTGATATTGTATTGCGTAAGTGTAATAAGGAGAGAGATTTCTTTAATTCATTTTTATATCTGTATATAATAATAGCATGGCAAGAGTTATAGAGTACATACAAACGAAGGTGTGGAGCTATGATGTTTTCTGACTCTTCTAGCTATAGAGCTGGATGAAGATCCTCCGTCACCCTCATATGATTTATTTGTCTTTCTTATAATATTATATTAGAAATAAAAATACCATATAAGCTCCAACATTTGGTATGAAGCGTGATATTTTTAAATAAAAAAAAATTGGAAATCTATAAAAATAAAACTAGAAAAGTTAATTTAATTTGTAGTCGCCGTCGTGGCACAATATCTGACTCTATTCACTATAGTTGTCGGTTTAATTTTATTATAGAAAATGTGTATTTTAAAAATAACTTAATTTTTTTGGCTTTCAATTTCTGCTTTATACAAAGCAGGATTTCGCCCTTTAACATTCTATATGGGTGGTATAGGTATCTATAATGGGCGGAAAGTGGAGGAATTCAGCAATCAAAATACAATAACATCAGTTTCATTAGATTAGATGAATCATATATACAAGATGATTTAATTAATTACGACAAACCTAAACCCAAATGGAAACAAATGAATTATAATCTGTGGTCAGCATTCCATGTGTATGTTTATCTGTGCTTAATAGAGTATGTGAACACGTCTCCTGATGCAGTAAGTAAGAGTTTTCAACTCATTGGTCTGATGTCTATGAAGATGCCTTGATTGTAATATAAATGAACATCGAGTTGCTCTGCGGTCAGCTATTTGAGAAGCTGGGTTTAAATTTTTTAAGTTAACATGGTAGCTGTTTCATTTTTGTAACACAGCTTTATTTGATATTCATTGCTTTTGACTACTTACTAATCATTTTAAGAATTCTAATATATTTTCTAAATTAGTTATTAGAATAACTATATTGTAAACGAAAACCATTTACAGCAAATGTATGATCGTGTATTGAGGTTAAGTTGTTAGTTCGTTTATATTACCTACTTGCTTGAAATCGAAATCGCTCACCCGCAACTTAACCGCAACGTTTCTAAATTTTAGCGATTGATTTTCTCACAACATTGCCTACTATTAGAGATAGTTGGCATAGCTTGAAACCCGATCAGCTGAGAGCGTCGCGCGCGATCGGCGCAGGCGCAACGGAGCGAGCGACACCGTCTTCCTACTTCTCATTTTACCTCCAGCCAATAGAGATTGACTAAAACATTATAAATGTAGCACTTTATTGCGTAAGTTAGTTTTGCGTTAATTATTTTGCACGGAAAAATCTATTATTTGAATAATTTATCATAAGATTTTTTATCTAAAACAATTGATACCTACAGGCGTAGGTGTAGACAATGAATATTTTACTTAAAAAAATAAAAATAAATAAATCAGCTTCACGCTGTATCCTGCACACAGCAGGGTAGGTAGAGGGAACCTAGTAAGACACTCCGTTCCCCTCTTTCTGCCGAATTTTGGAGACTTTGTGTGTTGAGTAATACTTATATGAACATATTTTATGTAGGAACCTAAACGACAAATGTATATTTTTTTACAAAAGATATATTGATCTGAAGTTTATAATTATTATACCGTAGGTAGACCCCAAACCGTAGTGTATTCTGTTAAGTCAATATTATGCAAGCCCATAGAAACGGTTGGTTAGATACTATTAATACAACTTTGTTAGATGACGGCACTAATGAATGCATAGTACCAATACTTTGATAGAAACATCTACATATATATATTTGGAGGCCAGTCGTGGCGCAGGGGCACAAAGTGTGATTGTAGAACTGACTGGTTGTGGATTCGATCCCCCTTGAGGATCACCTCTTCATTTCTCGATCGATCGATCGATCTTTTCATTTCTTCGCTCTGGTGTCGAGGCAAAGCGCGGCGTTGAGTTCTGCCACTCTAAAAGCAATGCCTCCAGACTAGGTCCTCTGCCTACCCTGCTGTATGCGGGATACACCGCGAAGCTGATTTATTCATTTATATGTATGTATATATACCAATTAACACTTAACCAGCAATAGGTACATCTTAAAAGCATTTTAACTGGATCCGTTTGAAACGGACGCGTTCATTTTAAACAGGCTAAAGTCAATAAAGCGAACGCTTTTATTTACATGATTTGTAAACATAAAAGGGTAAATTTACATTTTGATATTCGCGAGTGCTTCAGGGACTAAAGCGGCGTTCGCTCCCTAAAATTTTAAAACACCCATTTGCATATGCTTTGAGTAAATAAACGACACTTCTGAAGCACTTCTGTCGCGGGAGGTGGGGGGAGGGGGGGGGTGGTCGGTTGAGGGTGGGGAGGCTATTAAAATTTGTTAAGTTGTTATCTCTTTGCACTATATTCTGTGTTTTTTTAATACTGTCATTCGTTTAAAAAAATATATGTAATTGAAATGTACTTAACTGTTAACTCTGAGTAAAAATTATAAGTACCTATATGGTATTGTATGTGATAAAAAAGGAGGTATGTTAAAAAAAATAGATCATCTAAATATTCAATTAATTTAAAAATATTTCTTTTTATTATATACAAAAATTAAAATGTTCTTTACAAATCCAAATGAATTCCTTAAAAGTTATGTAATGGGGGAAGATATATAGAAAGAATTTAAAAAACACGTAGGTACGTAGGTATTGTAGGTACTTACTACCGTAAATCGGACACATGATACCTATAGATAGATACGTGTTTTTTAAACATTTTTAAAGTGTTATTTTACAATTAGGAAAGAAAAATACTTATTTAGAAAACGTATAAAAATTTGAACGTAGCGGGACTCGAATCCGTGCCTCCTGGAAACCGACCAGGTGCTCTGAACACTAAGCCATACGTTGATACCTGTTTGTTTATAAAAGTCTACAAAAGGAAATGAAAATGTACGTAAAAACACTCAGATACTTAAAAAAATTGTTATGTCTATTTAAAGCAGTTGTTGATCATAGTACCAAAGTATAAATAGTACCTACTACTTAACACTAAAAGCGTACAAGGCATTAAATAAATACAACATTGGTTGATTGAGTAAATCTGAGTCGCTAAAACTGTAAAAGGTTTATTTGCATACGTTTACCTCGCTTTCTAGGGTGGGTGAGAGTGATGTGAGAGAAGAGGAGAGAGGGGTGAGGGTGAGGGAGAAGATAATCAGCGTAATGCCAATCATGCAAATGCCGAGATCCGACTGAAAGCCTCAACCGGCTTGTTTCAGGAGTTAAAATGGAGATCCACTTAGCGGGCTACGCAACTCACATACGCAATTGATGGCAGGCCCATAGATTATAAAAGTAGGCGGAGAGAAAAAAAAAGTAAAAACTAATATATAAATAAAAATAATTTATTTCAGATTTACGTACATCTTATATAGTATTAGTGTGTTACAATTTTTTTTATAAATTATATTTTTTTGGCCCAGTTTCTATACAATCAAAGTTTTTGGATAGAATAATGTAGGCGAGTCGCGATTGTCTTCAAATATTGGTCATAAAATTTATTTTAAATTCCTAGCAATGTTTTCTGTTGTCAACCAGCTTCACGCAGTATCCCGCACACAGCAGGGTAGGCAAAGGGAATCTTGTGTTAAGACACTCCGTTCCCCACTTTCTGCCGAATTTTGGAGGCATTGCGTGTTGAGTGTCAGAACTTAACGCCGCGCTTGTCCTGTTTTTTTTATCAACACTTTCAGAAATTTCATATTTAATTTAAATATTTAAAACATATCTATTTTATTATCAGATCTATCACAAACATAAAATGTAGTCCATTTCTGTAAGCTCATAGCTTACTCTATGAGGAAACCGCGAACGAATCCGACATTACCCGTTCCTAACGAATTTAAACGCCGGCATAAACTGAGCTGTGTGCTACTAATTGTGGATTTGTAACACGAACAGTGCTTTGCTTTGAAGAAATTTGTTAGCGATAAGAAGTAAGGGTTTATTATGAATATTTAAAATTATATTCAATATATTATATTTCATGAGCGTCATTGGCGTATTTTTAAATAGTTTCTGGAGAGGCCTTCAAAGACGAAGATAAAAAATAAGATAAAAAGATCACTTCGAAACTAAGAAGTTTCGAAGTGATCTTTTTAATATAATATTTTTTCTACATATAATTGCCATGTTTCATGATGATCAGCTTCACGCTGTATACCGCGCACAGCAGGGTAGGCAGAGGGAACCTAATGTTAAGACTTTTCTTTTTCCCACTTTCTGCCGAATTCTCTAGGCATTGCGTGTTGAGTGGCAGAACTCAACGCCGCGCTTAACCTCGACACCAGAACGAAGAAAATGGAAATATAAATTTAAGTGAATAATACATCTCCTTGAGTGGATATCGAACCCACAACCAGGCGGTTCCACACTTCGTGCGCCACGACTAGCCCCATGATGATGATTCATTATGATGATTTTTAGTATTCAGTTTGAGCTCGACCTTATAAAAGAGTGTAAAAATATTTAAGTTAAGTCATAATGGGCCTAGGTCCCACTGACCATTACTACCACTAACCACTAGCATAAATAAATATTTAAGCATGTAAATCTATAGAGTGATCAGTGCAAAAATCTATTACAAAAACACTAAAAATCATATAAAAAATTAATATACTTAATTTTTTATTATTATATTTCCGTTTTATCTTTGCATTTTGTTTTAAAGGGTAACCAAATATAAAGGTTTTTGCCTTTCGTTACGAAATATAGTTCAGAATTCAGATCACGAAAACTGAAAAATGTGAGCTTGAGTTAATGTTGCTGTTTTTAAATATTCAAAGTAGATTTATTGTTTGTGATGGTGACAAAAGTGGTATATTTTTTATGTTAAGTAAGTTAAAGATTTAAAATACGTTTAGATTTAATTTTTACATAGAATTGAATTTCAGATCAGGTCAGAATTTAAATCCTACATAGGTCCGTATGTATAGGTATAGATCGTAAGACTAAAAGGTATAATATAATATTTTCTTGAAATAAAAATTAATGAATTTCGAAAAGAAATATTTAATATTTTAATTACTTTACTCTGTTGTCTTGAGACACAGCGCGGCGTTGAGTTCCGCCATTCAACGCAATGCCTTCATAATTCGGCGGAAAGTGAAAAGTGAAGTGTCTTACACTAGGCTCCCTCTACCTACCTTGCTAAGAATTATATAGAAAATATATTTTATAAGAAATTTAAAGATGCTTTTCCACATACAAACTCCATGTGAGTTTCATGTAAAATACGTCAGCGATACTTGCATATACGTAGGTAGAGTCGGGGAAAAAGAGAATTATATAAATTAGCATATCAAACGCCATCATTACTCGCGTACTGTTGCGTGCGGAATATCTTAATGATATTGAAGTTTACATATTGATTAGAATTTTTATTTTTATAAGAGTGTTGAAATTGACAAATTAGACATATGTATGTAGTTACTTATATGTGAGGTTTATAAAAGCAAAGGCGTTTTAGTCGCAAAATACAGAAACTTAGTCAACTGCAGATTTCTATATATACATAGTTGTTTCTACCAGAATCGAATATTGGCTATTTCGTTGGAATAGGTTACTTTAATATTATTAATTAAAATAAGTAAAAATTACCTAAATTATAAACAAATTGAGAAGAAATATGCTCAGTTTAAAAACTGTATTTTGCATTAAAGCGTTTTTGCTTGTTACCATTTATATATTATGTGATGTGATGTATTGTAGATATGTATAATACATGTATATATTAGTAGAGAAGATACATATTTATTATTTAACAACTAAAAATATTTTTATATCCAGAGGCCAGTCGTGGCGCAGGGGCACAAAGTGTGACTGTAAAACCGACTGGTTGTGGGTTCGATCCCCACTCGATTTCCAATTTATATTTCCATTTCTTCGATCTGGTATCGACGCAAAGCGCGGCGTTGAGTTCTGCCACTCAACACGCAATGCCTTCAGAATTCGGCAGAAAGTGGGGAACGGAGTGTCTTAACACTAGGTTCCCTCTGCCTACCCTGCTGTGTGCGGGATACAGCGTGAAGCTGATGTTTTTTTTAAAAAATATTTGAAATCATCGCCCTCGTGGGTGTGTCCTTAGGAACACCTACAAACTTTAGTTAAACGGTCGCTAAACGTTTGGGCGGCCCGCCCTGAGTACTTTAACGTGATATAGCTGTACTCACTTATTCCATTTTATTAAATAGAACCTTAACAATAGTCGATAGAGTTGAAATTGTATTAAACAATTTGTTCACTTGGAACTTTGTCTCTACAAATACATTCTAATGTTTATACGTATAGTTTAAACGGTTTGGCTATTAAGAAGGGCGTTGCTTACTTTTCGTTTACTGGTGTACAGAGGCAGTAGGTATTCTTCCTTGGAAAATTTGAATTGGCGTAGTATTTGAATGCGCATTGCATTTTATTATTACTTTCGAATAAAATTTTATTCTTTTATAGAAATATTTATTATTTTTAATATTATTTCTAATCTTTATTGAATAACCACACATTTTTATAAATATAAAAAACACATGATTTTAATTAGCTTTGATTGTAATTTTGGTGAAACAAAATTTAATTTTTAAAATCACATTATCAACGAGATATAATTAATACCTTCCTATAACGTATAGAAAAGAGAAGCACAATATAATAGCTGTACTTAGTATTAAGTGGATATCGATTTGGTCTCGAACGCTGGTAGTGGGCGGCTAAGTGTCGCCCCGGATAGCGATTAATAACTCCCCGGAAAAGTTGGAGTGCAGGGATGGATTAAATTTTATTATAGATACTATAATATAACCCAATTCTTCTCATCAATAGGATGTAGTTCCTTTGTTACAACAAGAGCTGTTTGATACTGGATAGCTATTTTTAAGCTGCATCTTGCATATAATAATAATAGCAGTTGGAAATCTCTCCACTCTCCCTTTCCTCCAAAAATATTATTTATTGAGTAATGAATCTGAACGCCGCACTTTGTCTTCTTACAAGACTTAGAATATCAAAATTGTGTTACGTCTACATTCCGAAACCTATTTGTTATTATGTGGAGTTGATTAATTTATTGACGAGATTATAACAAGTAAATGTTGCTATACCTACCTTCTGAAAAAAAAGTCAGCTTCACGCTGTATCCCGCACACAGCAGGGTAGGCAGAGGGAACCTAGTGTTAGACACTCCGTTCTCCACTTTCTGCCGAATTCTGGAGGCATTGCGTGTTAAGTGGCAGAACTCAACGCCGCGCTTTGCCTCGACACCAGAGCGAAGGATTGGAAATATAAATTTAAGTAAATATTTCATTTCCTCGAGTGGGGATCGAACCCATAACCAATCGGTTTTACAGTCACACTTTATGGGCTTCTAATATGGACTTTTAATAAGCTATAGGCTATACCTTCTTATATTTTACTAATACAGTCATCTTCTCTGGGGAGTTGGTATCATTATTCAAATATATTTATTATAAGCCATTCCCATTTTAACACTTCTATCTACATCAAAAACGATAATCCACATTTATACTTCAGAGAGTTTTAAAATGATATATCCAATAGCTTCATATATTTTATGCTGATATAATTTGAATCCCGCCCTGGTTTCCCATCTTGCAATGCTGTGAGCAGAGTCGATATGACTTTTTACATTAGTCAGATGTGTTACACATTTACGTTATCATTTCTTTAGGTACTTATAAATTAAAAATAAATATTGTAAAAATTTTAGAAACGCAAATATGATAACGTCTATTGCAGTAAAATAAATATATTTTTAAGCTTCTCGCTGTATCCCGCATATAGAAGGGTACACAGAGGGAACGTAAAGTTAAGACACTTTGTTCCTTATTATGCACCAAATTTTCGAGCCATTGTCTGTTGAGTGGCGGAACGTAACGCCGCGCTTTGCCTGATTACCAGAGCGAAGAAATGAAAATATTAATAAATAATGACTAATTTACCCGACTGAGAATTGAAGCCACAACCGTCACATGCTTACTCACTGTGGCACGACGGTCCAATAATTAAATTTCACTTATTACAATATAAATTACAAGCAAGTACCTACATTATTACCATTTTGAGGTTTATTAACATTTTTGCATTCACATAACTATTTTTATTAGGCTCGTTTGTCATTGTCAGCGAAGGTTGTGAGCATCTGCGTGTTTTTTGCACGCCTAGTTAATAAGCGTCTACTGGCTCGTGAAATATTACAAATTGCGTCCCCCTCGGTCCCCTCGCGGAACCTCCCTCTTTTTATGTAGCCTTTTTCATGCCACTTCATCGGGTGTGCGTCCTCAAAGTGTTAAGTCAGCCATAAGTGTGTGTTTGATCGCAATCATGATTGCTAATTTGTAATTATCTAAATGACTAATTCTGTTTAAATAAAATTGTATCATCAAAGTGAAACTCTGATGATTGCCACGACTGAGGCCAGTCGTGGCGCAGCGGCACGAAGTGTGACTGTAAAACCGACTGGTTGTGGGTTCGATCCCCACTCGATGAGATGAAATATTTACTTAAATTTATATTTCCATTTCCTCGCTCTGGTGTCGAGATTAAGCGCGGCGTTGAGTTCTGCCACTTAACACGCAATACCTCCAGCATTCGGCAGAAAGTGGGGAACGGAATGTCTTAACACTAGGTTCCCTCTGCCTACCCTGCTGTGTGCGGGATACAGCGTGAAGCTGATTTTTAAAGTGAAACTACGAGGTCGTAGCGCAGTGGCACAAGCGTGTGACTGTAAATATGACAGTTGTGGATTCGATTTCCACCCGTGGGAATGAATTACTATTTATTAATATCTTTATTTCTTCCCTCTGGTAACACGCCTCGATAATATGGCGGAAAGTGGGGAACAGAGTGTCTTAATATTAGGTTCCCTCTGCAAAGCAGGGTTGCTATGAATATACGAGGGATACCGAGTGACACTAAAAAATGTAAATCTTTGAATATTCAAGTGCTTATTAATTGTTATTTTTATTTTTTTACCTTCACGCTGTATCCCACACATAACAGGATAGGCAGGGGCCATCTGGGAACCTAGTGTTAAAAAAGTCTGTTCCCATTAAGATACATCTGTTCTTCATTTTCCGCCTGATTCTGGAGGCATTTTGTATTGCGTGGCGGATCTTAACGCCGCGTATTGTCATTATTTGTTATATTGTACCATCCAAATTAAAAAAATATATATAATTATAATTGTTAAGATATTTCTATTACGATGTTCTTTTCCCCTCGGTTTTGTGAACCACCCAGACGAAAGTGAACACAATTTATTTTGTTCACAAACTAGACCGATTTCTCTTTTCGTTATTTTATTTACACTTCTTATGAAACCATCATCAATTATACACTATAATGGCTACTGTAATTTTGGAGAAACTCGCACATATGTTTCTAGTCTTATTACTTTAATCTTATTTAATTTATTATTTACGCTTCCTCGACCATAGCAGTGTGGAAATATAGCTATAAGTATATTTATATTTTATATATTTTTTCACGCTGTATCCCGCATGTAGCAGGGTAGGCAGAGGGAACCTATTGTCAAGACACTCCGCTTCCTATTTTTTGCCGATTTCTGGAGACATTGTGAGTTGAGTGCCGGAACTCAAGGTTGCGCTCTGCGTCGACCCCAGAACGAAGAAATGAAAATAATATTTTTTTCCTTACCTCGAGTAGGGATGAACCTACAACCTGTCGCAGTTACAGTTACACCGTTGTGCCCCTGCGCCACAATTGATCCCTAATAGAATAATTTTAGTGAAATATAACGAAATCTTTTATATATTGTTGAACCGATCAACTTCCTCAAAGGGTAACCCTATAAAAGCGTCTGGGTCTTAGAAATTGGGAAAGTGAATTAAGCACCCCGCAAACTGGTTATATCAATCATAAACTTATTCGATTAATTACGTTTTGCGGAGTTAATAGCGACATCTAATATCGGCTTAGAGATGGTACTTGAGTGTGATGTTATCGGAATATACAGCTTTACTTCTAATAACATCTTAAAAAATAAACAATTTTCAAGCTCAACGACTATAATTTACATAAATTAATATATAAATGTCATCATTAAAAATCTCTATCTAATAAGAGCATTGAAAATAGATAAATAATAAATAATAATTCTCATACTCAACCACTCATTTTATTTTTGACGTTCGAATCGTAAAAACGTTAGATACGAGATGAACGGTAGCCTATTACGATTCACCTGTAGGTGTCAAATAACACGGTTAGCCGCCGGTTACAATAGAATCATCGATAATCACGCGGCACATCACTAGCCGGCCCATTTCGGCGGTGTCATTAGGCGGGCCGTGTTAATGATTAATGCGGCGCCGCTCACAGCCCGCGTCCCCGGCCCCGCAAATAAAACTCGAACCTACACTTAATCGAGCTACCCGGGCTACCCCTTTGATGGAGTGGAGATGGGCTGTCCAGGGATTATTTTTATTTGCCCGTAGGTACACAACGTTCGTGACTAGAGTGGATTGCTTAGGGTTATATGTATGTATGTATTATTGTTGTATTAACTTTTCATGTCTTGATAAATAGCGTGCGGCTGCTCTTTTCTTAATATTTTTTTGTTATTTTAACTGCTTAATTTGTTGCTAGCTAATTTTTCTAATTTGAAATTGTAAGGTTTAAGTTCAATTTCATTACTTTTAAAGGCTACACCTAACGTTTGCAATAAAATTATATGCCGTATATATTTAATTTTTGAAATTTAAAAATAATAAAAAATTCAGCAAAAAGGCGCGGCACATTAGGTTAAGAATTTTTACTTCATATAAAATATCAATTAGGATTCTGCAGCGTAGCGAACTATTAAATTGTAAGTTTTCTAATTTTTTTAATTTGTACCACGGACTATGTTCGTCCGTGCCTTTTTTTATTTAAATTTTTTTATGTGATTTATACTTTTGTGAATATTTGAGGGATTAAAATGCCAGACCAAAGTCTACTCCAGTCAATACTTTTTTCTTCTTTTGCTGTTCTTGGTGTTCTAGTTGATCAAAGTTTGTCTTCGATAGTATCTCATCTGGGTGTCTTATTGGGTGGTTTGTTTCTGTTTTGATCGCTTCTTTAACTAAAAAGTCGCTTTTATGTAAGTCTACTATATCGGCTACGGATTTTTCACTTTTCGTAGGCCAACATTTAAATCAGCTTTCCTCAGTGATTGTTCAGTCAAGATACCAATAGTCTATCTATTCCAATAAAAAATCTTCTAATAAGAACAAGACGATTTGAAACGCAGTGCCATTAGACTTTACGTATTTTATGATCTTAAAACACTGAGCAAATATTTGTTTTAATACTGTGGACTTAATAAATAACTACCCATTAGCATGTTTCATTATTAGAATTTAATTTTCATCAGCTTCACGCTGTACCTACCCCGAACAGGCAGAGGGAACCTAGTTAAGACACTCCGATCTTCACTTTCCACCGAATTGAGGAGGCATTGCGTGTTGAGTGGCGGAACTCAATGCCGCGCTTTGCCTCGACACCCGGGCGAAGAAATGCAAATATAAATATTTCATTTTCTCGAGTGGGGATTGGACCCACAACCAGTCGATTGTGCAGTCGCACTTTTTGCAACTGCGCCACGACTGGCCTCTTTTTAATTATCATCAATTTTGGATATTTAGATTTCTCTATCTTTGTCATTTAAAAATTGTACGGTTCGGTAGGTAATTATACCTAAATATCTTATAAGAAACAGAAAATAAACACATTAGTACATTAAAAGTTTAAAAAAAACGAGTAAAAAATACTTAATATAATATTACATATTATTTTTAAACAGAATACTAAAAGAAAACATTTATTTTTGTTTCGCAACTCCTATATGGGCACGCAATTACGCCTTCCGAAAGGTTGCCGAGGATATATTAAAAGGATAAGAGAAGCAAGGTAGCAGGCAATTAGTCGTTCGGATGATGGATGATGCCCTTCGATTCGATGGACACAAAAAGACCAAAGTATATAACAGCATAACTCATTATACGCCGTTGATAACGTTGGTAAAGTTGTAGTTAGATACGGGGCCCCTTGATTGCCGGACGCTTTGGGCCAGATTATATTTTTAAAATGATTTTTCCAAGGATGATAAGGTGGTTTAGAGTATAATGTAATTGATGAAGGATATTAATGCAAGTTTTTGAATGTTACAAAAATGACACGTCATGTTTTTTATGGGTTGTAACGAAAATTATCATTATTTTTTTAAATTTTAACTGATATTAATATAGTTAACTATACTGTTTACTAGGTACTGTGTAAACGCGCCCGGTTGGGGGTTTGATTCCTAATTGAGAAAATGAAATATAGTATTAAATATTTTCATTTCCTCGTTCTGGTGTCGAGGCAAAGCGCAGTGTTGCAACTCAACAAGCATAGTCTCCAGAATTCAGCGGAAAATGGAGGAACAAAATGTCTTAACACTAGGCTCCTTCCACTCATGCGGGATACAGCGTGAAGCTGTAAAAAAGAACAAATATATACCATATATAGTATGTAAACATATTTTGTAATCTAATAGATTTCTGACCATATTCCTTTAAGGAGTTTAAATATGTTGATGTATATTTTTATTTCAACTAATACTGAAAAGAGTAGGAACATTTATACATTTTATATCTTTTTCCAATAAATCAAGTTAAGTCATTTCACAAAACGAGCATATACGTAGGTAATAAACAAGTTCACAAGCCATTGAGGTCTCAAATGATGTATTTGAAAGCGCGGTAATCTTATAAGGACTTCAATGAGCGGAATTCGTCACGGTATTAGAGTAAGACAGAGGGCATTAGAGAGCGTTAGGTGCGCAGGCGCAGGTGTCGCGTTAGCCACGCTACCGGGCAGTAGGCGGTTAGTGGGGTTAATTTACACTAATGTTATTAGAGAAATGGTGTTTTTGATGTTATATAATGTGAATGTTGAATCATTTATTTTTTTAATATTTTATAGTTTTAAAAAAAGCTAGTTTTTTTTTGTATATAATTATATTACGTACCTGTATTGAATTAATATATAATCGAATTTGAAAAATTTATAGTCTAATAGGAATGTTTTGAGCAAATATAAAATAGTCTACTTTCAGGTTATACCATCAAAATAGGAATTATCAGAGTTAAAGCGATTTATGGGGGAATGAGGTATAGAGAACCGATTGGCCACGACTTGGCACCGATTACGCGGTAAGAACGTCAAGTTATAGCTTTTACTGGAAAGAAGATTTGGCTGACACGTTGATTTATATTCTTTGGAAAATGTTCAACTTGTCTATCTAATTAATTTTGTAAGAAATTTTATCCTCTTAGCTAGGTATCAGGTTCTAATATAAAACAATTTTATTACCTTATTTAACACCTTAAATAAAACAATCAGCTTCACGCTGTATCCCGCACACAGCAGGGTAAGCAGAGGGAACCTGGTGTTAAGACACTCCGTTCCCCACTTACTGCCGAGTTCTGGAGGCATTGCGTGAAGAGTGGCAGATCTCAACGCCGCGCTTCGACACCAGAACGAAGAAATGGAAATATAAATTTAAGTAAATATTTCATCTCCTCGAGTGGGGATCGAACCCACAACCAATCGGTTTTACAGTCACACTTCGCGCCGCTGCGCCACGACTGGTCTCAACACCTTATTAGAGAAATAATGTTAATCATACATACTATTCACTTATTAGGATGCGGAAACAACAACATAATGTAGCAGCAACGGATACAAAAAAAAAACTAAAAATCCTTAATTTCGTTGAATACCAGTATATTATTATTTATAAATAAGAACAAAGGCTAATGGCATCAGTCATAGTCTAATGAATCCTGTGACATGCAAATTACAATGGTTGACAATTGGCCTCATTATGGGCGGCGAGCGACAAGCGGAGTACGAGCGCAAGATGGGGAACCCATTTGTCACGAGTGTGCCCATTTCCACTTTCACCCAGTTTGTGGTTGTTTGTGGTAGTTGGTTGCGCGACATTTTGATTGCCCTTTGACTTTGAAATCACCGACACCTTTTTGTTACAGTATTTTGTTTGTGAATTATGCGTAAATAATAACAATGTCGAGAGTTGAGGCCGCCTGTCGTGGTGCAGAGGCACCAGGGCGTGGCTGTAATGATAGTCGTGGGTTCGATTACAAGTCGAGGTAATGATTTTTTTTTTTGAGGCCAGTCGTGGAGCAGCGGCACAAAGTGTGACTGTAAAATCGATTGATTGTGGATTCGATCCCCACTCGAGGAAATTAAATATTTATTTGCATTTTTTCGCTCTGGTGTCGAGGCAAAGCGCGGCGTTCAGTTCCGCCACTCAACACACAATGCCTCCAGAACTCGGCGGAGAGTGGGGAACGGAGTGTCTTAACACTAGGTTCCCTCTGCCTACACTGCTGTGTGCGGGATACAGCGTGAAGCTGATACATTTAATTTTAATAACAAAAGTAGAACGAATAAAAGAAATCACCTCTCGAGTTTATTTATTATATAGGTACATTTAACACCAAAAGACTTATAATATAGATAAATCCTACAAAGATAACTAAACACGCCGCTCTTGAACGTGGTAAGTACTCGCTCGCGATAAGCATCTCAACCTTTAAACGCTCCAAAGAAAACGGCGAGCGATTTGAATGTAATCAGTACCAAACGTTGCAGATGTGAAGTGAATTGATAAAAGAGAAAAACTGTCGGGATTTAACATAATTCACACGTGTTATCTCGGCACCGGAGTGCACACGGCGGTCGGGCCTCTGGCGATAGGAGGTACACGGCGCACACGAGGCACTCTTCTACTATATGTATATATATACATATAGTAAAAGAGACGTATTTATATATACATAAAAAATCAAATCAGCTTCACGCTGTATCCCGCACACAGCAGGGTAGGCAGAGGGAACCTAGTGTTAAGACACTCTGTTCCCCGATTTCTGCCGAATTCTGGAGACATTACGTGCTGAGGGGCAGAACTGGAAATAAAAGCGAAGAAGAAATGGAAATATAAATTTAAGTAAATATTTCATCTTCTCGAGCGGGGATCGAACCCACAACCGGTCGGTTTTACAGTCACACTTCGTGCGCCACGACTGGCCTCGATATATATATGTATATATATAATGCCCTACGAGCTACGTACAGACAGATTGTGTTTTGCGGTAAAGCGATAATTCAGCCCAATCTATGTCGTGCTTTGTTTTATCCGTTGGCTTCTGTGCGCCTTTATTTAGAAAATTGATGAGAAATGGTTTCCATTACGGCCGCCTCGCCTTATAAAAGATATTACCGGGATCCGCTATAAGTACCTACATCTGCTGAGAGAAAGGAAATGAACGCAAATTTGTTCTCATGATTGCGTGCTTTGGAACGCATATTGAATTGTATGAAATTGATGTCGATATCGATTCTTTGTAATATGAAAGAATATGTGAATCTCGCTAGAGTCTCTCCTATAATATTTTTTTTCAAATTACAACATCCTCCATTTAATTTAAATACAAACCGAACTCGCTAGACAAATAACCAAGTATTTATAATAAATTAATTAATTTAAATAAGTTAATAAAAGCATATTTTCATCTATTTCTGTCTCTTTACCATTATTACCAGGAAATATACAGTCATATAGAGCGAAATAGCTCTGTTTGTAGGTAAACGGTTCCCTTCCAATTTGCGTGCTCGCGTCTCGCCACGGACAATCGCCTGCAAATTGCCCGACCACTGATTGCCCAGCGACGTTTATCGATATTCTAGTTGAGCACCGCACGAATTTGCGCACACCGCTTGCGCTTACTGTTTTGGATGTTTATGTTTATTTCCATAGATGAATTTACTACTGTTTTTATATGTGTATTTATTAGTTAATATATATTTTTTTTTCATACAGCAGGGTAGGCAGAGGAAACCTATTGTTAAGACACTCCGTTCCCCATTTTTCACCGAATTCTGAAGTTATTGCGTGTTGAGTGGCGGAACTCAACGCCACGCTTTGCCTCAACACCAGAGTGAAGAAATGAAAATATAAACGTAAGTAAATATTTTATCTCTTCAAGTGGGTATCGAACCCACAACCAGTCGATTTTACAGTTACACTTTGTGCTCCTGCGCCACGACTGGCTTCAAATACTATATTTATTTTTTTTTCAATTTCACACTGTATCTCGCATATAGCAGAGTAGGCAGAGGGAACCTATTGTTAAGAGACTCCGTTCTACTCTTTTCACCGAATTTTCTAGGCATTGAATGTTGAGTAACGGATTTCAACGCCACGCTTTTGCTTTATCACTTTGGTATAATACTATAGCGACAGAATGAAAATATTAATAAATAATAATCCCCCCGAGTGAGAATCAAACCTAGAACCACCGCGTTAAAGTCACACGCTTCCACCCACACCACGACTGCCTCCACTATATCTAATTCGTATCATCAATCCAATATTGCCTATGATTAAAAGAGTAACACAGAAAACATCGTAGAACAACCGTGACCCCAAAATCGATAATTACGAAACGATATCATACGGATGCGGAACTAATTACAATCCCACTTTGGTGTAACGTGTGGTGTTGGGATGAATGGTGCTCACCAGGCCGCCGCACGAACAATGGCGGGTCATCCCACACAATACCGTCACGTTTACCGACGCGTTGTAATCGAGTATTCATAGAATATACCGAAAAAAAAATATCGATTTCCGTAAATAAGTGAGTGTAGCACATTTATAATAATGATGAATGGTTCTATTGGTTGTTGTATCGATATTCCGTGTCTAATCGCGATAGTCGAACGTAACTCGACTATGATCTTCATTGATGTTTAATTGAAAAGGAATTATTATTCTATATTGCTATAAATCTAGTAAAAACAAGGGTATTTTTTGACGTTATGTATTGAAATCTTATTTCTTTGATATCGTAAATCTTACACGGTGTTAGTGTAAATGTATTTTAAAATGACGTATTTACGTAATAGGAATTATTTTATTGTGGTATATTTCACGTGGTACGTTTAATTTAATAAAACTATATAAAATAAAATAAATTACCTTTACACTGTACCCCGCATACAACAGGATAAGCAGAGGGAGTCTAGTGTTTAGACACTCCGTTCCCCTTCTTTACGTGTTAAGTGGCGTAACTCAACGCCAACGCTGTGCCTTGTTGCCAGAACAAGAAAAGAAATGAATAATAATTAATTTTCTCGAGTAGGCATCGAACCCACAACTGTCGCGTTACAGTCACACACATGCTCCTGCGCAACGACAACCTCAAAAAAGTTATTAATTATCTTTCCTAAGTGTGGAATAACACTTTAAAAATGTTTAAAAAAAATAATAATTAATTAATCGATTTTGTTTTTTTTTTCTTATAAACGTTGACTAATACGAAAACGAGATCATTTAATGAACCTTTAATACGACAGCTGTTTGTTCCCAGTCATTTAACGTGGAGGAAATAAAAATATTATTTTATATAATTTAGTCTTTTCGTTTAATTGGGCATTTTGCGCGCCACATTGCAGCACAAAGACGACCAAATGCTAGCACTGCACACCCCTACGTAACAGCGTGTCGAATACACCTATGGATCAAAATTCGTAGTTTTAGAAAAATTATGAGAGTACAGTGGTGGCGCAGACAGCAAGCGTGTGACTCAACTGACAACAACCTTATGGGTTGCGGGTTCGATTCCACTTGAGGAAATTAAATATTACGGCAACACTGCACCACGACTGGCCTCATTTTATATTATGCAAATAAAAATAAATCAGCTTCACGCTGTATCCCGCACACAGCAGGGTAGGCAGGACTAGGTAGTGTTAACACACTCCGTTCCCCACTTTCTGCCGAATTCTGGAGGCATTGCGTGTTGAGTGGCAGAACTCAACGCTGCGTTTTGCCTCGATACCAGAGCGAAGAAATGGAAATATAAATTTAAGTAAATATTTCATCTCGTCGAGTGGGGATCGAACCCACAACCAGTCGGTTTTACAGTAACACTTTGTGCCCCTGCGCCACAACTGACCTCAATTTTATATTATGAACAAATAACATTTTATTATTATATTAAGAACAAATAGTAATAAGTTAATAATCATGTAATATTATTGAAAAAGATAAACGAAAATAAGAGACTATCACGCTTGCAAAAATTAATTCATAAACAGCTGTTACAAACGTTAAACAAAAGTCGAAACAGGCGCGCGCCGACGGACAAAAGGACCCACTACATTAATGCACTTTCAATTCGTCGGCTCTAATTACGTAATTATAGGGGAGAATGGGGAAAAAAAATAAAATGGCGAGCATTCTCCACTCGAGTCACACATTATTTTACGACATTTCTCGATTACAACTTTTTCTTTCTAATTAAAAGACATGTGCTCTTTTAATGTGTTGCCATAATGCTACAGTTTTTGGTGAATTTTGGTGATTTTAGATTAGAAATTGATAGCTTCCGATTTATTTCTCTTTGTGTAGTTTTTTTTATTAGCTTTAACTTGCGTGTTAAGGGGTGGAACTCAACGCCGGGTTTTTGGCTTGCTGCCAGAGCGAAAAAATGAAAATTTTAAATAAATAATATTTCATTCCCCCGATTGGTGATCGAGCCCAATACCGTCGCATTACTTAGTGTTAAGGCACTCCGTCCACTTTCCGCCGAATTTTTCGAGACATTGCTTTTTAAAAGGCAGAATTCGATGCCGGGCTTTTGCCTTGGTGCCAAAGAGAAGAAATGAAACATTAATAAATAATAATCCATTCCTCCGAGTCGGGATCTAACCTATAACCGTCGCGTCACAGTCACAGCTTTGTGCCCCTGCACTACGATGGCCTCCACTTGAGTAGTTTTGTTAAATTAAAAAACAACTCGATTTAATAAGACAAGAACATAACTACTACATTTAATAATTTTGGAAAAATACGCTTATTTTCTTAATTAGTTAGTACCGTACGTATTATATAAATTAGATTTTATATCACTCAAATAATTATATGTAAAATAACTATTAATTTAGGTAATTATTTTTGAAGATAACACATCAACTTGGCTAGCGTGCAATTATATATGTGATTTTTTTGCTTTCAACATTATCAGTTGAAGATCTTATAATATTTGGCGTTTAGTTGTACGCGAGAATGGCAAACATTATTCTAGAATATAGATAAAACGATTTGTATTATATAAAATTATAAAGAGGCCAGTCGTGGCGCAGCGGCACGAGGTGTGACTGTAAAAGCGACTGGTTGTGGGTTCGATCCGCACTCGAGGAGATGAAATATTTACTTAAATTTATATTTCCATTCCTTCGCTCTGGTGTCAAGGTTAAGCGCGGCGTTGAGTTCTGCCACTAAACACGCAATGCCTCCAGAATTCGGCAGAAAGTGGGGAACGGAGTGTCTTAACACTAGATCCCCTCTGCCTACCCTACTGTGCAGCGTGAAGCTGATTTATTTTTATAATTATAAAGAAATAATGATTTCACGTTTCGATATTAGGTACATGTAACAAAAACCAATATTTGTGGGATAATTGTTTCTAATTATGTATTGTTTATGATCGATCGATCTGTGAGAAACTCAGTTTGCGGTGAAGCGGAATTTATTTGAAATAATTGCGTTGTTTCTAGTAGGTAACTTAATATAGGCGGTAGGTAGTTTGTTGTTTATTGCTCGGTATCTCCCCCTTTCAAGGTAGGTTAATTAAAAAAATATATTTTCTTATATTTTCCTGTAATAAAAGATAGATATAATTTAAAAAAATATATTTTCCTATATTTTCCCTGTAATAAAAGATAAATAAAATATAAAAAATAAATGGCAAAATGATGTTTTGTGAAGCGTTTTCAATTTTGCTTTATTTCATTCCTAGACTGTGATCCCAGGGCCCACAGATCTATTGGTCTTATATGTAGTTAAGAGACGGTATGCATACTTACTAATTTGAAACTGGCGCCCTTTCAGAGGTAGATCTGGGGGTACTGGGATCGTAATCTGATTTTGATATATTCTTCATTAATATGAAGAAAACATAATTTATTCATATTTAAGTTTTACAGATCTCGCTTAAGCTTTAGCAACTAAAGTACTTATTTGCATATGCGAACATAGATGGTGTCACATTTCGTAAATTAAAAAAAATCTTGTGGCGTTGTCACTACGAAAATAAACAAAATATAAATCAAACTTAATTTCGTAATTAAAAAGTATGACTAATTTTGTACGTTATCTCGACTAGCTTTTCTACCACCTAACCATACTAACCACTATACTGTATAATAATAATAAGAAACAATAAGGTTTTTTTTTAAATATGACTTTAAAAGTTCTCGGGCCGCCGTGGCGCAGGGGCACACGTGTGTGACTGTAAACGCGACTAGTTGTGGGTTCAATACTCATTCGAGGAAATGAAATATATATTTTCTCTCGTATCGAGGCAAAGCACGGCGTTATGTTCCGCCACTCAACACTCAATGCCTACGGAATTCGGCGGAAAATGGGAAACGGTATGTCTTAACACTAGGTTTCTTTTAACTACTCTAGTTAGTTAAGTTACCCATTGATAAATACTTATATATTTACGAATATTTAAGCACAAAGTTGGTTCTCATGTTGTTTCTGATACAAATACACAGGTGAGCGCCGTCCCGACACCTGACACCAGCCTCGGAACCGGCCACTTCCGCCGGACGCGCCAATTAGTGACGCACACACACGCACTGCCCACAGCCCGGCGTCACCTCACACGGACAATTATAACGTTAATGAACAAACAATAATTTTGGATAAATATTAATATATTTATATTGTATGTATTATTTAAATTATTTTATTGTTATTTGTTCTGTTATTTGACGAGAGCTGTTTCATTTTTGTTGTCATGTTTAATGATAAGGCACTAAAGTAACAAAAGTGTTTTAGGATCCTCCTCTGTCCTCCTCAGTCTTAAGACTAGGTTCCCAGGTGCCTGCAAAATGTCTCCATGCTAAGAAAAAATCTAAATATATAATAAGTATGTTACAATAATTATATATAAATTACCTAGCAACACCGACTCCATACTAATTCTCAAAAGGCAGCATTTAGTTCATTAATTAACATTAGATAAAATTAATTTCTATTCACATCCATAGACACCCTAGTAAACAAATTTGTTCAAATTAATTAGTTATAGAGACCATTAATTACTTATAGAGACAAAGTGTTTAAATTGGGGGTTCGATTCCTACTTGAGGAAACGAAATATTTAATGTTGCCATTTTCGTCGGTCTGTTGTCAAGGCAAAGTGCAACGTTGAGTTTCACCACTTAATGCCTAAAAAATTCGTCGGAAAATGGGGAACTAGTGCCTTAATATGCGGTTTCCTTTGCTTACTCTGCCGTATGCGGAATACCGCGTGACGCTAAAAAAAAGAAAAAGAATTTTTATTTCTTGATGCACTAAATTGTGTGTGCGTCGGCATATTCAATTATTTTAAAAAATTAAATAAATCAGCTTCATGCTGTATCCCGCACACAGCAGGATAGGCAGAGAAACCTAGAACCTAGTGTTAAGACACTCTATTCCCCACATTTCGGCGAACTCTGAAGGCATTGCGTGCTGAGGAGCGGAACTCAACGCCGCGCTTTGCCTCTACACAAGAGCGAAGAAATGAAAATGTAAATAAATATTTCACTTCCTCGAGGCGGGAGGGAACCCACAACCAGTCGATTTTACAGTCACACTTTGTGCCTCTGCACCACGACCGGCCTCTTTTTTTCAAAATTAATTTTACTCAATATTATAAAACTAGATCCATTTTATTTGTTGTTTTTTGTTGTCTAGCGAGCGTACTGTGGAAAATTTGAATGGTAACCAAATTTGGAAATGGCTGGAATCTGTACGTGGAATGTTTCTCAAAATTCAATTGGTGCGGGTGTGAAACTAACAATAGTTTAAACGGAATTAAACTTTTATTTATATAAAAAGTCTGTATAAAAATGTATATTTATAGATAGATATATTTCTTTTTATTTGATTAGATTGAATAATCGGATAAATCGAATCGATTGCTGTTCGTTGTTTTGAAATTGTTCGTTGTTTTGAATGTGTTACTGTACCTAGCATATTTTCCAGATTCATTTTTTTCCTTGAAAAAGAATAACACAAAGCACATAAAAAGAAATATAATTTTGATTAAATTTAGTATAAGCATTTGTGTGATATTAAATTTTATAAATTTTAAATTTATTATTAAATAACGTTATCTTATATATGTTGTGGACGTCCTTGTAAAATTATTTCTATTAAAACTATAAAGAATCTACTTGAATTACTTGCCGTACTTTAATAACGTAAAAATAATTATAAATAAATCAGATTTACACTGTATCCCGCACACAGCAGTATAGGCAGAGGGAACCTAGTGTTATGACACTTCGTTTCCTGCCGAATTCTGGAGGCATTGCGTGTTAAGTGGCAGAACTCGACACCAGAGCGAAGAAATGGAAATATAAATTTAAATAAAAATTTCATCTACTGGAGTGGAGATCGAACCCACAACCAGTCGGTTTTACAGTCACACCTCCGCTGCGCCACGACTGGCTTCCAAATTAAAAAAAAATAATTATAAAATATAATATAGCAAATATCAACAAAGTAAAAGCGACCCCATTCAAGTTTGCTACCTCCCACGCTTACTCTATTGTTAATTATATATTCACCGTAGTCCGTAATTATTATCAGTTTATACAAACGTTTTTTTTTTTACTAAAGCTCATTTAACTGACAAGATGTAACGAAGCCTAAAATCCAACCACATTATTCATATGGAATTTTGATATGTTCGTATTTAAAACTAAACCTGTTTGTATGATAATTAGGTGCGTTGTTAATTTTTGGGGAGACAAATATTAGTAAAATTTTAATTGATTGCGTTTTGTAATATTTTTTTTTGGGTGACATTTTTTTCTTCTAAAATATCAGCTTATAGCATTTTATCAGCTTGACTCTGTATCCCGTGTATAGGGTAGGCTGAGGGAACATAATGTTAAGACACTCCGTTTTCCATGATATCAAAAACAATATATTATTGTATATTATGTCTAATATTAAAACATAAGACCGTTATAGCAAGCTATTTATAAAAATATATATAAGTAAACATTTGATTATTTTAAAACAATGAACAGTTTCTGTTACACAATTAAGGTAAAATGCGCTTTGTCTCTATCTTAAAATATTTTTACCTTGCTGTTATAAAAATATATTTACGTATATGCTCGTAGGTTATTACGATTAATACTTAAGAAGACACAGATTAAGAAAATTAACAACAACGACCATTATTTTTATATGAAAATGACCCTCAACAGAATAAAAAAAGAGGCCAGTCGCAGTGCAATGGCATGAGCTTGCAATTGTAAACGCGACAGGCTGCGAGTTCGATTCCCATCTATTCCCCCTCGCGTAAATAAAATAATTAATATTTTAAATACCTTGCTCTGGCAGCGAGGCAAAACGCGCCATTGAATAAGTTTCTCAACAGGAACGAACGACGAAACTAGCTTCCCGGGTACCTTCTGCCTACCCTGCTAAAAAAATATAATGTACAAAAAAACTAGACTAACATTTTTTTATCAGCTTCACGTTGTATTCCGCACGCAGCAGGCTAGGCAGAGTAGTAGGATAAGTAAATATTTCATCTCCTCTAGCGGGGATCGAACCTACAACCAATCGGTTTTACAGTCACACCTCGTGCCGCTGCGCCACGACTGGCCTCTTAACATATTCTTTAATAATAACATATGGTACAACCATAATTTTGGTCAAAGTCCGGCAGCCCGACACGGTCTCTAGCGCGGTGTTGTGCGATAGCATCGCTATTATGCGCTACAAAACGTCCGATATCGCCCTCATTACGACAACTACCCATAATGGATGCTTATGAACTGCCTTTTCAGCTAGCAGCGCTCGTGATGTGATTTAATCTTGCTAGTTTAGCGCCTTTCGTGTAAGAATATGTTGTTGTTCTTGTAATAATTGCAATGAGTTTATTTGATGAGTTATTATTATTTTTTTTCGTATTTTTTTTCAGGTTCACGCTGTTTTCCGCATGTTGCAGGGTAGGTACAGGGAGTCTAGTGTTAGGATACTCCGCTCTATACTTTCTGCTGAATTAAGGAGGCTTTGCGTGGCAAAATTCAACGCAGCGTTTTGCCTCGACAGCAGAGGGAAAAGTGAAAATATTAAATATTTTAATTTAGTTGAGTGGGAATCGAACTCACAATTTGTCACGTTTACAGTTACCCGTTTTTGCTACTGCGCCACGACTGACCACAAATATTTTTCTTATATTAACATAAGGTGGCAGAGACTAGCCAGTGTTAATTAATTAGTTTAACTATAGTGTAATACTTAAACAAAATACTTAGAATGAATTTTCTTTCGAACGAAATTCGTGTCGACGATCGTCGCACAATTTATTAGTATATATTTTATTAACAAGTGATAGCGGTAAAGTGATAACATTCATTTGTTATATTTTCTATTCAATAGAAAAGATTTTTTATTCATAATTTTATATCAATTCAATTTCAAGTAAATGCTTACAATCAAGTTGTTGCAGCTCAGTCGCATTCTAATGCATCAAATTTCCCACATTATATAATTTAGTTGTCAAAACCACTACAAAGAGTATGTATGTATGTATGTATGTATTTATGGATGTATGTATGTATGTATTTATGTATGTATGTATGTATGTATTTATGTATGTATGTATGTATGTATGTACGTAGCTTGTGAAAGCAATAATTACAGTCCCTTAGTGACATAAAAATCAGTTATCTGTAAAGATAACTTTTATAAATATATATACATGAATTGTACATCTAATATTTTTTTTGAAAAATCAGCTTTATGCTATATATCGCCCACAGCAGAGTAGGCTGAGGAATACATATAGTGTTAAGACACTCCGTTTCTTACTTTCCGCCAACTTTTTCGAACCATTGCGTGTTGTATGGCGGAACTCAACGCCGGAATTTGTCCTGATGCCAGAGCAAAGTAATGAAAATATTAATAAATAGTAATCAAACCCATAACCGTCGTGTTATAGTCATACCCTTGCCCCTGCGCCACGACAGTCGCTATATAATATTTTTTTTAACTCTGAAGTAATAAAAAAGTACTATCTAGAGTAAGCTAATGGTACCTGCTACTTTTATTTAGATACCAATAACGTGATGTGGATAGAGCGTTTATTTATTAAATTTAATTTATAAATACATGTATTTAAGGTAAATAAAGTAAAAATTGAAAACTAACATATATTGCACACTTTCTTTGCAATAATATATTCAAAATTAAAAAAAAAAAACTATATACAGGTACCAATCTTTACAAATGTACGCCTTATCTAAAATGTTATAACAATCAACTACTACATAGGTATAGCTTATGAAAATCGACTTCCACCACAAAAACATAAAAAAAATACAATAATAAACATATGTAAAAGCGAAGTGACCATTAAAACGGATCAATCGATACAAAGGAATTAATTATAAAAAAAAAGAAGTGCATACAAAGTGCAACGTTATCGCGAGTGAGCGCGGGTAAAATGAAACGACTAATTACCATTGGGCGCGATACCATCTCTCCCCACGCCGGTTAAAGCATTCCGGTAATCATTTTGATTGAAATAATAGACAATCTGTCATTTGCTTTCTTTTTTTTTTCGATTGAAATCATAGACTGTCATTTGTTTTTTTTTTTAAACACAAACACTGCCATATATATCTGTATATCCATAGATTATAAATTCGTAGGATATAATTTATGGTAGATACAGATTATGTAAAAGCTCGAATAATTGTTGTGGAGGTTTTTTTTTTTTTACTTTCATAGAACAATTGTAATAATGAACAGATAAATAAAAATGTGTGTTTAAGGTCGAATGTAAATAGCTGTCTGTCATTAAAAGCGGTACCGTGATAAAATGACATTTCATTATGAACATAAAATTAATTTTCCTTTTGTTGTGTTTAAGTTATTTTTTGTTTTTTTTGACATAAGAATATTGACTGTAAATCAATTGCTTATTTAATTACTGTACGTAATGACAGTAGTTTTCATTCTTAAGTTATGGCATAATTTTTTTTTCTCAGCTTCATTCTGTATCTCGCACACAGCTGGATAGCCAAACGAAATCTGGGAACATAGTGTTAAACACTCCGTTCCCATTAAAACACTTGCGTTGGCCACTTTCCGCCGAATTTTGGAACTCAATGCCGCTATCTAAATATTGAAAGTGAACATAAATATATGAAATACTAAACTAATTAAGTTGTGTAACATAAAATTAAACGAGGCAATGGTGTTCGTCATTTTAATTTCTATGTCAAATTAATTATGTTATACTTATTATTTAAACTGTGAGTTCGTTTGACACCTGCACAACTTATTGACTACAACGTATAAGACGTGTTTGTATGTTTAAGGCAACCTACTTTAACGTTAATTCGTTAGATGTCCGATTTCTTTTTTATTTTTAGTAATCAGCTTCACGTTGTATTCCACACACAGCAGGGTAGGCAGAGGGAACCTAGTGTTATGACACTCCGTTTCCCATTTTCTGATGAATTCTGGTGGCATTGTGTGATGAGTTGCGGAACTCAACACCGCGATTTTGCCTCGACACTAGAGCGAAGAAATGAAAAAATAAATGTAAATAAATATTTCACTTCCTTGAGTGGGGATCGAATCCACAACCCAGTCGCGTTTGCAGTTTGTGCCACTTCGTCACTAATGGCATCATATTCTTAGTAATATTAGCATCAAACTTTTTTTCTACTAATATTTGATGACATTTTGGTTAGCTTCAGATATAGCAGGGTAGACAGAGGGAACCTAGTATTAAGATACTCTGTTTCTCACTTACCGCCGAGACCTTGGGTATTGAACGGCGGAACTTAACGTCGCAAGATTCTATAAAAATAGGTATATTAACAAATATATAAGTATTTTTAAGAGTATTAAGGAGATATAGAATTAAACAAATGTATGGCTGATGGCAGATATCAATAAAAAACTCAATGAACTTTAACTCTACGTCTAGATTATGGCGACTGAATAAATACGACCTCTTATACATACATATTGCTCGCTTTAATGTAGGAAAGATAATATCTTTGGGCCGGCGGTGGAATTGTAATAGTTGCTACTGGTAACTATTTTTTATACTTATTTTATTATTAAGACAAGCCTGATTGATATTGAGTATTGAGTTGCGGAATTTAACGCCGCGCATTACCTTGCAAAGCGGGTGGCGTCATGGTGATGTATAAAAAATAATAGATATAATACATACATATATTGGTATCATACTTTAATATTTCTGAATGGAGAAAGTTGATCGTAGTCTCCCTTTGCCTATCCTATAAAATACGAGAGACGTGTGTTTTAAAAACAAAGGGCTTGATTTGTATTCTCTTGTATTTTCTCGTATTAAATGTAAACTTACAGATATTACAAACATAGACGGCAGTAGGTATCTACATAAAATCAATGAACTACAGGGCTAAGTTTTATAAATTAAATAGATATGTAAAGTAAAAAAGTGAATTTTAAATATTTTTTCATGAAATTCGACTTAAAGTGGGGAACGGAGTGTCTCAACACTAGCTTCCCTCAGCCTACCCTATTATGTGTCAACATTATTTACACATCCAGCCTTCGTAACTTCAATATACAAACCACCTATAATAATTTTTAATTTATACAAAGATTACGTTACAAAAAGTCATTGGAGTCATTTATGGCGTCAGCTAAACGGTACGCTTAATTATACGATAGCTGTTGCGTTTCATGTAAAAATAAAAACTGCGCCGCTTTGCTATTCAAATCGGCTGTTTAATTACGACCGTGGCGAGACTAACGGCCTAAACAATCGCGATTTATTCTGTGCTTATTACAATTTACTTTTAAATTATTATTATTTTTATTATTGCCTCGTTATTTAACAGAAACTCATTTAAAATCTAATATATTTTTTTTGCTTTTATAATTTATTTATTTATTTATGAATAATTAAGTATATATTGTGAACAGTGGAAACTTTTAACAATAGATGCTAAAATGTGATAGCTTCTGGTGTCATAACAAAAAAAAAGTTTTTAGTTGCTTATGAGCAACATTCTATTAACATTTTAGTTACCGTTATCATGAAATAATATTAAAAAAGCATATATAATATATATACTCCATTTATTTTTAAATCCACTATATATAATTTCGTTCAAACGAAAAGGCAAAAATGGAAGCAATAGTAAAATATGGTATATACTCGTATAATAAAAAAAGAAAATGAAATTTAAATATACGCTAAATAGTATTGTAATAAAATTTCTGTATAAATTAAATAATACATACATATGTATACAAAAAAAAATACTAATTACGGTTCACGAGGCTTAAGCTGAGCGTTGCATTTGTGTTAGTAATTATAAAAGTAGAAAAACTTATACAAAATAAAGATTATTAGAAATCAATTAAAAAATCCAAGCTAAATAAATATATAAATTCTCATTGTATCCTGATAATTTTTATTCTCGTCTAATATGTCGTTTGAGTTAATAATGAATCTTTTCTGTATATCATCTGAATCCAAGAATATATATATGTACGTGACGCTTTCAGTACACAAGAAATTTAGGCTGGTTTTTAAAAAGCAGTATAAATCGGTATAGGCCAAGGAAGTTATGCTACATCTACATTATGCATATATGAATACTCACACAAATGCAAAGTTCAACTTAGACCTCGCGGGCTGTACCGACTAATTTCTCTACTCATTTTAGGTTCACGTCGAGAGATATACTTTACAATGTTGTAAATTTTCTTGTACAATAACTCCGGTTTTCGTAGTTAGATATATATATTATAAAATATTATTTATTTAGAGTATATCATTCTAATATAGAGTTGATGATTAAAAGAAAGATCTATCGACATATGTTATGTTTATCGTAAAAAGTTTTCTTTATACAATCTATTTATCCATCCGGTATAGATAATTATACTTATTAAAGAAGAAAAATATTTTTTTTACCTTGTTGTATTACAGTATTCTCCTATTAATATATCATTATCTGTTCATTTGACATCCAAAAATGGAGAAGTTTAGTCATTAGCACATTTTAATTAAAAACATAATGTCAGTGTTTGAATTTTATCGGTGTGCTGTCCAATGGCCGCTGTGGACAAAAAGACTAAAACGGCTCTAATGAGTAATTACATGCGACCGGAAGCCGATACACATCTACACTGAGCAAGGGGAGTTTTGCCATTGATTTAGTGTTAAATACCAGTTTAATATATATTTTTTTCATGTTTTTAGTGGCCAGTCGTGGTGCAGGGACACATAGTGTGACTGTAAAACTGACTGGTTGTGGGTTCGATCCCCACTCGAGGAGATGAAATATTTACTTAAATTTATATTTCCATTTCTTCGTTCTGGTGTCGGGGCAAAGCGTGGCGTTGAGTTCTGCCACTCAACACGCAATGTGAAAGCGAGGAACGTAGTGTCTTAACACTAGGTTCCCTCTGCCTACCCTGCTGTGTGCGGGATACAGCGTGAAGCTGATTTATTTATTTATTTAATGTTTTTATATTTTCTGATTCCTACTTACAATTTTGACATATCTTTACATATTAGCTATTTATTTCAAAAATGTATTATTTCTACAGATAATAAAAAAATAATAAGAAACCTATCATATACATATACTGTTCTATTCAAACTAAAAGGAAATTAAACATAACCACCGTCTTCATTATTCTCGAATTAATATAGTGTTGTAAATCACACAACATCTGCTCATATAAATGCAAATAAAAAAAAAACTAATTACATATTAAATATTTTTTGTGACTACTTACGCTTATTAGAACCATTGTTGTTATTTTATAAAATTATACATGGCGAATAAGGAAATTCGTTAATATAAAATATTTTATTACCGTATAAATAGCTATTTAAATTTTTTATATCTTAATGAACTGTAACTTACATAAACTCCGGAAACACTATTTAACAAACAATAAATTTTGTTATGAAACTGAAAATAATTACTCAAAGCAACAATATAGAGTTTACATAATAAGTAATGCATCGTTTTTAACATTTCTACTGGTGCATGCATGAGTGTAACTGATAGGTATCTAGTGTCTATGAAAGTGTATGAAACTAAATAGTGTAGAAAAGGCTTTATTAATTTAAAAAGGCATTTTTTTTGTAGCTTGATGTTATCCCACATATAGCTGGGTACGGTAAGGAACCTGTGGTTTTTTCCTTTGAATTCTGGAAGCATTGCGTGTTGAGTGGTGGAAATCAATGATGTGCTTTACCTTGTTACCAGACCGGAGAATGAAAATATTAATTACTATTATTAAATTTCTCTGAGTGGGAATCGAACACAACCGCTGCATTTACAGCAATACGCTTTTGCCACTGCGCCACGACGCCCGCATTAACTGCTTCTTTGTATATTTATCCGTATAAGCGGAAAAGGAAATCTTGTGTAAAGTACATAAAGTACATCATTATCCACTTTCCACCAAAGGACAGTAGGCATAGGCTCGAAGACCAATAAGGATTAAGTTTCTTAAGAACATTTAGATTTATTTTTATTTAATATAGACCATATTTTAACCCTTAGAAGTGACCAGGCACTTCTAATGGTTAAAATCTGATAGATCCGTCTATCTAAATTCATAGTCACACAGTGATATACATATATACTTTTTAGGTCATCCTTTTTGCAAGAGAGAAAGCACCCACAAGACCTGACCTTTCAATAAAGAGGCAAATCAAAGCACACTTATAGGTATTATTGAACCTATTCTATTCTACTAGTCAGCTTCACGCTGTATCCTGCACACTGCATGGTAGGCAGAGGGAACCTAGTGTTAAGACACTCCGTTTCCCACTTTCTGCCGACTTCTGGAGGTATTGTATTTTAAGTGGCAGAACTCAACGCCGCGCTTTACCTCGACACCATAGCGAAGAAATGGAAATATAAATTTAAGTAAATATTTCATCTCCTCGAGTAGGGATCGAACCCACAACCAGTCGGTTTTACAGTCACACTTTGTGCCATTGCGCCACGACTGGCCTCGACTACTTCTATTCTACTAACATGTTATATTTAAACATGGGTAACTTTAAGGGCAATACGCTTTAATAAACGATATGGGTAGGTCATAACCGCTTCTTAAAAAATCTTTACAGTGATCTTCAATTTGTTCTCCAGAATGTTATTTATCGTTGCCTTCGTAACGGTACCGTAAAGCCTTTTATTATTTTTCAGTTTATATTTAGATTACAAGTGTATTCTCGGTTTTCCTCATTAAATGAAGGTGCTTGGTTCTTTTTTGGGTTCCATACATCAAAAGGATATAACGAAACTATTTATAGGATTGATTGACCAAGATAACTGTCTATCAAGACCATATATCTCGGGAACATGTATGAAATTATTATCAAATATTCAGGTCTACGTCCTTTTGCTTTTAACGTCAAGGCAATCAAAATATACGAGCATATATGCATAATTTTTGCGGCATCAAATTTTTTAGATTACATTTCCCGTTGACCTACAATCCTGAATTTGGTATGGAACCTGGAATAGGCGAGTTCAAATCGCACTTGGCCGATGTTATTTAACCAGCACATAAAATAAAATAAAAATTTTTGGTGATAAATAAAATATAGCTAGGGAAATATAGAGCCCTATCTTCATACCTTTTCTTTACAAGTATTTATTTTCCCTTTACGTGATAACGGGTATTTGAAATATACAAACTAAAACACTAGTTAGTAAAATGAGATATAATTTTTTGATTACTTCTAATTTCAACGCAAGCGAATTTCCAAAAACATATGATTTTCTCTTATTTTCCTACATAACCTAATATATAAAAAGATAGATAGTAAATATATCTACAAATAAATACCAAATTAGACATAAATCTGAAATACATTTATTTATTTATTTAATTCCAATTAAAGATAATCACAGCGTGTATTAATAAAATAACAATTGGTATTAATAGCATATAAATTAAAGTGATATATTTGATCAAAGTAATAAAAATGTCATACAGTTTTAAAAAAATGTCAATTAATTGTATATCTTGATATAATCGATTGAAAAAAAAATCAGACAAGCGCGTATCGGGCCTGCCCACCGAGGGCTCTGTATAAGAATTGGAGGTCTCAAGCTTTTTCTGAAGTTCAAGCTTAGCTTAGCCAGAGGCATTTCATCACATATACCTCTCTTGAACTAGCGGCCCTAATACCAAACCTCTCTGTCCCTCTTTTAAGGCTATAATTTTTTTAGGATTTAACCACAAATGGAAAGTTTTCAGTTTTTTTCCTTAACTAGTGCTACCTGCAGATGCTAGCCAAATCTAATAATTCTAGGTCAACCGGAAGTACCCTATTAATTGATTACCTTTATAGTGCTATTGTATATTTTTCAGATTTTTACTAAACTAGTACTTATAGATGCTGCCTGCTAAATTTTATAATTGGAGGTTAACCGAAAATACCCTATTAATTTTGATTCTCTTTATAGTGCCGAAATACACCTTTTTTGCTATATAAATGGCCATATCTTTTTTTAAGTAAATATAGAAATACTTTTTTTTTAGGAAATCATGGGGCCGTAGATCTAGGTATACGGTTTGAATTTCAACCCTATATTTCCGTATATAGTATTCCCGAGATAAAGGCTCTTGACAGACAGACAGCCATGGATGGACAACAAAGTGATCTTATAAGGGTTCCTTTTTTCCTCAAAAGGTACGGAACCCTAAAAAAAAAATTTAAATGCCATTATTTTAAGAAAAAAAAATATTTAATTTGCTTCTCCTATAATATAACTGAATTATAATCATAGAACAGTAAATAAAACAGGTATTACTAACAAACACGAAACCATAGTTACATAAAAACCGTTGTGCTCGTGATTAAGAAGCGTTTTAAGAATATAAATATTTATGCTGTCTGTGTAGCGTGATATTGTATAGTTAAACTTTTAATATCGTTCTAGTAAATTATGTTTCTTAGAAAACTATAAATTAACGGATCGGAACGGAGTGTCTTAACCCTAGGTCTCTAACACTGCTTACCTAGTGCAGGATACGGGGTGAAGCTAATCTTTTATTCTATAACTTCAAAATTTTTTTGTATTTATTCATCTCCTGTATACCTCCTGTATATACCTATTGTTGAGAAGATAAAAAAATCATACATTTTTTTGTTAGCTTCCCGCTGTATCCCGCATATTGCAGGGTTTACAGCGAGAACCTAAAATTCAGGCACTCCGTTGCCCTTACGTACGTGCGTGGGGAACGTAATATTTATTGTTCCTTAAAAATCTTCTCAATTAAATAAGGAAGGAAAATATTTTCTGTTGTCTAAATTATTGCTACATTTTATTTCCCTATACTTGTCAAAAGCAACAGTTGCACGCACATGTATGCGTGTGACTGTAAACGCGACGTTTGTGGGTTCAATTCCCACTCGGTGAATTGTATTATTATTTATTAATATTTTCATTTTATCATGCTGATAATAAGGCAAAGCGCGGCGTCGATTTCCGCCACCCTACACGCAATGCCTTAAAATGTCTTAAAACAAGATTCCCTCTGCTTACCCCGCCATATGAGGGATACAGCGTGAAACTGAAAAATAAGAATGTTCAATGAACACAATAAAATAAACAATATGAACAGTCCAAGCAACATTCTTTAATTTCTTGTCGACAAAGCTTGACCACCACACGCCCTCGCGATAAAACACGCAATAGTTTGTAAATGCGATTCCAGAAAACGGCCGTTTTACGATTAGATCAGTACGGCAGCCGCGGACCCGGGGTGAAGAGGAGGGGGAGGGGGGAGGGGAGTGGGGAGGAGGAGGGCGAGGGGTTGTTAATTGCTCCGTTTTGTGAACACGGTCAGTGGCGTGCTACGCGAGTAATCAGCGAACTCTGACTGATTGCTTTTTAAATAGGTTTTATGCCCACTAAAATCTAAGGGAACCAAAGGAAAGCTTCGAGGCTCGAGCACGTTAGGTTCTTTCGTGCGATACGATTGTGTGAAACCACGTTATTTCTATTTGATGACCGTGACATTATGTTATGAATGTATAACTGGTAATGTTTTATATGAAAATATATTTTTTTCGTTGGTGAAGTTTGGCTGATTGGTGTGTAACCTCTTTTGACTATACTTATTTATTTTACTGTTTACTTTTCTTCAAATTAACTTAAAAACCATGCAAATGTAGGCATTTAATAAAATAATTGCAAAATTTGCAAGAGCTACTTATTACTGTGTACGGGATACAACGTGAAGCTGACCAGTTTCACGCTGTATCCCGCACACAACAGGTTAGTCAGAGTGAAATTAGTGTTAAAACACTCCGTTCCCTATTTCTATTAATACTATATGTTGAAAACCTGTAAGCTTCATTTGGACGTGTAGAAATCGATATAGACTCGATATTAATTTACTCGGAACTTCTTGAAAGAAAAAAGTTTGAGGTTAAAGCTGTTGTGAAGTTGACATACATGACTACATATCATAGGTACTATTATTATAAATGTAACTACTCAATTGATTACTACTATCATATTACTACTTTGTACACATATTACAAAGGACATATAGGATACTTTTTATAAAAATATTAATATACATAATCGGTTGACTATAATATAAAAATAATTTTAATTCTCTAGGATATATATACCTTCTTAAAAAAACGACGAGATCTCTAAGTATTTATATATACTTATTTCACAACAATGTTTCTTCACATGGTTGCTAGATTCCAAGTAGGAAACAGCTCGTCGAATGGAGATAGCACACACGATTTAACACTGCCCTAATAGTTAGCGTGACTGTTGGAAGTTAGTAGCTCAATGTGTTTTTGCTTCGAAAACCTAATATTTCAACGCATTTCTGTATAGCCTACCTGATGTTCAAACACTCCGTTCCCCATATTATAAAAAATCAAATCAAATCTGTTTCACGTAGTATCCCGCACACAGTAGGGTAGGCAGACGGAACCTAGTGTTAAAACACTCCGTTCCCCACTTTCTGCCGAATTCTAGAGGCATTGCGTGTTGAGTGGCAGAACTCAACGCCGCGCTTAGCTTCGACACCAGAGCGATGAAATGGAAATATAAATTTAAGTAAATATTCCATCTCCTCGATTCGGTCATCCATTAGTCGATTTTACAGTCACTCTATGTGCCGCTGCGCCACGACTGGCCCCATATTATAGAGACGTTTAATTTTGATTAATTTATAAAATAATTGCACATCATTCAGAATGCTAATTGAGAACGAGTTGAAGATTAACAAAGTGACTTCTCACAACTACGTACATACATTAAGTAACAATTATAGCGATTCTGTTTAGAGATAAGCTGTGGTTATTAAGCAAAATTAAAATTACTTTTATGGAAATTAAAAATGATTGATATCAGACAGACTTTGGTTGGAGTACTAAGAAACGACAGCCTTCACCGTATTTGCAAGGCTGGTTACTTGTGAAAATTAATTATCGAAATGTGATGGGTTCGATTTAATTTCTATTTCTAATTTATAAAAAATAAATAAATCAGCTTCACGCTACATCCCGCACACAGCAGGGTAGGCAGAGGGAACCTAGTATTGAGATATTCTGTTCCCTACTTTCTGCCGAATTTTGAAGGCATTGCGTGTTGAGTGGCAGAACTCAATGCCGCGTTTTGCCTCGACACCAGAGCGAAGAAATGAAAATATAAATTTAAATAAATATTTCATCTTCTCGAGTGGGGATCGAACCCACAACCAGACGGTTTTACAGTCACACTTTGTGCCCCTGCGCCACAACTGGCCTCTCCAATTTGCAATGTAATCATTAATATTGAGTAAATCATTACACAACACAAAATATACAATTCCTATGACTTAGCGTCCAATATAAACTTACCTTATATAGTGAATAGCCAAGTGGATGAAACAGTGTATTTCGAAGATGAAGATTATCGGTAAAAAAAATTTCAGGTTCACGCTGGTTTTCGCATGGAACAGGGTAGGAGGACAGGGTACTGGCTCTACCAGTTAGTGTAGTAAGACACTCTGCTTCATTTCTTCTTTTCTTTAGAATTCTGGATCACTGCGTATTGTGGCGGAACTCAACTCCGCGCTTTTGCGTTGACATCAGATTGAAAAAATAAAAATATTAAGCATTTCATTCCCTCGACTGGGAATTAAAAGCACAACCTGTCGCGTTTACACACGCTTGTACCCCTACGCTACGAATTTAATATTTAATGAAAATAAAATCATATTAATAATTACCTAGTTAGATTTAGTATATTTAGTAAAAAGGAATGCTTTATATAAGAAAAACAACCGCAAATTTAATTGACAACATTTTAATTACAAAACACCACAAAATCTATTGGACATAAAATGTCACGGTTCAGATTGCTTAAGTACATCGCCATACAATATATCTATTACAGCGGTAGGTAGTCAATACATACCCAGCGCCATTTTACTTGTGTATTTAATACTAATAATACATACATTACAATTATACATTTATATTATACAATATTTGCACGTTGCATCAGTTTAAAATATTTTGTTTTCATTTCAGAAGTTAATACTGTTGTTCAATTTTTTTTTGTAAATAATTTGCTGCTTCAGGCTTGTATAGTATAGAATGTATATAAAATATAAATAAAAAGACGTCACCAAAAAATTTAAATGAAATTATTAGAATTTTCTTTTAAATTTCAACAATTTTCGGCCGAAGCTATTTTTTATATTACACTTGCACTTCCACGTGATATATTTGGGACAAAACTAAAACCACAATCAAGACCAGCTTGCCGCTTGAACTCACAAAGCTTCTTCACATTTATAGGATTTATAGTAAGACGACATCGAATTTATTTATATTATACATTAATACGCTAATTTTATTATTTAATTCGAGCTTATAATATCACATAATTATTTATGGACATGTACAGTCCACTATAAACCTCCCAAAATGTTCCATCGAGAAGTGCGTAAGATATTTAACGTAACTAATAAATATATACTGTCTTTCGTTCTGATTAGGTAACGAAACTGAATCATGACTTTCACTTCACAGAATAACTTTAAGTTAAGCACTTGTACGTGTTCGTATCACTTGTAAGTCATTATAACCGATTTTTTCGTTCTAAAGTTCCCGAAAATTGGTCACAGATCACTGAATTTACACGTGTATGGGTTCATCGTCGTCCTCGTCATCTGAACGTCGTTCTAGAGACGGCTCTCGAGGAGAGCGTGGGGGTGGGGCCGGACTGCCGGGGTCGACGTCGGGGGAAGGTGTGCGTCTCGCTTGTGCATAGTACCCTAGAGCACCCAGCGCTGGGCCTCCAAGGGAACCGAGGTGAGCCGATGGACCCGGTAGACCCAATCCTAAAGGTGGTACGCCCGCTAACGGAGCACCTGGATATAATCTGTAAACATATTTCTTAATTAACAGAAGAACTTGCTAATGATTTGTCGTATAAGGATTTCAAATAACTAAGCAAGAATAAAAATAGTCCTTTAAATCCATTAAAATTAATACATAGTTAGGTATATTAATGTATTATTAGATATTTTTATATTATTTACCGGTAAGGCAGAGGTTTTTGCAATGTGTTTGCAGAAGCAGATGCTGCGGCGGCAGCTGTGGCCGCGGCTTGCCTGTAGTACAGGTCAGCGGTTGGCGCCGGCTGTGCTGGGTAAGCGGGTACTCCCGCCCAGTACCCACCGTACAACCGCTGGAAAGCCGCATAGTTGCCAGCTTCAGCCAAAAGTTCTAGGCCGACGGCTGTTTGACGTTTCCATTTCGTTCTGTCAAAGATATTGATATATTTATTTTTTTTTTAACTTTTTAATATAATAATAGGTATAAGTACATTTGGGAACTATTAGTTAACTTAAATTAGGGTTCATCTAAAAAAATGTCAAAGTTACTTTAGTTTTGCGAAAGTAATTTTATAATAAATTACGGTTCATTTAATTTGAAATAAATCTATTTTTACCATTGTGTGAATACCGCAAGAAACACAAATTGCCATTTTTACGCTACTCTTGAGAACTCAAATCGAATTTGAAATTTTCTAAAATGTCATTTACTAACCCTAAAATTATAAATCACCAACCCTACAGAGCAGTGTGACCCCAATCGTCATCAAATTTGTCACAGACCACTCGAGATGACAATGACGATGTGACAATAGTGAGTAATAAAAAAATATATATAAATAAAATAATAAATTTGACAAAACGTCTTGGGCACTCGCATGTTTACCGGAGCGTAGTCTACTGCTTTAATTTGATTTATTTGACTCTCTCCAAAAGGGTATACGAGTATAAATTACAAGATATTGCGAAGGGGATGAGACATAATTATTATAAAAATGCTCTATTTCATTTTTACCAAATGTTTATTTAGAAGAGTTATTGAACGTCCAGATGTAAGGAGCTTCTTACAAACGATAATGTACTACAATTTATTTGAAAAACATCCAAATATGTTTTACGTACTCACACAATTTGCGATAATTTTCTATTAGTGACATATTATTGGAAATTATTTTTAGTTTTAAGTTATATTTTAACAATAATCAAATCAGCTTCACGCTATATTCCGCACACTGCAGGGTAGGCAGAGGGAACCTAGTGTTAAGACGTTCCTTTCCCCACTTTTTGGCGAATTCTGGAGGCATTACGTGTTGAGTGGTAGAACTCAAATTGATAATAATTTATATAATTCATAAAAATACGATAAAAATTATATTTTATCAGGTTTACGCTGTATCCCGCGCACAGCAGAGTAGGAAGAGGGTGCCTAGTGTTAAGACACTCCGTTTACCACTTTTCCCAGAATTTTTCAAGGAATTGCGTGTTGAGTGACAGAACTCAACGCCGGGCTTTTACTTTGATTTATTTTATACATTAACAAAATAATATTTTGTTCAAATCATACCAAGTTTCGCGCGAGCCAAAACAAACATAAGCACCATATATACGGACCCCAATAGTAAAAATTTAATTTCGTTCTTCAGTTGTCGATTATTTCAAAAGCTGTTATTGTCATCGAGTGAGGTTTTTATTAATTTGAAGGGAGTTATTGTCATTTGCTATTATTATTTTGTTAGGGACGAGCCCTTTGTGTGCGGTTTTAGTGGTTGTTAGAAGACGCATCGCTGGTTACCTCGTTAATTAATTTCTTTAAATGGATCATTTAATTTTATTAAATGTAAATGATGGGGGAGTTCGTTCGGATGTTTTGTTGGTTGAATAACATAAAATTATTTATGGTTGATCATTAATTATTTTGAATGAAGAACAGAATAGGAAAAATTGATTGTTTTTTTACAACTTTTTGATATTAGATATGTAGGATGTATTTTGAAATGTTTTTTTTTAAATATTTTTACGGAAATACAAATTTTTAGCAACAAGTTTCAAAAAGATATATTTATATATTTATTTTTTAGGCGTGTAAAATGACATATTTAATAATATTTTGATGTCTTCGCTCTGGTAACGAGGCAAGGCGCAGTATTGAGTTCCGCCACTCAACACGGAATGCCTCCAGAATTCGGCGGAAAACGCGAAACGTGTAAGTGTCTTAATGGGAACGCCTACAAAGCTATGTAAAAGATACAGCGTGAAGGTAAAAAAATAAAAAAATAAAGAGAACTTAATAATTCCAAGAACATCCTTCTTTAGCACCTACTAACGATAACTGATTTTTTTATCCTTAAACTATATTATCATCGATGAGATCATTACACGTTAACTATTCAAATATAGCAAAAAATAAAAACTACTAAACAAAAAAATAACTATAGAAACCAATTTAATAAATAACTAATTGGTTCTAATGAAAAATGGTTAGTCTTGTTTTGTTTTAAATACCACTCCATAATTATCAGTAGCCAACATATTTTGATCGATAGAAAGCTTCGTTTGCATTAATCATATTCTAGAACCGGTCCCTCTGAGGAGTGACTCGAGAGTACTTATTTAATTGTCAAGCTGAATGAGAGGCAATCTGCTCAGTGACACTATTCTTTTTATTATCGCGAACAAAAAGCTTTCAACACACTTCAATTCGGGCTGGTGCCTTGAGACTTCTCAACAGACTATTCTCTTTCTCTGTCACTCGCGCACGCCACTCCGTAAGAACGAGTTCTCCCTATCTCTTTTCCTGGTCCCGGCGGAGTCTGCCTACGCTCCGCCCAGTGGTTTAGTGATTTGATGCTGCGTGAACTGATTCAATTGTTATTTGAGGTCGCCCATTCTAAAAAGCGCCTTAAGTGTTTCTTGTTAAAGACTAAAATCGCTCCATAAAGACATCCACTTACGTCCTCTCCAAGGAGGTCTCAGAGGAGGAGGTTGTTTATCTCGATTTAAGTTTTTGGAAGACGTGATGCGAATTCGGCTTGTATAGACGACAAACAAGGAATACACTCATCGATCCGTTTACACTTGTGCTTAAGCTTCTTAGGTTGTGGGGCGTTGGGCTCTATTTGATTGTTGTTCGAACGTTACTTATACGCTGTTTAGAAAGTTTCCATACAAGTTTCTTAGAGTGTTCTTATGGGAATAGTTTAGTTCAAGCGATTTTGTTACCTTGTTGACTCTTCGTTTTCTTATACATGATCCTCATTATGTAGTGTTATATAGTTTTTATACATTGTCTGTCTGTTATAATCGATTTTATTATTTATTGAATTATTCGGTTAAAATATTGTTTCATTTATATATACTCTGTATTTTTAGTTACAAAATTTATCATAGCTATAACCTTCAAAAACATAATAATAACTTTAATTGTTATGTCTATATCTTGCTACAACTTTTTGATATTTAATTGGCCCAAATAAAATAAAACAAAAATATTTTACCTTGCAATACGACGCTTATACTACATTAGCAAGCAAAAAAATGATCTTGGCATTTGTACTAAAAGATACATACAATACGTTATTAAAATGAATGCATAAACTGCTCTTAATTGCTATTTACTTGACAGTCTGTCCATATTTGTAAATGTCCAACCTAAGTTGATGTCGAACATACCGAAATTAGAACATTAAATTACATACTACGAATTAAAAGGATGTCTTATATTAGTGGTCGGCCAAAACAGAAATGGCACCGGGAGCTCAATTATTATTTTGGAAATGATAAAGTAGGTGACCTCCGAGTCCTTGGCTCGATTCCCGTGTCTTTGGATGTGTAATTTTGTTATTCGCTATAAGCGATTAGCGCTTCTTGGTAGCTCGAACAACCCTTGCATTATGTCATTAGGAATTTGCAGTCACAATTGTGGTTTTTTTGGTACTAAATGTTAATTTATGTTATATTTTTGTGTAGGTATGTGTATACTGAGTTACGTAAAATATATGTATTTCTTACTATTGTTACAATATTTAGTAAAGACGAAGGAAAACAATGTACGTTTTCTATATAATATATTTATTTTTATATATATATATATATATATATATTTGCTTCATGCAGTAACCCGTTCGCACACTTCGTTCCCCATTTTCCACCGAATTCTGGAGGCATTGCGTGACCAGAGCGAAAAAAATGAAAATATAACATATTTCATTTGCTCGATTGGGAATCGAACCCACAATCTGTCACGTTTACAGTCACACGTTTGTGCCCCTGCGCCACGACTTACCTCAAAATGTAAAAATCAGATTAAACATCAATTTGCTTATTTTATGCAAGCAAACGAATGCGCGCTCCATTATCCTATCAAAATGAATTTTAAATTCTTTCAATAGTATATTTCTCTAAAGTAAGAATTTTCTTACTTTAGAGAAATAATTATTTATAATTTCTACGTAATACACAAAAAAAGAAATAAATACATATTAAATAATAAAAAAAAGTAATTTAGCTATATTTCGATTTAAGTATAATTCTGTTTCAATTGAGTTAAGTTCGCGATTGTACCCTCATCCGTATGTCATTATAGAATGCGTCATTAGATAATCACGGATTGCACGTCGCCGACCACTAAACGGCGATAAACGGTGTACGTCGACAGCCCCCGGGCCTATTATACATACGTATGTTTACGACTGGACAGTTGCAAAACGGTTTGGACGTTTCTGATGAAATCGGATTTGATCGCTCATTATATGTAATTCTAAAGTACCTAATAACCAACTATGAAGGCTGTAAAACTTGATGAATAAATAATAATAAATCAGCTTCACGCTGTATCCTGCTCTTAACGGGGTATGTAGAGGGAAGCTAGTATTAAGACACTTCGTTATCTATTTTTTTCGGAATTCTGGAGGCATTGTATGTTGAGTGACAGAAAATTCAAGTTCGCATTTTGCCTCGACATCAGAAGGAAGATATGAAGATAATAAATATTTCATTTCGTCGAGTGAGGATCGAACCCACAACCAATCACGTTTACAGTCACACATGTCTTCATTACAAATTTTTACTTTAACATAGATGTTTGATAAATTTTAATCCAATGTAATTTTACCTAAGCATTATATAATAATAACAACATTTCCCATTAACAACAACAACTTAAGTCACATAATTTTGATATTATTTATTGAATATTCAAATTACAAGGTAACTTAACATGAGGTACTTTAAATCCATCTCCGTATACGTAGAGGACACGTGCGATATATGTATTCACAGACTAGGGATGCCCGATGTTTGAAAAACATCTATGTTGACATCCACGTCCACATCGAAGCTTAAGAATCGATGTTCGATAAAAACACAAAGAAAAACATTTATGTTAGCCAACATCATTTTTTTTCATTTTGTTATCAATAAATAAAGTCATTACGACATTTTAATTAAAACAAAAATCAAAATAAATATTAAAAATTTAAAACATTAAAGCGTAAAAACACATTGTTCGAATATTTTTTGTCAATGGACTGTAAAAATAATAATTTTGAATGCACGTGTACGCGACTAAATTTCGATTATGTGCTGACATCGATGTTACGATGTTTTATTCAACGCAACATCGACGCTGAAACATCGATATTTTCATCGAAAATCGATGATCATCGGCCATCCCTGTAACAGACCCAAAAAGTATAATTCTACAATAATTTTACTTTTTACGCAATATTTACCAAAGTTACAACTATAAAAAAAAACGAAAATTCTATACAATATATTAATAAATCAACTATTCTGAACATACAGCGGCAACAGTCAAGAAACCAATTCGGTAGCTTCGCCCAGAACCAAAAAATACAGATAAGCTAGCTATCTCTCCAATATCATTATACAATGAATCATTTTAAGACAATTAAGTAAATAAACCATTGAATGGATGTAAAAAAGTATCAATTTGGCTGGCGGTGGCTTTATAATGGATGGTGCGTCGGCGCCGGCTCGGCCGTGACTTGCAACCGTTCTGTGGAAGTGCCGACCATTGATTCACACGTACAAACAACATGCTGACCGAAATTTTAATTTGTTATATATAACTAGGTACTGGTTCGAATCCATAAGAATTTTCCCTAAGTAACTTATTACTATTATTTTATAAAATGTTGTATAAAATCGTTCAATAGATTAGAGATTCAAGGTTTTTTTTTATTCCTACAAACCAAATTATGACCAATAATAAATGTTATTTATAAGTGAAACCTGTAATCGTTTTTTATAGTGAATAATTTTTTTGTACAACTACTTACTTAAATACTTTTTACATGATTGTGTCAAATAAATAGGAATACAATATAAAATAAGAGTCCACTAAATCGTCATGATACAAAAAGTGTGACAAAAACAAAAACAAACTGTTCTAAATGTAAGACAAAATTAAGAATATCTATTATGTTTAAAAATAGAAGAAAGTGACCGTTCACAAAAGCTATTAAATCCTACAATTAACTCCAATTTCACACTCTTTCACGAACCGAAAAATCGAAGCCCAAACATTGGTTTTACCGAAATTATAGAAAATCAACAAAAAAATCTAATAAAAAAATTATGTCGGTACAAAAAAGCAGACGGGGCGGGCGACCACTTGTGCGGCGACTGCAATAGAAGTCTCTAAATTGATATTATATTATATTATATTGAGATGCTGTGCAAAATCGTTTCATATACAGCGACGAGTTGCTACGAAAATCTCAATTTTGATATCGTTTGCGAGAATTTATTAAAGTAGATAACTTTCACAATATTCCATTAATAATTTCTTTGCTAAAATGATCAAATTTTAAAATATTTCTTATTGTTTGTTTTGTTTCTGAAAATTCTTATCAAATATACGTTTATTGTAAGATATTTATTTTAGCTACACTCTGTATCTTGCACATAGCAATTTAGGCAGAGGGAACCTAGTATTAAGACACTCCGTTCTCCATTTTCTGCGAAGTTTTGATTCACGGAACCAAACATCGCGCTTTGCCATTCAACCAGAGCAAAAAAATTAAAATATTGCTAAACAATAACTCATATCTCCGAGCGGGAATCGAATCCACAACCGTCGCATTTGAAATCACACCCTTGCGCCACCGAGCCATGACGGCATCACCAATAAAAAATGAATAATAGAAAACTAGAGGTAGCGCGTTTTTTTAACTACTAACGTTTTTATAAAGCGTCTAGAAGGTGGCACGGTCGGCCCCTGAAGCTCTAATTACGGACGTTTGTTTTTGAAATAACCGCTTTTGTACAGGCGCCGACAAAACTCGTTAAGAGATTTAAATTAATATCAACTATAACATTTATTACTTTTGTTTCATTTTTCGTTTCAAAATCTTATGTAACTATGGTAATTATTAAATATATATATATATTTAAATAATGTTAATTTATTTTCTTCATTATTTTAATTGGACGTGAGTTTAAATGTCGTTTAATATATCTTAAATATACTTTATTATTAAAGATTTTGATTGCAAGAGAACATTATTATCCTCAACACTGGTGCCGCTGTTTAGTTATGGCTGACTCAGCATTCTCTATGACTAGCCGACTCTCTCACGAGCTGTGAACGTTGTCGCAGCCGTAAATAAGTAATGGCGGCGTCTTGAATTTCATATTATATAAATTTTAGACATTTTATCAATATGTAATATATGTCTACACATCATAAAATCATATATTATGTGTAGACATATATTACATATTAATAAAATGTCTAAAGTTTATATAATATGAAATTCAAGACGCCGCCAGATCTGTGCCTGTGTATGGAAAATATATAAGATAAAATGTTATTGGCGGCATTTGATAACGTAATAGAACTAAAAATAATGTTTTTTTTTAATTTGTGTCTGTTTGTCTGTGTGTTTGTTCACGCTTATCTCAGAAATGACTCAACCGATTAAGCTTCCCTTCACATTAAGTGTTTGTTTTATTTAAAACGGCTTATAAATAAATTTTTTTCATTGTTCGATAAAATTGCTATAAATAACTATTTTATTGAATTAGTTATACTTTCTTACTTTTTCAATATTTTACTTTTTAATATAAGTATCGATGATATTGTTCTTAAAATGATATTATTATAAGAAAACGAAAGTAATGCAGATAAGTAAATTAATAATTATATAGTTCAAACTTGCGGAATTGCTAGTCGCTAGTCCTTAATAAGATGGTAATGGTATAATTGGAGGCCAGTCGTGACGCAGTGGCACGAAGTGGGACTGTAACACCGACTGGTTGTGGGTTCTATCCCCACTCGAGGAGATGAAATATTTATTTAAACTTCGCTCTGGTGTCGAGGCTAAGCGCGGCATTGAGTTCTGCCACTCAACACGCAATGCCTCCAGAATTCTGCAGAAACTGGGGAACGGAGTGTCTTAACACTAGGTTCCCTCTGCCTACCCTCCTGTATGCGGGATACAGCGTAAATCTGGTAACCCTCAATAATAATAATCTTTCAGTAACTTTCGTATTGTTACTTTATCAATAACTAAAAAAATATAAAATAAAACCTAGAAAATATATCTTAATTACTTATAGAAATACCACACCTAACATAACATAACTTATAAAAGAAGTGAATATATCATTCCATAATGCATTTTCTTTTAAGACTTTAACTTATAACTTGCACCGTTATACAGTATTCTATAATAATTGCTTTCTTCGTTCGACATCGACATCGTACTCGTATCCAGTGTTATAAACCCATTACAATGTGGGAGGTAGAGTTCTTAATAGCGTTTCTTTACAATTATCATGTAATACAGAGGGGATTCGTTGTTAGAGGAAAATATGGTCTTAATCATAACTTATTATAAATTACTTATTATATTGTAGGTAGAGGGTAACTAGTGTTAAGACACGTTCGTTTTCCATTCTCCGCAGAATTTTTCGTAAATTTGTAGCGCTTTGAGTGGCGGAATTCAACGCCGGGCTTAGAAGAAGAGCGAAAAAATAAAAATAATATTTTATAAATAATAATAATTCGTTCCCCCGAATGGGGATCGAACCCTTGCGCACCTGCGCCACGATTTAGTTTATGTCAACGACGTATTTAATTCATATCAACTTCTGAAAACTATTGCTTATATAAATAAATGTAACTTTCCTCTTTTGGAATTCAAAACATAAATTTCTTACAGCAATAAACAAAATATAGCCAATTTTTATACGTTTTCTTTATAAATATTTTTCTTTCCTAAGTGTAGAATAACGCTTTAAAAATGTTCAAATAAAAATAGCCATATCAAATTCTAATCACATCAGTCTTGGATCAGTGGCACAAGCATGTGATTGTAAACGCGACAGGCTGTGAGTTTGATCCCCAGTCGAGAAAATGAAATATTTAATATTTTTATTTCTTCACTTAACATGCAATACCTCCAAAACGTACCTCCGAAAGTGAGGCGCGGAATGTCTTAACACTAGTCTCTCTCTACTTACACTACTAAATGTAGAATACAGCGAAACGCCGAAAAAAATAATTATAACATTAAACTTACCGTCGATTTTGATACCACGTCTTCACTTGGGTATCTGTAAGGCCCAGTTTTGCTGCAAGCTCCATACGATCTTGCACACTGAGGTACTTTTGTCTTTCAAAAGACTTTTCTAATGTCTGCAACTGGTGGTCCGTGAAGGCTGTTCGCGCCTTTCTCTGCTTTTTCGCGAGTCCTGACGCGTCGCCACCGCACGATTTGCTCGATACGTCATCTGAATCATCTTTTACACCTACAACAAAATATGTAAATTATAAGCGTGTTTCTTAATAATCTTTATTGAAATATAATATATTCTTATGCTACATATGTATATAGGCCAGTCGTGGCGCAGCGGCACGAAGCGTGACTGTAAAACCGACTGGTTGTGGGTTCGATTTCCCACTCGAAGAGATGAAATATTTTAATTTCTATTTACATTTCTTCACTGTGGTGTTGCTTCTGAGGCTAAGCGCGGCGTTGAGTTCCGCCCCTCAGCATGCAATGCCTTCAGAACTCGGTGGAAAGTGGGGAACATAGTGCCTTAACACGAGGTTCCCTCTGCCTACCCTGCTGTGTGCGGGATACAGCGTGAAGCTGATTTAATTTTAATTTGATTTTTAATCTTTATTGAAATATAACATATTTTTATGTTACATATGTATATTTGATATGTATATGGAAATTTTATTCATACAAATTAGTTTTTAGAAAATATATATTTAAAAAATTCAAAAATATCTGCTTTACGAAAAGAAAGACATTGTCATAGGGTAATCCAGAGCTTTGTAACTCAAGCAAGTCGTCTCGAGAATTGTAAGGCTTCTGCGGTCACCACTTCCTTACACGCACTTGGTTGCCTACGAACGCGTTTTTTATAAAAAACTACCAAGTAAATATTATTTTTTATGTACGTTCAGATTAAGTTAAAAATATATTTTAATTTTTTTTCAGCTTCACGTTGTATCTCGCTAGTAGCAGAGTAGACAGAACCTAATGTTAAGTCACTCCGCTCCTCTTTATCCGCCGAATTGTGGAGGCATTCTATGTTGAGTGGCGGAACTCAACGCAGCGCTTTGCCTTGACACCAGAGCGAAGAAATGAAAATATTAAATATTTATTTTTCTCAAGTGGGAATCGTACCCATCGCCTGTTGCGGATACAGTCTCAATTTTTCGCCACGACTGGCCTCAATATTTATTTATAGTATTAAAAAAATGTTTAAAAAATCAAATGCTGTGCAATTTTCAATAAATATTATATACTTTAAACCGTCTTAAATATTTAAAGAGCCTAGGCAGATGAAATCTAGTGATGGAACCAATTTCCGCCCAATTTTTCCAGAAATTGCGTGTGGCGAAACGGAATGGCGGAACTCAATGCCACGCTTCGTCCACCAGAACAGGAAAATAAAAATAATTTAATTCCCGAGAGAAAATCGAATTATTGACATCAAATAGAAGATCTATATAGATGCCTGTATCATGTAGAAGATATCTATAGACACCATAAACACTGATATTTACTGTGGTAATGTTAAAATTAAAATTAAATGAAATCAGCTTTTTTTTTTAAACTGTTGAGTGGCAGAACTCAACGCCTCGCTTTGAAAATGGAAATATAAATTTAAGTAAATATTTTATCTCCTCGAATGGGGATCGAAGGCACAACCAGTCGGTTTTACAGTCACACTTTGTGCCCCTGTGCCACAACTGGCCTCAATCAATTTAAATTACTTACTTTCTTATTAGCATGAGAAGCTTCAAATTTATTTTGTTGACACAATTTTTATGTCCAAAAAGTGCTTAATATAATTAAAAAAAATATTTATCTGTAAATACGATATTAAATTAAAGTGTATCAGTTAAGAAACATTTATTGAGATACTCAGTACTTTAAGGTTGTTATCGACCCAAACAAATTGACACCTTTAACGTTAAGTGACTTTTTAATTAAAGTGGTTTTTCATATCAGAAAAGATAATGTTGCATAAGTTAAAAGCCAAATTGAGATATAAGAGAGGGTAGAATTAATTGAATTGAAAGATTAATTGAAGATTTATTTTTAAATTAAGATTAACACTCTCGAGTCTCAGCTATTTCTAATATCTGCTTATTCTGAATTGTTACTATTCTGGATCAGATCCTATTTAAAGATAATCTTTTAAAGAGTCTCCAGAAAAAAATATTTGTTAATTAATATATAGTATGTTTTTTTTCTTTTATCAATTTCGTAACTCTATATGCTTAGTCTTAACAATGCGAAGGAATCAAAATAATTTAGATATAATCATTTACCCGTGTTAGTCTCATAACCATCACTTTGACAGTTAGATACCAGGGCAACATCCCACAATTTACGTACGTAACGTACCTTTTAAGGAAAAAGGCACCCTTATAAGATCATTTTGTTGTCCGTCTGTATGTCTGTATGTCAAGAGCTTTTATCTCAAGAACGCTTGGAGTTGAAAGTTGAAACCATATATTTAGATCTATCAAAAAATCGTATTTCTACGTTTACTTAAAAAAAATATGGCCGTTTATATAGCAAAAAACGCGTATTGCGACACTATAAAGGGAATCAAAATTATTTGAGTACTTGCGGTTGACCTATAATTATGAAATGTGGCAGTTAGCATCTACAGGTAGCAATAGTTCAGGAAAAAATCTGAAAACTATACATCAGTGATTAAATTCTAAAATGGTATTAAAGCCGCTAGTTCAAGTGAGGTATCAGATAAAAGACCTCTGGCTAAACTAAGCTTGAATTTGAGAAAAAGCTTCCAATTTTCACACGGAACCCTCGGTAGGCGAGCCCGACTCGCGCTTATCCGGTTTTTTAATTATTTCCAATAATTAACATACAATACGATTAATTTTAAAGAGTACATTACAAAAAAAAAGGTTTACAACACTATCGGAATTCAGTAAGCGCAAAGTACGACACGGGATTATAGGTATAAGGCGAGGGAATTAGCTCAGCCGAGTAGAAGTTGCGGTTTACCACCCAGGCACTAAGCGCTCAGACTGCTTACCTTCCCCCTGTTAACTTACATGCGAACTGCACATTCTTGTATTTTATACGTTTTGTATATATTTTATTCACTTAATTATCGTTAAACATTAAATTAGCGTGAGTCGTGCCCCAGGAGGTGTGTCTTCGATTTCCACTCGAAGAATGAATCATTATTTATTAATAATATTTTCATTTCTTCGTTCTAGCACCAACAAAAGTCCGATAGTTGAGTTCCGATGTTGAGTTCTGTCACTCAACACACAACGCCTCAAAATTAAACGGAAAGCAGAAAACGGAGTGTCTTAGCACTAGGTTTCCTCCGCCTCCGCTGCTGTGTGCGGAATACAGCGTGAAGCCGATTTGATTTTGATTAAATTATCGTGGCCAAAATTCTTAATGTTAGAATTAAATGTTAGAATTTCTTCGCTCTGATGTCGGGATAAAGCGCACCGTTTAATTCCTCGGCGGAAAGTAAGGAGCGGAGTGTCCTAACATTGGGCTCCCTCTGCCTTCCCTGCTACTGCGGGATATAGCGTGAAGCTGTTTTTTTTATAATTGAATGTTTATTATTGAATGTGAGGGTTCAAACGTATAAACGGACATATTAAGAATTTAAGATTTACGGAAGAACAGGATAAAGATTCGTCTTGCCATGTCGGTCCCTGGAGTGTGACCTCCTGGATGCTTAAGGAAACGCTGGTTGGATGTCACGAGGCAAGACAACGTGAAGTAGGTTGAGCTGGAAGGTCAAATCCTGGCAAACACCGGGTCCCTGGTGAACGTGGGAATGCCAGGAGAAAGAAGAAATTAACAAAGATTTATCTCGCTTTTAAAAAAATAAAATAAAATTATAAACATTTACTATATACTTATGTTTATTTTTTTATAAGAGCAAGACGAACCTTTAATCGGTTTCGTCGTAAGCTTTCTCTTTTGATATGTCCGTTTATATGTATGGACTATTGATTTGTTTGTTTTGAATACGCGTGAATAAAATATATAAAAGTAGGTAACATTTTATAATCATATGCAAGTATATATTTATTTTAAGCAAATAATTTATTATATACAATAGAAGACAGAAAAGAGAGAAGAGAGAAGAGAAAAGTTCTATGACCCGAAAATAGGGCCGGAGCTGTTACTGATTCCACCACATGAAAGCACTCCTAATTTGTGTTTTATGAACTGTTTGACTTATCTACCTAATCATAATAAATAATTACATAATAATTAATCAATTTTGGTTAATTCCCTTTTTCTTATAAGTTAAATAGTATATGATTTTACATAAGTTGAACGCTTATCCCGAGATCAGTTATACCTTATGAGAATAAGAAAGAAAAAAAAAAGAAATCAAATCAACCCAGTAGTCGCCGACTATCTACTGATTTGTATAATAAATATTGTATAGATATAGATTTATACAGGGTCTGCTTATAAACACGATATTCATAGGTTTATTCTCGGCTCCGAGGAAAAAAATATTTTAATTTCTTCATTTTAGATTTGCCATCTTTGCCATTCCATACTTGTATTACAAAATATGAATAAAACGTAAGACTGAAAGAAAATACAATAGTTTTCAAATACAAAATATAAATAAGTAATAAATATCCTGACTTATAAACAACCTTCACTAAATATTGTTGGAGCACTATCAAGTGGCGATTTTTTCAAAGCCCCCTCCATTTTACAATATCGTGTGTAATTACGACCGACCGAGGCCCATTAGGGTTAGCCGCTTTTAATTTATTATAATAAGGACCAACTGCCAAATGCATTTGCTCAACCATAAAAACCATAAAAAAATTATCACTGGTGGGCAATAACGTTGCTATAAAACGTCAATCTAATATTAACAATATCAAAACGCTTGAAATTAAGCACCTAGTGTGAAAAATGTACTGGATTTTGTCTCGCCTGATAACGTTTCTTTAAAATATGTATGTTTAATTCGTTATTTTAATTAATAAAATAAAAATAAATAAATCAGCTTCATATAAAACGTCACAAGCTAAAATTAACAATATGAAAACGCTTTTGAAATTAAGCACCTAGTGTGAAAAATGTACTGGAATTTGTCTTGATTGATAAGGTTTCTTTAAAATATTACTATGTTTAATTCGTTATTTTAATTAATAAAATAAAAATAAATAAATCAGCTTCACACTGTATTCCGCACACAGCAGGGTAGGCAGAGGGAACCTAGTGTTAAGACGCTCCGTTCCCCATTTTCTAACGAATTCTGGAGGAATTGCGTATTGAGTGGCAGAACTCAACGATTTTAATTAATCACATCAAATATTATATATTTCATTAATTTTTGTCGTGTTTAGATAGATAAACAATATTCTAATTGACAGTTTTGTGAATTTAATATGTCAAAAAATGATATGTTAATTTTTTTTTATCTATATGTTATGTTTCTATGAAATATGAATATATAACAGTCCATTTACTAACATTAATCTTTTTTAAATTACCTATTGAATAAAAGCTCAAACGAATGCTAAATAGATACTAAATCAAATATATATGTACCTATACTAATATATTAAAAATAAATATTTATTACTAGAACCTGCTACTGTTTTAAAATAATAATCTAAAAAATTTTACAAGAAATAAATTATCATTTAAATTTGAACTCTAATATATGATAGAGGATTAAAAAAGATAATGAATACTTATCATACACGTGCTACCTCTAATGTATTTATAATCGAACACGTTACTGGCCTCGTTCGTTTGTCGCCGCAAGAACCTATAACTTTGTATTGGCCCAATAGCCCAACACTTGGGCCCAAGCTGTACTTGAATCAATTTCAATACATTGATATAGATATTTGAGGCCAGTCGTGACACAGGGGCTCAATGGTTGGACTGTAAACGTAATAGGTTGTGGGTTCGGTTCTCGTTCGGGGAAATGAAATATTTAATATTTTCATTTCTTTAGTCAGTCAACACGCAATGTCTCCAGAAATAGATGGAAAATAGGGAACGTAGCGTCTTATCAATAGGTTCCCTCTGCCTAGCCTACTACCCATATTACTTCCCATAAAAAAAACTAAAATATGCTTTAAATATGTTTTTACAATTTAAAAGTGTTATTTCACACTTAGGCAAGAAAAATATTTTTATACGTTTTCTTAATAAATATTACTCTACATACATTGGCCTTGTCGGTCCGGTTGTGTCCAACAGCCAGGCATTAAAGGACATCCCACGTATCTATTAGATATGTTAAGCCTTTAATTGAATATTAAGTTACTTGCGAGTGCTTGATTGATTCAAAGAATATTTAATTGATTAATAAACACTCCAATCTCTACAAGAATATATCTGTTATATTAAGGTCACTTCATGATTATGCAGCTACTTGACTATGGTTGTAATAAAATATATTTCTTATACGTATATACAATGCTTGTAATAGTTTTTAAGATTTGTTTTTTTTTTAGCTTTAGAGGCCAGTCGTGGCCAACCGACTGGTTGTGGGTTCGATCCCCACTCGAGGAGATGAAATATTTACTTAAATTTATATTTCCATTTCTTCGCACTGGTGTCGAGGTTAAGCGGTTGAGTTCTGCCACTCAACACGCAATGCCTCCAGAATTCGGCAGAAAGTGGGGAACGGAGTGTCTTACCACTAGGTTCCCTCTGCCTACTCTGCTGTGTGCGGGATACAGCGTGAAGCTAATTTATTTATTTATTTTTTTTTATTTTTTTATTTTAGCTTTACGCTGTATGCATGGAGCAGGGAAGGCAGAGGGAGGAATAGTGTTAAGACACTCGGCTCCACTCTTTCCGTTGAATTATGGAGGTATTGCGTGTTGAGTGGCGGAACTCAATTCCGCGTTACGCCTCGACACCAGAACGATGAAAAGAAAATATTAAATATTTCATTCCACTTGAGTGGAGAATCACAACACACACCACCCCCTGCGCCACGACTGGCCTCAATGTTACATTTAAATTATGAAATTATTTATTATATATGCAGTGTACTTGAATGATGCAAATCCATTTAGTAAACTAATAACGTATATTATATTTATGTACCTATTACTTATCTATTACTGAGCAAAAAATAGAGATCATAGTGACTTACCACTAAGTTCTCTCTGAGCCTTATTTTAATAAAAAAAATCGAATCAGCCTCACGCTGTATTCGACACACTGCAGAGGCAGAGGGAATCTAGTGTTAAAACACTCCGTTCCCCACTTCACTTAATGGCATTAGTTTTATGTTAAAAACTGTTCCTGAAAACATTTAAAGGAAAAACTAAACGCTTTTACTTAATATCTTAATTTATGTCTGACCAAGAATAATCAAGCATAACCTTCACAATAGGTAATCAAATGGTCATGTGATAATAGAATGTGCTGACAAGGTGATTTTATTAAATAGGTCTTATTTTATTAAAATAAATTGTGAAACATTTGAACAGAGACTATACACGTCAGGTTGTGGGTTCAATTACCACTCGAGTAAATTAGATTTTAATTTTTTTTCTTCGCAACGCAATGCATCCGGAATTCGACGGAAAATGGTAGTATTTTTTCTTTTCTAAGTGTGGAATTGTCTTTTAAAAATGTTAAGAATAATGATTTGTTTTTAGAATTTAACTTTGTGCTTTAAACTATAATGAACATTATGCGCATTTAGAAAACAAACTTTAACGGATTTTAAAAAGAGTCTTGTAAACTTTTAAACATTAAAAAATATTAGAGACTTCTCATAACATTAATAGTAATCTTTTCAAATTTGCAGGGAGATTTCTATGTAGTTTAGAAAAAAACTTGACTGTAAGATAGGTAAGTGATAAAAAAAAATTAAGTCAATTATAATAAGTACCCTGTAAGTTTTGTATTAGATATCTTATAGTTGACAATCAGCTACACGCTGTTTCCCGCACACAGCAGGGTAGGCAGAGGGAACCTAGTGTTAAGACACTCCGTTCTCCACATAAGTATAGTTAACAAGTAGTATAGTTTACAATAAATAATAAAAAATAAAAATCACATCAAGTAATTTGTTAGAAGCAGCGGTATAATTAATTAACGCATTATGCTTGAGTTACTGGAAGCCATGCGAGATGCGCGGGCGCAGCGAACAATGCGACGAAAGAGATGACGTTACGTCATAGTGGCGTAACACGGTTCACACGAATTATCACTGAAAGTTTTGTATGTCATAATAAATATTTTATAAACAAAAGATAGTTATATTAAATTGCCTTATAATTATTTTAATTTACTATAATTTCTTTCATCTGGTTGAAAGATATAACCCCCTTAAAGCTAGTATTATAAGAGATATAATCATAATTAATTATTATATTATAATATTATAGTTAATTTATTTTGCAATAATAATATAAAAATATTATAAAAAACATAAGTAAGATATGAGAACTGTTATTAGTAAATTCAGTAAGGTATCTATATATCACTGAAACTCCTTTGTTGACTTACAATGTACTAAATAGTACTAGTATTTTAGAAATTCAGCGAAAAATAGAGAACGCAGTGTCTTATCACTCACTAGCTTTCCTGCCACTACACTTCTATGTGCGGGATACAGCGTGAAGCTAAAAAAAAAATTTACATACCGTAGACAGTTATCAAATACTGTTTATTGTAACACTAACCTATCTTGGATACAAGCTAAGTTTCATTCAATCTGCGTCTCAGTTAGTCTCTAGAGTTATTCAGTAGAATTTTTCCCGTAATTAAAGATATAACTCGTAGTAATAATTGTAAAACAATACTGCAATGCCGCTGCCTGATTTTTGCCACGATAGCAATTAGAAAATGTATGTAATTATATGTTTATGTAAACCTGATTACAATGCAACGGTTTCTTACATTTGTAACCGTAAGAGGACTATTACTAACTACATATTTTTTTTTTACATTTTTTTTTAAATGTTATTCCACACTTTGGAAAGAAAAGTTATTTAGAAAACGTATAAACAATTTGAACGTAGCGGGACTCGAACCGACCTGGTCGGTTTCCAGGAGGCCGGGTTCGAGTCCCGCTACGTTCAAATTTTCAGTTTTCTAAATAAGTATTTTTCTTACATATTTTTTGGTTTTTTTTTTTTGCGAATTCGTAAAAGAAAAACGTTGAAAATGACCTTCTGTTTTAATTTTTTTATAATAAAATAATAATCTTTATTAGCATACAAATAAATAATAATTTAACTTTTATTCTTTATTTTAATATTCATTTAACGAGAGAAAGATACGAAACTCGCACGTTTTAATTATTTTAATTAAAAAAAAACAATTGAATAGAATTCTAAGCATAAATTCTACGTTTCATCTTTGTTTTGTGGCATTATATAAATAGTAGTAACTATTCATATTTAAACCGTGGGAAATTTAATGTGTCGTATCGAACAAGCTTACCGCTTTTAGATTTGGATAAGTCAATGTGAAATCGTATGAAAAATTATATATTTTCGAATACCCTTATGGAACCATTCAAGTGGACTATGGTATCTCCGAAGCTATTACACGGCATCTTCACATTGCTTTATATTTCCTATTCCATATTAAACTCGCATAGTATGATAAATGTATCAGCTTAATAATAACAAACAGCTACGCATTTCAAAGTCTTTATACGTATATAAAATTAACTGATATGAAAGTAAAAACAATGCTAAAACCAATTGGAATTAAGTTATAAAATTGTATTAAATACTAGAGACTCGAACGCGGCTTCACTCGCTTAAACTTATTTTTGTATTATAGCCAAAGAATAATAATTAAATAAAATATTTTTTTTTAACAAAAACTATCCTATGTCATTTACAACACCTCTAAGAATAACTATAAAAAAATTCATAATAATCGGTTAAATAGTTTTAGCGTGAAAGCGTAACAAACAAACTAACATTCACCTTTAGAACATTACTATGACATACATTGCCTACACTATATTTAGTATCAAAAATCATCATTAACCAAACCAGTGGCTCGACAATTTCAACATTAGTACAACAAATACGTGTGTAAAATAATCTCCCCAAAAAAAAAAGTTTTAATCACAAGTCTTAAGACGAACCTTTATATTTTAAATCGAACCCAATTTCACAGCTCACATCGCCTGTCAGAAACGACACAAAGCCACATGGAAGCCGTATTATGGGAGAACTCTGGGCCTATTTATATCAATGATGATAATCTATTTATTGTCACACTAAAAAGTTTTGATTTTATCATTTGGTGCGTTGAAAGAATTGTCACTTCTTGTCGCGACGCCAAAAGTCACTTTGGTCGGTGACGTGACGAAATGACTTTTATTTTTGTGATATTAAGGTCTAAAGTTGTTTAAAATGACGTGATCTGAAACAAGGTATGCTAAGTAGATTAGCGATGGTGCGCGCTTGAGGTTAGGTTTGACGTTTCGAGTAACGAACCAGTGGCTTCGTAAAGGTACAATTAGTGACAAAATTGTTTTGCTTTTTTTATGCTTAACGGTGTATCCCGCTCATAGCAAGGTAGGCAGAGGGAACCTGGTGACCTAGTGTTGAGACACTCCATTCTCTTTAAGACAATTCCGTTTACCACTTTCCACCGAATTCTTTAAGTATTACGTGTCGACGACAATGAACACCGCGCTTAGCCTCGTTACCAGAGCGAGAAAATGAAAATATTAAATATTTCATTTTCTCATATGGGAATCGAACTCACAACCTATTGCATTTATAATCGCACTTTGCGCCACGACTGGATTTAAATAACTTTATTTAACATATTATATATACATATGAAAGTCAAAAAACATAATTTACTTACTTTAAAATCAACGTAATTAATCGTTTCAAATACGTTTTACTTGTAAGTGTTGAACAATCGATTTAATCGTGCGACCACGAGTGTACCATTACACGAACATTAATTACTTTTGTAAATTGTCAGTAAGGTTTATATTATGAAGACTAATTGCTATAAACGCTGTATTTTTCACATTCTCAGTAAATGAGTTTCTTTCAAATTACAATGCAAGAAGCTTTGTGTTTACAGTTGTATGTACGTAGTGGTTTAATTACCAGCCAGCGGACGTTGAATACAGTAAGTGATAGGTTAAAATCATTAGATTAAATCTGAAGTCTTGAAGAGCATATTAGAATAGATGGTTATTATTACATTATTTTAATTTTTTATATTATTTTGAATTAATTTTAAAAGAACAACAGAGTTTTTATTTCTATACATACTGCTAAACCACTCGGTTTCTACTTTTATTCCATTTAGAAACATAACACGGTGTATATATAGTAGAGATTCAATGTTGCGCTTCATCCAAGCTTACTACATAAACAATTTTTTTTTATTAAATAAGTATAAATATACTCGAGGCCAGTCTTGGCGCCAGGACTCAAGCGCAGCGTTGAGTTTCGCCACTCAACATGCAATGCTTCCGAATACTTAACACTAGGTTCCCTCTGTCTACCATGCTATGTGCAATATACAGCGGAAAGCGGATTAAATAATAAATATACTCCCAACTAATATTTTAACACCAAATTCATACCATACCGCTGCTGTTAGACATTTTGCCCGCGACTGTACTGATGCAAACTGCCACCATGGACATTCACGAATTAGGTAAGCTATTTAAAGTTTAAAAACGAACTCAACTTGACATTTGACAAAAAGCTGATTACGACGTCATTTTTTTCCTCTTCCCCCGGGCAAAGGGCCTTTCAGCCGGGATTAATTTCTTACGTTTTATACGGGTTCACTTATCTCGGGACCGTGTGTTTGGAGCGAGTTGTATTTATCGCAGCTATTATACCTTTTATTATTTAATTTATTTAACACTTCGAGTTTATCGGCTTGTCTATTAAATCGTCGTAGGTAATGCGATTGAAAGCTAAACATTCTAGAGATAGTTAACATAATATATGAGTACGTTAGCTATTTAGAAAAGCATAAATTTTAAGCCTGTTTAGAACATAAAGTTTATGTGATTAGAATAACCCTTTCGCTAGTGAATGAAGATAAGGTTACATTTTGCTTTTACTAAAGTGTAAATGTAGAGACGGATTTTAAATAAATTGTAAATTGATTTTTAAGTTAGAAAACGAAAATTAATCTTTTTTTTTGTTTACAGCGGCTTTTGTTCTTTCATTTTACAAATCAAAAACGATTTTAAAAATAAATCAAGAACGTAACCAAAAGGATAGCATATATAACAAGGCAAAATTTAAGTATCTTTACATTTAGATAAACATAAATCATTATGCATGACATTTTTTTCTATTTTTTTTAAATAAAATATAAAAAATAAAGTAGATATTAATTAACGTTAGTAATAATTTATGATCTTCTCGTTACCCTATTCGCTTATTATTTCTTAATAACTATATAAGAATAAATGATGTATCTGATTGAAATTAATTATTAATATAAAATATAAATAATTAATTGTAATTGTTCTTTTTTTTTAAAAAAATAACTATTAACACTTATCCTTAGAAGTTAACTGTTTTATTGTTTCTCAGTCATGGTTAGAATAAACCTGCGTATTCTTATTAAACTTTACACAATAAAAGTCAAGGCAAATATACGTGTTAAGAAATAGAAACAGTTCTCTTTATTTTACATCAACAATCGATTTGTTCAATATTCACATTTAAATACTCGATCAAATATCTATCAGTACAAAAAGGAAAAAAACATTTTATATTATTATTTTATTTCTTTTGAAAATTAAACAAATTATATAAATTATATTTCATAGATGTGTAATTTCACATAGTATGGTAGAATTTTGAAGCATATCCTTTATTTTCGCAATTCTTTAATTCCGCTGATTTTCATATTTAGGTGATTTTATATTGCCTGGTGTATAATATCCAAAACTAAGCTTTTCATTAATATAAGTGCTCCCCAAATGGGATTCAAACCAACAACAACATGGTATACGACGGCGATCAATAATTGTTAAATTTTATTATTTTTATATAAATACCGCAATAAGGAAGACGAAATATTTACAATAAAATTTATTTATTGCTTACTTATATATGTAAAATGAAGTTTAAATTATGTATAAAATATAAAATACATATAAAATATTTATAAGGCTTAAAATATGTAGATATTGTTTTAACTTTTGAAACAAGTTATTTTTACTAAATATATATATATCTTAGTCATTTAAGTTCAAACACTTCAAAATTGTTTTTTTACTGACACTACTATTGGTTTAGAAATTTACATATTAGTATTAGTTTTAGCATTTCAAGTAACAATATTATTAAAAAACAGAACAGTATACATAGATATTTTTTGTATAAAAACAAGTTATTAACTGGGGAACGGAGTGTCTTAACACTATGTTCCTTCTGCCTACCCTGCTGTGTGCGGGATACAGCGTGAAGCTGATTTTTTATTATGATGTTATTAAAAATTACGGACCGTTAAGAAATGAGGTCCTTTAATTTAATTTACTCCAAATCCGCAAGAATCAATATAAAATTTGGTCCTTGTACCTTGTAGTTACATACTACCTACATACAAAATGTTAACAAATAAGTAATATTTTTTTACAAAAATGTAGAATTTTACTTAGAATATATTTCTGGTTGAATATAATAAAATTTAAAAAGTATATCCTTTATTATAATTAATTTACATTTTGTTACTTTAATAATTTGTTCTTCTTATAATAATGTAAATTTATACTTAAACATATTTAAATATATGTAGTTTTGTAATTTAAAATATTATATACCTAATAAAACATTTTACATAAATCAATAGTTTTAAGTAAAATTATAGGTATCTTTATTTCATATATAAAAAATGTTAATAAAATATATTTACGGTGTTAAGATACGCCAGCCAATAAACAAATTCTCAAATTTGGAGAGTAAGTAGAGAGCGGGGTGTCAAGCCACTAGGTTCTCTCTACCTACCCTGCTAAGCAGGATAAAGCGGGAAACTATACAAAAAACAGCATATGGGTATATTATCTAAATACAAATTTACTTATATGTTGATCGAGCCTGAATAAGTTATAAAACTGTCTATTATTAATAAATGCAGCACTATAAAATCGCGTGACGACTATTATCGCTCATTGTCAGAAATGATTATATTAAAGAAATAGTGTAAATAAATAATCCATAATTTATATTTTTAATATTATATCAATAACAATTATAATTATGTGTCTAGGCCGTTTTTATAATTAGAATCTGACTTGGGTTAATAGAAACAAGCAGTGCCGTTGATGTCTTTTCTAAGACGCATCCATTTAACCTTGATATTTTTTTATATTGGGATAGTAAATGAGACTCATTGGTACATGCTTCAAATAGCAAACGTTTTATATATTGTATAATTATATAATAATAGCTAAAATTTATAAATATGTTTCCTCATAGATATGTTCCCTACGTAACACAAAATACAAACGGCAACATATTCTGAATCAAAACTTAGACTCTATCTATTAATATTTTCTTTTTAAAGCCACTTCCGGAGTACTAACCTGGTGAATCCGTGGCTGATCGGTCCGAATCGGAATCCCTGTGCGCGCTGAGGTCTCTGGGCGCAGCGTCGAGGATGTCGGTGATCATGAAGCGCGTGCGTGGAGCGCGCGCGTCGCGCTCGTCGCGCTGCACCGTCATCGCCACGGCGCCGGGGCCCGCGCCCGCCGCCGCCGCTCCTGCCGCATCCAGCGCCCGCGCGCGCCACCGCCCGCCCACCGCTACCTCCACCTCGCTGGCCCCCAGCTCGCTGCCGGCCTGCCCTGCCTGCCCCGGCTGCCCCGGCTGCCCGTCACCGCTCCCGGCACATCACACGCACGACGCACCGCACACGTACAACTGTCACTAGCCCAGTGTCCGATACACCATCGCCGTCCGACGCGTCACTTTAATATATTAATGTTCACCACCCAAAAGATCGCTTCGACCGCAGTGTCTCTACACTGTGCTCTACAGTGTGGTCGAGCGACGGGGTCACGAGCACGTGGTCCGCGCAGGTCAACGGAACAGAGTGGCACTGGCACCGGCACTGGCACGCTGCACGAGGTGTCGCCTGCGACTGAGGAGGGCGCGGGCGCGGGCGCGGGCGAGGGCGCGGAGGGCGGCGGGGCGGGCCCGTGGGCGCGGCCGGCCAACGGCGCGGCGGCGCGCTCGGGGCGTGCCGCTGCCATGTTGCCGGGGCCGCGCTAATGCTCTTTTTGCATCGCCGCGGGAGAAAGCGCGGATTTAAGCTTTTATACGTGGATAAAACGCTTTTATAGCGAAATAAAGCGTTCTCGCTGCGGGATATCGCGCTTTACGACGGGTTTTACTGAGAGTTGGCGACACTATACGCTCGTAATTGGTTCGCTTCGGCCAAATTGAGGCTAGCGTGCCCCAGACGCCGCTATTTGTAAGTTTGAAATATGGATGACATTTAGTGCTTACTTAAAAAGACATATGAAAGCATCAGAACGTATTTCCTATATCTATATAAAAAAATATTTTATTATTTTTTATGCATAAAAACTGAAAGAAAATATTGATGCAAAGTAAAACTGTATAGCTTGTTTATACAGCTGTATGAAAAATTTATAGGTGGTTTGTGTTATTTATTTATGAATTCATTTAAACCTATTTGTTTTACTTACGTGTAATATCTATTTGACATAGCAGCCAACGCTGCCGCTATTTTCCGCAGAAAAAAATAATAATTTATAGCAGATCGTTTATTGGGCTTATTAATTGTTATTAGGTTGGTAATAAGTTGGTTGTAGGATAAATAAAATGTTTTTAACATTTATTATATTTTATACTTACCTACTACATTCACAAATAGTGATTTAAATTTCAAAATATATCATATATAAAATTATATATTTTATCAATTTAGTTTTCTTATGGAACATTCTAAATATTTGTGTGAGCTATTTAAATAGAATAAGTCTAATAAGAATTTAAAATATAAAAATAAATATGAAGATGCCGTCGAAACGCAGGAGCACAAGCGTGTGACTGTAAGCGCGACAGTTGTGGGTTCGATTCTCATTCTGGGAATGAAATATTTATACTCTCTGCCTACCCTGGTATATGCGGCAGTGTAAAGGTAAAATAAATGAATAATTTTATTATATCAACTTTTCCTTTTGAAATAAACAAAATAAAAATCAACTGTACATTAAAAAAAATAATTTGAAACGTGAGAACGCTAAAATCGTAAGTATTGTGATATTAGGTAATAGTAAATATTACCTAATATCATACTTTCGGCCATATTTATTTTTTTGTAATAAATTATTAAATAGATACAGTAAAAGATGTATTCTCTTTTGCTTTACTTTTGACGGCAACCGACACGAGCGTACGTTGGATACAAATAAGCTATTTGCAAGTCGCCAATACAGAATGATGTGTAGCATTTTCTAAGAAAAAAAACTTATAGTAGGTACTTATAAGAAGTTAATGTTTTACACATCAAATTTAAATGACTAATATTTGATTTAAACAAAAATTATAGTACCAAATAAAAATATATAATAAAACATATCGACATCAAAATGGTATACCTATTAATGAATCGTATGTTGGTGCTAACCTACTTACGTAGTTTTTTTTTCAGCTTCACGCTGTATCCCGCACACTGCAGGGTAGGCAGAGGGAACCTATTGTTAAGAAACTCCGTTCCCCACTTTCTATCGTATTCTGGAGGCATTGCGTGTTGAGTGGCAGAACTCAACTCCGCGACTACTCGACACCAGAGCGAAGAAATCGAGATATAAATTTAAGTAAATATTTCATCTCCTCGAGTGGGGATCGAACCCACAACCAGTCGGTTTACAGTCATACTTTGTGCCCCTGCGCCACGACTGGCCTCTTGTCTAATATCAACTACTTACGTAGTTGATATTAGATATTAGTGTATAGGGCATGTGAAAACGTTATATTAATTCAAAAAAAAAGTAAAGATATTAAAAAAAATATAATATTATTCTGTTAAAATAATATATTTTAAACGTTGTTTAAAACTTATAATAATATCGTGTGACTTGCGCAAGCGCATGGCGCTGGTGAAGAGGGCTAATGGGTGCAAGAAAAACTGCATTAAGTGGTGCAATTACTGTTAGCTTACAGTACAGTAACTTATACAGTGTGTGCTTGTTAGACTAAATATTATATTAAAAAATGTAATTTACAAATATTATTCTAGTTAAATAACGTAAAATATGATACTCAGGTACAGGTAAACTTTAATATATTTTTTTGTATTAATTATTTTTTTATTAAACTCTATTATTGTTTATGTTACAGTTAATACTACAACAATAAAAATACTAGTTTAGTAAGAATTTAAAAAATTACAATTAAAAATAGTGCATGTAAATTTTGAAATATTTATGTAAAAAATTAACTAATTACCGTTAGGTTAAGTTATTCGTTTATTCCTGAACCCACTATCTTAAAAACGTAGTTAATTTGCCCTTTTTTTTAAATTAACAAAATTCTAATATTTTTAAACTTGACATCTAGATATAGATAGTGTATAAAATATTTTCTTTAAAAAGACATATAGATACTTGATACATTGTAAATAATAATTATGAACTATAAATACATTTTCATTTCATGCTTCCGTAAATCTTTAATTGTATACTTAATTACAAAACTTGTATTTCTTACAGTCTATTGTTGCAATCCATATAAGGTTACAATAAGATCAATATGGTGAATAATAGTTTTAATATTGGCAAAAACGCCACCGCTGACTCCCGCTTTGGCAGTCATTTCACGCTGGGTGACCACGCTGATCACTGAAAAAACTCTAACCATGCCATTTAATGGCGTATTCCCATTTCGTATTACAAATATGATAATTTAGAATCGTAATAAATTTATTATCCACATCGTACTCGGTAAAATGGAGCATTTATCGAGCATTTCCGTTCCTAGTATCGCTTAACTCATTTTATTATCGATTTCTGTGGAATTTATGTGTGTGAGTGTGTGTTTTTTCATTTTTTATTATTAAAATAATCGTTATATTTTTACATTTCCGATGCGGTTGCTCTTTTTAAGTTGTCAAATAATCGTGTTTCTCAGAAACTTATCTACGGCAGTTCATTCATATTTTAATTACTATGGAACTGTATGCTGTTATATTTAGTTCTAAATTGGTGTTATATCAAATTATATTATTGGTATATTTAGCAATTAGTACGTAAAACGTGGATTTTACAATGTTTCCCGCATTTAGCAGGGTAGGGTAGGCAGATAGAAGCTAGTGTTAAGACACTCCGTTCTCCACTTTTCGGGGCATTGCCTGTTGAGTGGCAGACCTCAACGCAGCGCTTTCTGCATTAAGCTATTATTAGGTAGTAATTGTAGTAGCCATTTTTGGTGCTCTAATATAATTTAGGTGCAAATCAGACAGCAAAAAAATATTGTTTTCCTTTATTTGATCAATTTTTAAACTTTGAGAAGCGCTATTCAACACGTTCGAAAAAATTTCGAGTTTGGAAAGAAAGTAGAGAACGAAGTGTCTTATTATTAGGTTCTCTCGGCCTCGTCAAAATAAATATTGCGAAGAAAAAGGACGGGTATGATTTTAACAGTCGTCAAACTATGTAGTCTTTGCTGGTTAGAAAGTCCAATATAAGAATTTGAGATCTAAAAAATATTTTTATTTTATACTTTTTAGAAATTTATATCTTTTTCCAGTCGGATTTTAGCTTTCAAGATTTATTTTTGAAAAAAAAATTGTCAAGTCCCGTACCAATTCGTTCATGTTTAACCCATTGTGGATTAATGTGTACCAACAATTAAAATAGACAAAATTAAATTTGTACGTATCTATTTATTTTGTATAAAATAAACTACAAAAAAAATTGTGAAAGTTTTTTTTTAATGATAAAAAATCAATAAAAATGTCTACTTACTTTTTAATTATAAAGTATCGATTATTCTATTATTGTTTCTGTTTATCCTCAATTCTTGTTAAATAAATTTTGCGATTCTAAGTGAATGGGAAGTCCACGATAGATTTTTTAGGAACTTTAGTTCTGTGTAATTGATATTAATTTCAGCTAAATATGGGAGTATTACCCCTACACCATTTTATTAAAAAAATGGTCTTGACAGAAGGATAAACAGATGAACGAACACCAAAGGCATCTTTTAAGGGTTTTAATATTTTCGTTTGAGGTACAGAACTTTAAAAATATATTAAAAAAGTAACTTATTTAGTTTTTTTTTGTAAAACTGTAAAATGATATAGAACTAAAGACAAAGATCAGCGATAAACTACCGCGTTGACTTTCACTTCAATAATTCCGAAAACACCATGTTCAGCTTTACGTTACTCCGTACCCTACTTTCCGCTGAATTTTTCGAGGTGGAACTCAACACCGGGCTTTTTGCCATGGGGCCAGAGTGAAGAAATGAAAATATTAAGTTAAAAAACTATTATTGCCTTGAAAGAATATTTGAAAGTAATTATTTTGTAAAGAATATAATTGATAATCAATAATATTATTATTATCAATCAATGTTCTAATGAATAAAAAAAAGGAAGATGTGTTGTATCTAATTAGTTAGTGTTCATATATATTTATTTACTGTGTTACAAACAATACAAATATTGTGTGTGTGTGTATATATATATATATATATATATATATATATATATATATATATATATATACATACACAATATTTGACACAATTTGACGTATCTATCATATGATGTAAGAGCAAACTCTAATTCGAGAATTGGTTTATATAAGTGACTTAATGTCTCTTTTCAATGAATCCTCAAGAAATGAGAATAGAAAAGAGAGAGACTATGTGAGAGAGATACTATTGTACTACTGCCTAAAATATAAAACTATATTAACGTAAAGTAGAATAGATTAGTAGATAGAAAAAGAAAGAATTTATAGAGCCAGTCATAAATCAGAATGACATAATTTTCCCGGTCCTCCCTCTTCGAGCCTCCCCAGTTGTAAAATCTCGTAGCGATAGCATATCACCAATACTTAAAATCACCTATTTTTTTATTATACAAATGAAGCTGCAAATAATGTATTTACTACTGAAACATTGTTATTTTTATTTTTTTTATATCTAGATTTTTTTTTACGCTTTGCTTCACGCTGTATCCCGCACACAGCAGAGTAGGCAGAGGGAACTTAATATTAAGACTCTTCGTTCTCCACTTTTTGCCGAGTTCTGTAGGCTTGTGTGCTGAGTGGCGGAACTCAACGCCGCGCTTTGCCTTGATACCGGAGCGAAAAAATGAAAATATAAACGTAAATAAATATTTTATTTACTCCAGGGGATCGAACCCACAAACAGTCGATTTTACAGTCACACTTTGAGCCTCTGCGCCACGACTGGCCTCAACATCTAGATGTATAAAAAATATAAAAAAACGAAAGCTGCTTTTGTTTACTCCACTCTCCACTATCTGTTTGTTTCAATTGTTATATAAAAATAAATAAGCAAGAACATTTACAAAATAGTATTCCAAACCAAAGTTTTTTTGTAGAGGAGTGGAATGCAACGCCGCGCATTGCCTCGAATAATCATAATCAATAATCTGCTTTATCCCGCACACAGCACACACAGCAGGTAAACAGGGGGAACCTAGTATTAAGACACTCCTTTTCTCACTTTCTGCCAAGTTTTCAAGGCATTGCGTGTAGAGTGGCGGAACTCAACACCGTGGTTTTGTCTAGGTACCAGAGCGAAGAAATGAAAATAATTATATAAATAATAATAATTTAATCTTCCGCGTGGGATCGAACCCACAACCGTCGCGTTACAGTCACATAAGAAATGAAAGTATTAAATATTACATTGCCTCGAGTGTGAATCGAACCCACAACCAGTAACGTTTACAGTCACACGCCGCTGCTCCTGCGCCATAGCTGGCCTAAATAATCACAATTCTAAACAAAGTTAATTTTAACTAACGCTTTCATTAACTTACATAAGTCGAATTTTAATTTAACACATAGTTAACGTATGGTTATTTAATAGAATTAACAATTAAAAACAACGACTTGTCTTATAAAATACGGTGCTTGCGGACCGTACAATAATTGAAATAATTACTCCTTATCAGGAAGTCGGTGGAGTACTTTAATTTAGATGCGTTTTTACCGACTCGTGGTTAACTTAACAAATAATTTTTAGTCTTTATACTGTTGAGGTACCGGTTGTGGCGCAGCGGCACGAGGTGTGACTGTAGCACCGACTGGTTGTGGGTTCGATCCCCACTCGAGGAGATGAAATATTTACTTAAATTTATATTACCATTTCTTCGCTCTGGTGTCGAGGTTAAGCGCGACGTTGAGTTCTGCCACTCAACACGCAATACCTCCAGAATTCGGCAGAAAGTGGGGAACGGAGTGTCTTAACATTAAGTTCTCTGTCTACCCTGCTGTGTGTGGGATACAGCGTGAAGCTGATTTATTTATTTTTCTTTATACTGTTTGTTACAGCTAGATTATTAAATGGATGATGCAACCGTGGGTACTGGGTACCGACTACACACAAACAAACAATATATACTAATAAAGGTTGTGCAACCATATTTCCTGAGAGTAAAAAGTAAGTTTACAACCGTGGTTCACGTACTTACCGTTTAATCAGATTGTTCTCGATATTAACAGTGATCGCTATCTGTATGATTGGAGTGTTCATCTTTACTATAAAATGTATGTTTCGATAAACGCTATCGAACGTTGTTCGTAATACTGTAGCTACTGTAGTAAGTATTTGAATTTATTTGGTAAAAACATTGAAAATATATATAAGTGTAAAAGATTGGTACATAAAAAGTATAAAATTTTAGATTTGGGAACAATTGAATGAAACTATCTATAGTTTATTCAGCTATTGTTAATGTAATCCAAGAGATGCATACATATTTAAATTCCATTACACTAGAAAACTGTTACACAGAATTAATTTGCTTTTAATTCCTACCATTTTGAATAAAATGAAAACAAATCAGTTTCACGTAGTATCCCACACGGCAGGGTAGGCAGAGGAAATCTAGTGTTAAGACACTCAGTTCTCTTAAATTCGAGGTTCATTGCGTGTTACGCGGCGGCCTCAGCCTCAGCCTCTCGACACCAGAGCGAAGAAATGAAAACATTAATTTAAATAAATATTACATTTCCTCAAGCGAGAATCGAACCTACAACCAGTCGCGTTTACAGTCACACACTTGTGCCCCTGCGCCACGACTACCATTCTACCATTTTGAATTATTATGAAAAGTAGCTGTATTATTTCTATTTATTCTCTTTAGGAATCCATGGTAGATCTCCATCCACCGATACATTGTCGACGTTACCGCCAATAACTGCCAATTTGATGATAACTAGCTGGTATGCTTCGAATGCTGTCGGTCTATTCTATTTATTGTTTGTTCAATCTTTCATGTTTCTGGGAAAATTGATAGTTGAGTTCTTACTTTGTTCAAAATTGTAGTAAATTATATGAGAGATTTTCAAAAAATTTGATATGTAATATACATAACTTTTGAGCGTTGTTATCCATATATATAAAAGGACATGTGCCTGACTGACTGATGGTAGAAACGTGAAATTTGGACAGATGTTTATTTTCATAATCTGGACATCCACTAAGAAGGGATTTTGAAAAATTTGACCGCTGAAGGGATGAAATAGGGGTCGAAAGTTTGAATGGATTTTTCTTAAAATGTAATTTTATAAAATTTGAAATTCAGACTCTTAAAAACATTTTATTGAACACGTGTTTCATGGTTTTTTAGAATTCACTCCCTTAAGGGTGCAAATAAGGGGTTGAAAGTTTATATGGAAAAATCTTAAAATGGCCACTGATTTTTATAAAAAAATAAATTCAGACTGTTAAAAATATTTCATTAAACACATGTTTCGTGGTTTTTTTAGAATTCACCCCTAAGGGTGCAAATAAGCGGGCGAAGCTGCGTGCGCCCACTAGTTTCATATATTTTTCTACTTACATATATATTTTTTGCCTTTAAGGAGCTTTAGATACACAAATCTTTAAATAAAAATTATTTCATATTAAATATAATTTAGTTTGTTGCAACAGTACACCGTTACGTACATACGTCTGTATAAAGTCTATGCGTTATCTTTATGAAATTTATTAGTTTATGGCCCACAATATAAGTGCAAGCGTAAGATTGTAACGAGTAGCTACTAAGTTACAAATATACTTTGTTTTATCTTTTGTATTCCACAGTGATTAGGATACTAGAATAGCTAAAAAAATATAGTCGAATTGACAACGTCGTCCTTACGGAAATCGGTGAAATTATTTAATTTAAATTGAAATTATATTATTTTATTTTATAATATTTTTTTTTTTAGTTTTTTTTTTAGATTATATTATTTATAATAAATAATAATAGTTACAACATACGGTTAGTACTGTAATTTAAATAAGGGAGAGTCGGGGAACCTCGGCTGGCGGTTAGCCCCGGCCTCTGTTGATTTTAGGGAATCATGAACATATAGATAAATATTGCACACCTTAAAGAGTTTGCAGTACTTCCTTCTACGCGCCACTCAACTGTGGAATGGCCTACCCGCGGCAGTATTTCCAGGTCGATACGATCTAAGCACCTTCAAAAATAGCGTCTATCTCCACCTTGAAGGCACCTGTAGCTCCTGAGGTGTTTCACGGAGTCGTGGGCAGTGCTGATCACTTATCATCAGGTGACCTGTACACTCGCTTGTTTTTTTCCATAAAAAAGTACTTCCAAATGTCTAAGATATGCGCTGCAATAGTGACCCAATTACCGAGAAGACAAAAAAAAGACAATCGATTGTTTTCTTAATCGATATTTTCTCGTGATTCATTTACATTTAAAACACAGGTTTTGTAAAATTTATGTAATTACTTCAACATCATTTATGACTTATTCTGATCACTTGTTATTAAGTTTGAAAATATTGAATGAAAATATTAAATCAATGATAAAAAAATGTAATTTGAGAATATTAAATAGTTTATTTAATGTCGCTCAGATTTTTGGTCTTTTATATACAAATAAAAAACATTGAACCGAGGCAGTCGTCGTATAATCGGGCACCCCGTATCTTTTTAATACATTACTTTGTTATATAAGCTCTATATACTAAGGAGAGAATCTTAAAAATCATTTAAAAAAGAAAGGATACTTGAAAAAAAGAAAAGATACAGGAACAAATACTTGATTTAAGAAACGATTTACAACACGTTCATGGAACTCTAAAAAGAACGATATTATATTATATTCGCTTTGTAAAAATGCAAAAACGTAATACAAAAAAAATAATAAGTAAAAAATAAACGTAAAAAATAATACAAAAAAGAAAATTGACAATTTTTCAAGGGATCAGAGACCACAGTATCATTTCATCTTCAAATCTTTCGAAAAAGACTGTCATAAATGTAAATACTGGACGCAATATAAATACTGCGAGGCTAAAACAACTCAATTATCTCTTAAATGTATATCCGGGGCTACCCACCAAAAAATTGAGGTTGTCTGTTAACCTTGTTTAGAGCTAAGATTTAAAAAGTATCTGAATACTAATTATCTCCAAATAATTTATATATGTTCTATTTGAGGTAACAAACGTCTGTCCGCTTTAATAATACCTATTAAGTTTTGCTTATGTGATCGTGGCTACCGCACTCTTTTCTGTGTATGTAATGAAATCAGAAATGTGACTATGTAATTATAACTGCATTTTCATTTAAATTGAAATTAAATGAAATCAGCTTCACGCTGCATCCCGCACACAACAGGTTATGTAGAGGGTTAAGACACTCGGTTCCTTAATTTCCGCCGAATTCTCGAGACATTGCGTGTTGTGGGGCAGATCTCAACGCCGCACTTTGCCTCGACAAAAGAGCGAAGAAATGGAAATATACATTTATTTAAATTTTTCATTTCCTCAAGTGGGGATCGAACCCACAACCAGTGTATTTTACACTCACACTTTGCGCCCCTGCGTCACGACAGACCTCGCGCGAGTGCAAAACTAGAAAACTAGAAAATCAAACGGAGAGATCAATAATATAAAAAACAAATTTCAACTACACATCCAAACTAAGTTTCCATCTTCAACATAACATTATCTAAACGCTAGAACACGGTAAATGGACTAAATGAAAGCAATTACGCGTATACGGTCTACAGAATAGGTATGCACATTACACCGGCGGCTATTATATTTTCATGCTCGACATCCCATTGCCCAACAGCTATACGAACACTGGTGGTGGTGGTGGTACAGTGGTTGCGTAATAATATATAACATGTACTTATTGTATATTCAATTACATTTTGTTTTTGATTATATTATGTATTCTATTAAGGCTACTGTAAACGTGACAGGTTGTGGGTTCGATCCCACTCCAAGATTTTTTTTTTGTATTTTTATATGATCGCTCCGGTAAGGAGAAACAGAGCAGTGTTAAGTTCCAGCACCAGTGCCTTAACACTAGGTTACCTTCGCTTCCTCTAACAACCCTGGTACAGCACAGATTTTCCCACAATTTTAAATTTTATTAAATGTATATTATGTACTATTTACATATTCATTTAATACAGGTAAAAATAATCTTTATAGAATACTTGTTAAATCAACCTACAAACGTAATTTACTATTAAACCTTGTGGTTTTTAAAGTAAGTTAAATTAATTAATCATTTTGAATAGGCCTATTCATGATAATTAAGTAAGCGTTACCGAACCATTAAATTATTCATATCTTAATTTTAATTTACATGGCGCTCGACCAGTGCGATAGTTTAGATTAAAATATTAAAAAAAAAAACGTTACACAGGTAAGCAAAATCATTTTTATTCTCCAGATATCTGTACTAAAGTGGAATTTAAATGAAATGACCACATTAGAGATTATTTTAGTAAGCAATAATTTTAATATTCTTGTCTACTGTCATGTTCATAAAAGTTATTAGGCAATGGACTGGATAAAAAAAACAATATTTATGAATTTCATCAATTTTTTAGTAGTTAGTAACCAACAAACACATTACTAACAAAATCTTTAAAAAAATCTATAACAACTTATCCCACATCTAGATAAATTTTAAAAAGAAAAACCGGACAATTTACTAAAAAAACCGTAAAGATAAATAAATCTACTATACAAAAACTTTATCTGCAGCACTCAAAACTCTTAAAATAGCAAAAAACAAATCTCATCCACGTCCAAAACATTATATATATATATTCAAAATTACATTCCAAAACCATTTTCATGTATGTATGTATGTATGTATATATGTATGTATGTATGTATGTATGTATGTATGTATGTATGTTCCGTATAATAGCATAACAATAAAATTACTGTTCCAAACCAACACGAGACCGGAAACTTAGCAGACTCGCAGAGCTGGCAACAAAACAACGAACTAAAGTTATTATAAGTGGTCATAGATGGTTGAGATAAGCCTACTGTTGGAGTAAACGCGCTTTTTTACGTTAATTAAACTTACTTTTGTAAACGATGATGGTCTCATTATCTGCATTAGGCACCGACGCCGCTGCTAGTGCTTTTTACGCACGGCTGGAGGCGCTGCTCAGGGATTATGTTTATATAACTGTAGATATGACAGTTTCGGATAAATATATTCGTTTTTTTTTATCATAGCGGCGTTGAGTTCTGCCACTCAACACGTAATGCCTTCACAATTCGGCAGAAAGTGGGGAACGGAGTGTCTTAACAGGTTCTTTAGGTTCCCTCTACCTACCTGCCTGTACTATGTCTTGCTGTGTCCGGGATACAGCGTGAAGCTGATTTATTTTTTTTATTTTTTTTTTATCATAGATAGTTAGAACCTGTAACTATGTATTTATGAATAATAAATTAAATCAGCTTCACTCTGTATCCCGCATACAGCAATGTAGCTAGAGGAAACGTGAAAAGGGTTTAGATACTCCGTTCCCCACTTTCCGACGAATTTTTCGTGGCATTGCCTGTTAAGTGACGGAAATCAATGCTGGATTTTTGCCTTGGTGCCAGAGCGAAGAAATTTCATTCCCTCGAGTGGGGATCGTATTCACAACCGTCGCGTTACAGTCGCACTCTTGTGCCCATGACTGCGCCACGGCGGTCTCATGTATTTATAAAATTTATACAATTTTGAATTTAAATAAAAATATTGTGTTTTTGTAATATTGGTCGTGTAGATAGATATAAATAATAAACATAATGTTCATATCTACCATTTCTTTTATTATATTTTTTTTAGTTTAGGTAGGGTAGGCAGAGGGAACCTGTGAACCCAGTATTAAGACACTTCCGTTCATTTTTCCCAAATTCTAGACGCATTGCTTATCGAGTGACGGAACTTAATGCGGTAAATACTTTGCGTCATACCCAGAGCGAAGAAATGAAAATATTAAATTAAATCAGCTTCACGCTGTATCCCGCACACAGCAGGGTAGGCAGAGGGAACCTAGTGTTAAGACACTCCGTTCCCCACTTTCTGCCGAGTTCATTGCGTGTTGAGTAAAAATATTAAATATTTGATTTCCTCAAATGTGAATCAAACCCTTATCTGTGGCGTTTACAGGCGCATGGACTGTAGGTGTAGGTTTGGGTTCGATTGTTGAGCCCCCGTACCATGACAAGTCTCGAATTATTATTAGTATCTTCCGAGGCCAGTCGTGGCGCAGCGGCACGAGGTGTGACTGTAAAACCGACTGGTTGTGGGTTCGATCCCCACTCGAGGAGATGAAATATTTACTTAAATTTATATTTCCATTTCTTCGCTCTGGTGTCGAGGTTAAGCGCGGCGTTGATTTCTGCCACTCAACACGCAATGCCTCCAGAATGGGCAGAAAGTGGAGAACGGAGTGTCTTAACACTAGGTTCCCTCTGCCTACCCTGCTGTGTGCGGGATACAGCGTGAAGCTGATTTTTTTTTTATCTTCCGAAAAGTTCCCGGTTTCACTGGAACCCCGAGTTAGATGGCCTAGAAGTATTGTGTTGTGCGGCCTAATATTGAATGATTAAAAGATGTTACGTGAAGAAACAAAAATATTTAAAATTTAAAATTTAAAATACTTTTTTTAGAAAACGTTTAAAAAATTTATATTATTTATATTATTTTAGAACGCGCGCCTATTGCAAACCGTCCAAGAGGCGTGAGTTTAAATCCCGTTACGCTAAATTTTTTATACGTTTTCGAAAAAAAGGATTTTTCCTGACTAAGTATGGAATAGCACTTTAATATTATGAAAAAGATGTAAAATTAACTTATTAACAAAACTACGGATCACTTATCGGTAATGGATTATGCGATAAAATATAACACGTAGACTTCCCAAGAAAATTTACTTCTGTGTTAATTCATTATTTCTATTGTTTTCGATTTATATATTTTTATTATAAAAATAAATGATAATGTTTATAGTTCATAATTCTCAACTTGAAGCAACAAGCATATCTGCGAGTACTTTTACTCTTTGACAGCGTATCGTGATTAGAGGTAATATATTTTTGTATTAGACAATTAATTAAATAAAATTTTATTGGCAATTAATAAATTACCATTTATGAATACAAGCTCATGCAATCTACGTAAACATTTTTGGTGCATATTTTACTTTGTTAAAACCAGACGCGCAGTATCACTAGTGTGTGACTGTAATCTCGACTGGTTGTGGGTTCGATTCCCACTTGAGGTAACAAAATATTTATTATTATTTTCATTCTATTGCTCTGGTGTGGAGGCAAAGCGCGGCGTTGAGTGCCACTCTACACGCAACGGCGGAAAATCTAGCGGAGTGTCTTAGCACTAGGTTAGGTAGGTAGTCTGCGTATCCTGTTGTGTGCGGGACACAGCGTAAAGAGGTTTTTTTTTTATTTCTTCGCTCTATACACACATACTAAACTTCAGATAAAATTTGCAGGTACGCAAGGGATTTGTATAATTAAAACCACATCGATTCATCATTGCGGAAGACATTTATTAAAAAAAAATCTAATATCATTTATAAATTTGTTAATAAAATAACAACCCATTACGACGTTAAAACATAATTCCACAACTAAGTGAACATTAAATGTTACTTTATAAGCAAAAAGTTTTCCCGGTATTATCGTTTGTGTTTTTACAATGGCAATATTTATTTTTACATTACCCACTCAGCCTAATCGACTCGCTGTAATAATAATTTAATTTACGTAGTACGTAGGTACGTATCTACAACTTAATGCTTTGGTATAGGTATATTTTTATTTGTCATCATTGAATTTATTTATGTATTTATTAATAATTTTTTGGGGTTCTGTACCTTAAAAGGTAAAAACAAAACTCTTATAAGATCACCTTGTCGTCCATTTTTCCATTTGTCACAACTATTTACCACTCGAGATCGCGTAGAGGTATCAAACTGAAATTGATGTCAAATGCGGTCTGCGGTTCCTTGAAGCATAGAAAAAAATCTAGCTTCAAGTCAACATAATCAAAAGATGTCACCTTTTATGCATCGATTTTGCTGCATTTTGTATGTAATTCGCCGTGTAAACAATATCTATCAGATATTTCCCAATCTTCCCATGGATATACAGTTATGAAATTTCGTACGAAGCGAGTATTTACAATACACGACGATAAAGGGAAAAATCCGAAAAGTGAAAAGATATGGTTATTTTATACAAACTTATATTTGTAGTTTTCATTGAAATATCAGATATATCAGAATTGATATTTAAAAGTAATCAAATTATATATAATCATTCCCCCGAATCGAATGCCGTTTACTTAGACGCTGTCTCCAAGCCCCATGAAAGCCTCAGTGCAACATTTTTTATCAACTTTAAGGTGGTCTATTGACGTGATAAAATCTCATAAAGCAATAAGCGCTGCACACACGAAACAGCATGACTCATTGTCACGTTCCGCCTGGGCCGAGCGTGCAAGCGAGAGCGAAATAAGCGATAGTGAGGCAAAAATCGGCCTAAGCGATCGGTGACGCATGCATCTATTCAATGTAGTAGTAATTAAATAACACACACAATGTTACAATGTTACTTGCAATTTGTATAATTTTAGTAAAAAATGAGGTCAGTCGTGGCGCAGCAGCATAAAGTGTGACTGTAAAACCGACTGGTTGTGGGTTCGATCCCCACTCGAGGAGATGAAATAGGCTAAGCGCGGCGTTGAGTTCTGCCACTCAACACGCAATGCCTCCAGAATTCGGCAGAAAATGGGGAACGGAGTGTCTTAACACTAGATTCCCTCTAGGTACCCTGCTGTGTGCGGAATATAGCGTGAAGCAGTAGTAAAAAATGTTAGAAATTACGAATGCAAATAAATGTTAATTTATCGAACAAATTACAATTAACTTTTCTATTCTTCTATTTTTGTTTTATACAAAATTATGATAATACAGTAATTAATAATTAATTTCATAGAAGTATGCAATTATTCATCAATGCACTGTCATCACGTAAAATTATCGTCAAACAGTTTTTACGATCTTTCGTCAGATATTGCAAATCTTTAATTAAAAATATGAAAAATCTACCTTTTCTAATTACAGAACTACTCGACTCGGGGATTGAATTATTATTTATTAATAGTTTTTATTTCTTCACTCTAGTGCCAAGATTAAAGCTCGACGTTGAGTTCCAACACTTAAAACCCAATGCCGGAAAAATTCGGCGAATAGTGGGAAACTGAGTGTCTTTACACTGAGTTCCCTCTGCCTACCCTGCTATATGCGGGATACAGCGTGAAGCTGATCAATAACAAATGTAAGAATAAATTATATTATTTATTTTTTAATTATACGAGTACAACTGTAATAACCAAACATACTAATATTTATATAACAATTGACATATTACTTTGTAAAGGTTTATTTTCCAACTGATTACAAGGGAACCATTACATCTCACTCAAACCACGAGAAACACAACCAAATTCGATTAAAACCGACTAGACTCCTCCAGGGAGGACGGGAAGTAGGGATAAACATGGATCAGCGGCACCACTACTTATTACGAAACGAGTTAGTATGCATGGGCTGGGACCCTGCGAGCCCTGCATTATATAAACGACGCTTCGATTTACAGAATCCAGAATGCAATCTCGATTCGATTCGTATTTAGAATTGTTAAGTTTAAGTTCAGCCAGTGATTGTATGTTGAACGATGTGGTGTGACTTATATTGTTGTAATTTTAATTATTTTTTATGTATCTGTAGCTTAAATACTAACGCACTAAATATTAATAAATATTTTAGTATACCTATTCATAGGCATATACGACAATCTTTTAAAACGTAGAAAATTGTCTTAAAATTATACATAATATTCAAAAGCCATAAAAGATCCTAATTGTCACTTTTCTATTAAAAAAAAAGCGTTCACCTTACATTAAATGATACAATAGGCTATTTCTTACTACTTATCTAAAAAAAAACTAAGCAAAAGGATGACATTCCGACGTTTTCTCAGGGACATTTCCTCAAATTAGACTATTATTAGTTGCCGATCACGTTGTAGGATGCTTTTAATATTGAATTAGGGAACCCTGTGGTTACCTTACCTTAATCGCCCCTGCGGCCGCAGTTCTGTATTAACGTTATATCCACAGACGTGTAATGGCGTAAGTAATAATAAAGTCCCAAATGACACAAAATATTGTCAAATTATAGGCTCTGAAAGCATGAGTAACCACTTACAGAGTCCGCCGTTGATCCCTATGTAGCGTCAGCAGCACCCTCGCTCTGAGTTATAATTGTAGAGTTTTTAATTATTTTATATTTTTAATAAGAAAAATATTTTTCAATTGTATTGTAAACATAATTTTAATTCGATATCATTCTTGTTATAGGTTTTTTTATTACTTAATTAAAAAAATGTGATCAAATGGAAATGAGACTCCCCCTCCGAGGCTTCCAGTAGTGATTTCAGTATTTTAGGTCAACCTTTAATACAACTTATACGTCAGTATGCACTGATTTCGTTTGAAATGAACTTCAACTTCGGGTCCACAATACCCTGTAAGTTTTGATTACGAGGTGAATTTCGTACAAAATGCAACAATAACTTAGATTATGTTGACTTAAAAGCTTCCGTTTTTCTGGGGACCGTAAACCTGGATATTTATATTAATTTCAGCTAGATACCTCCACGCCATTTTGAAATAAACAGTTTTGACATACGGACAGACAAACAAACCAGTGATCCTAAAAAAAGGTTCCTTTTTCCTTTTGAGATGCGGAATCCTAAAAATAAATGATGAAGAGTGAATGAGAAGTTAATTAACATATTATATTTGCAATTATTTGTTATGCATGTAAATTTATTTACATTTATATTTTAATTTCTTCGCTCTGGTGTCGAGGTAAAGCGCGGCGTTGAGTAACGCCACTCAACACGCAATGACTCCAGAACTCGACTTAAAGTGGAGAATGGAATGTCTTAACTATAGATAATTCAGCTGCAGTCTCTACTTTAAAGATAATTATGACTATATCAACAGAACCAAGGCTGCCAAGACCAGACTTTTGAAAATGGCTGTGTCATATTATTTTAGTGGATGACGCCGATCGCATATCTAACAGCTGCAACCAGTCACCGATTGTAGTGTTTATCCTCGATTCGAATCGATTTTATACGATATATTTCGAATGATCCAATCGTTAGCTAATAGGAGCTATTCGGATATACTTTCGGCTGACCGATGATTTAGATGGTACGTGACGTGCTTATACAGAAAATAAATCGTTTGTTTCGCATTATGGCTATTCGAATTATTAAATGATCGATTCTGTGAGAATTTTTGATGAGTCCAACGTGAAGGAATTTAAAAACGGTTTTGTATTGTTAATTTGTTTCTATTCATTTGATTATAAGGTACCTACTACATTGGTTTTTATTTAAAAAAAATAAAATCACTATGCACGTAAGAAATGTTTTTTTTTCAGCTTCAGCAGGATAGGTTAAGACACTCCATTTTCCGCCTAATTCTGGAGGTATTGTGTGTTGATTGGCAGAAATCAATGGCTAACTTTACCTCGAAAAGAGCCAGAGCAAAGAAATGAAAATATAAAATATATACATTTCCTCAAGATCGATCGATTTTTTGTATATATCTATTAATAAGAGAAAAAGAAACCAGTCTAGGCCAGTCGTGGTGCAGCGGCACAAAGTGTGACTGTAAAACCGACTGTTTGTGGGTTCGATCCCCACTCGAGGAGATGAAATATTTACCTTAATTTATATTTCCATTTCTTCGCTCTGGTGTCTAGGCAAAGCGCGGCGTTGAGTTCTGCCGCTCAACACGCAATGCCTCCCCCTCTGCCTACCATGCTGTGTGCGGGATACAGCGTGAAGCTGAAAAAAAAAACAAAGAAAAAGAGAAAAGCATACTATGCTCAACAACTTAGTTCTCGTTCGGCATGTATATTCAAACCTACACGAAATATTGCGAACGGGTGCGAATTATACTAAAAAAGAGTTGTGTTTAATAATGGTAAACCCTGCCGATATATCGTCAGCAGGAAAAAAATGGAAAACTTATATTTGTTTTACTTCAAAAACATCAAGGAATGTAATCCTTTACAAATAAAAATGGGAGAATACATTTATTAAAATAATATTTTGGTGTATCTATACTAAATCGTGATATTCCTTTTAGTCGTTTATCTTGTAAAGTACTTGTCACATTCTTAAAATATATTTTTTCTAGAAGTGTTAAAAGATTTTTTTTGCATTTTTCATATTAGTTAATTAAATCAATTTAGGGTTTAATTAATCGTAAAAAGACGTAACATTAAGGATGTTCCAATAATTATCATTTTTCATCTTACAATCGGTTTAATATGAAAAGTTATTTCTCTATATCTAGTATATACTATATACATATCTAACAGCAGCAGCAGCAGCAGCAGTAGTTAAGTGTTCAGACACTCCGTTCCCCACTTTCCGCCAAGTTCTGGAGGCATTGCCTGTTAAGCGGCGGAACCCAACGCCGCGTTCGCAAGAAAATGAGGTATTGAATTTCGCCACCCATAACGCAATATAAAGATTCAAATTTAACAGTATTCCGTATGTCCTAATCTAGAATTGTGGATCTTGCAATAAAAATACCTACATAAATCGAGATAAATATTCTTCCAATAAATAATGTTAATATTATTATTTTTTATTTCAAAAAATAATATCTAATTGTTAATAAGTACTTATCTATTCCCAAATCTTACTTCCGGTGTACAAATTTAAGTTGTAACCAAACCATTTAAGGCCAGGTAAATATTAAAAAAAAAAAACAAAGGACCGAATGGTTCTATCTTTTAGCACCGGAAATGAATCGCAAAATAAATCAAAATTACACATTAGACAAACTCCCATCGATCGCAAAGGTGCCGACTCCTACGAGCTATACATTAGGACAGACAAATGATGTGCTATTAAAGGAGCCGTCATTTTATTCTTAATTTAATTTTTGTTTTATCTAAGAAAACAATTCAAATATACGAGGTAAATTTATATTAATTAAATCAATTTCACGCTATATCCCGCAAACAGCAGGGTACGCACAGGGAACCTAGTGTTAAACCACTTGTTCTCTATTTTCCGCCGAATTCTAGAGGCATTGCGTCTTAAGTGGCGGAACTCAACACCGCGCTTTGCCTCGACATCAGAGTGAAGGAATGAAAATAAAATTTAAATAAATATTTAATTTTCTAGAGTGGGGATCGAACCCACAACCAGTAGTTTTACCAGTCACACTCTTGTGCTCCTACGCCACGACTGGCCTAATATATAATTATTTAAGTAAAAACTATACAATATATCAAATTTATTATATGATATGATATTGAAGTCATTGTAAGATTTAAATTAATAAATAATTATATGATTAATTAGGTAGTTCATATTTACATGAACTATCAAAACAACATAGCCCAGAAGGCGCGGGTTCGAGTCCCGCTACGTTCAATTTTTTATACGTTTTCTAAATAAGTATTTAACATAGCCCAAAGTAATATTTATAGTCTTCATAAATAAACAAATAAAATCTAAATTACATATTGATTATATTATTTAATCATTAATAAAAGTACGTAAAGGTCAAAACCACGTCACTGTAGGTTAAGAAAAAGATTAAAAAACCTAGTATTAATTTTATCTATACATATATTACCGTCATTTAAAAACAACTTAGCATTTATAATATAATACAAGAAAGAAAGTAATAAATCAGAAAGCGTACGCGAATCACTACACACTATACGATACCACGGAACCGGTGGTGTTGGTCTTCAACGTCAACTTCGACATTTGGTGACAAGACTTTCAAATATTCTTTTTATGCTGTTAATAAAATGGTAATATAACTAGTTTCAAATTTGTTCTCGCTAAATTTATAGCCCGCGGCGTTGAGTAACGTGAGTTAAGCGTATGTCATTAAAGATAATTAGCACCTTATAAAACTTTTATAGGGGACACCAGTACGGTATTTTTTATAAGTAAGTATACTTATAGTACATACACTGGCTTTTTTGTTTTGGTACAATAAAATCAGTTTCACGCTGTATCCCGTACACAGCAGGGTAAGCAGAGGGAACCTAGTGTTAAGACATTCCGTTCTTCACTTTCCGCCGAATTTTGGATGGCGGAATTCAACGCCGCGCTTCTCCTCGACAACAGAGCGAAGAAATTGAAATATAAATGTAAATAAATATTTCTTTTTCCCTAGTAGGGATCGAACCCACAACCAGTCGCGTTTACAATCACACTTTAGGTATATAACGTAAAACTGAAAAAGAATACTATCGTAACTTTGACAACTCATTTGACTTCCCATTTCATTTTCCACTCGTCGCACATTTTCGGAGAATTTGAAAGACAAAATTATTTATACAAAACAGAAGACAAGAGCTTATACGAGAATAGAATCCACAATCATCGTGAATACAACAGACATCTCGCAACGGACCATTGCTGCACTGCTGTTGACAAAGTACTTACTTAATCTAGAACGAACCACATCAATTTACATACAATCAAACCAAAGATAAATAAACTTTTTTTAAATTTCTAATTTATTTCTTAATCACAAGCAAAGAACTCATAAGCAAAACGCTTTTTGCTTAAAGGAACATGCCTATCTAATGACGTTTAAATGTATTCTTTTGCCTATATGAGGTGTAAATGGAGTCAAATCCATTATCTCTTGGAGTTAATCAATCTATAGAAGGCAAAGTGATTGCGATATGACAGTAAAATAGAAAACAGATATTTCAATTTTTTTTTCAGCTTCACGCAGAGGGAACCTAGTGTTAAGACACTCCGTTCCCCACTTTCCGCCGAATTCTGGAGGCATTGCGTGCTGAGTGGCGGAACTCAACACCGCGCTTTCCCCTCGACACCTGTGCGAAGATATGAAAATATAAATGTAAAATAAATATTTCATCTCCTCGAGTGGGGATCGAACCCACAACCAGTCGATTTACAGGCACACTTTGTACCCCTGCGCCACGACTGGATTTCAAATTGATACAATAAAACGATTAGGCCCAATAGTTTTATCGCATCCACTTCCTAAAGCGCTAATAACCAAAACAAACAATCACGATGGACACAAAGGGAGTCCAAATAAGCTTAAAAAGCGTTTGTATAAAAAAGTGTGTCCGTTTTTATGAGGTCTCGAGTAAGTGTGAGGTCGAGGCGAGGAATGTTGGCGCCGGTCTGAGTACGTATACCTGTCCTTTTATCAATGGACCGTGGGCAATAAGATGGAAAAGAAACAAGAAGTATCAAAAAAGCACTTCATCAATCCAGCGTGTCCGGAAAGACTTGTCGCGCACGCATACCTTTATCTCGTTTGCACGTTGCTCTCTTATCAACTAATACGGAGAGTCAAAACTTACTGTTAATATTCACTTTGAACACATTTTTGTTATTATAAATAATATTTTTTAGCTGGATGCTATAGCAGGGTTGGCAAAGGGAACCTAGCCCATTACCCTCGAATTCATTGCGTGATGAGTGGCGCAACTCAACACCGCGCATTGACTCGACGCCAGAGCGAAGAAATTAAAATACAGATTTAAAAATATATTTCATTTCGATTGGATTGAGATCGAACCCACAACTTCATTATATATTATCTTTAGTTTCAAATATTACACAAGCAATATTTAGTAAAGACAAATATACTTATTCCATATTAAAACAGCATCAAAATGGGCGTCCCACAAGGTACCTACGGCAATAAGTTTCCGACATTGTCACACGTAGGCCCACCACCCAGCCGCGTTGAGACGTAAATATCCCGAGTAAAGCCTAACAACTCAAGATGAACACGACAAAACTGATAAGAACCGCCGCGCCTCGCCCGAGACATCCCAATTTAGTGCCGGGCCTCAGATAAGGCTATTATACAGCTTTTAACTATACTGGCGATACGCTAAATGTGTTTAAAATCACCTTATTGTGGGGTTTTTACGATAAAAGAATGTGTTTGTGGGCTTCAATATGACGGGATTACTCATTTAATTTCAATTTCATATGTTTTAAATAATAGATGATTTATTTATTAAAGTTAAAGGTAGGTTTGTGTTCTGAAGGTCTGTATTTCAGTTTCCATTTCTTAATTTATGGCGTTCTAAGGATGCCATATTTAGGATATTTTCTAATATAATTATTTATATTTACGACTCGACATTCAATAAATATAAAATCAGCTTCACGCTGTATCCCGCACACAGCAGGGTAGGCAGAGGGAACCTTGTGTTAAGACACTCCGTTCCCCACTTTCTGCCGAATTCTGGAGGCATTGCGTGTTGAGTGGCAGAACTCAACGCCGCGCTTAACCTCGACTCCAGAGCATACAGAATATTTCATCTTCTCAAACGGGGATCGAACCCACAACCAGTCGGTTTTACAGTCACACCTCCTGCCGCTGCGCCACGACCGGCCTTGATTAATAAATATTTTATATTAAATATAAAAAAATATATAATTAGGTAGTCTTCAAGAAAAATACTTGAAATCTCTTGATAAAAAATATTACTCTAATATCTTATAGTGAAGTAAAAAATGAATATAAATTATAGATTTCATATAGGTTTGATAGCAAAAGTTACTGTATTTGTGGAAATTATAAATTTGCATCTGTCAGTAATAATAATCTGATCGCCTACATGCTGTAACTACAAGGTCTGAACCTGCTCCTTTACAGTGTTCGGATATTTATGTGAAAATAATAAAATAAATATCCATTTTTATATTCTTATTAAAATTCAGCTAACAGTAAAACGAAATATATATGTTATTTTAAAAACAAAAAATTATTGTGTTAGTCTATTACAATGCTTAGTGTTAATTATACATTTCAAAGATCAAATAAAAATATAATAATTAAACTTAAATAATGTAAAAGTTTTTTGAATTATATAATTTTAGTAAAAAAACGTTTAGAAAGATAAGAAATCTGATTATACAATCTGTGAACTAAAGTGTAGTATATATTACATACTGTAGTATGTAGGTACATGCAGTGTGGGTACCGGACGATCGGCCCGTACAGTACCGACAGCAAGTCGTGACCGCCCTAAATTTAGCTGCGCAGATTCCCCACTAGTGATTATTTTCTTATCGAGTGACCAATACACAAAAGTTAAGCTCAGAGTGACCACAACTTGTTATCCGTACTGTACAGAGCACTTACAGGTTAGACGCCACACCGTGTGCGACCTCAGCCCGATTTCCGTTTAACTAATCGAGCGAAAACGACACAACACACCATTCACCACCAATCTAATGAATGGCCAACGAAAACGCCAATTTGTAGTTTTTTTTAACACTTCAATTTGTGCCCCAAACCCAAAAAGGTCTGGACCGAAACCACAATCGAATTAGTGTCCCTTGTTCCGGAGATTACAGCACTGTCCCTACGTTATCTCAGTCGTTCGTTATTTTATTGGCTTGTAGAGAGTAAGACGATAAACACGGCGCATAATGGCCCATAATGAATCGTCGTTAGAGGTTTGACTAATCATAAAGGTTTTATGGGTGACGTTTCCGAATACACGTCGTGTCAAGTATTAAATGCTTTTTAATCTATTATAAGGATGTGGTGAATATGTTTTTTTTTTTTCAATAGTGATGTGAATATAATAATGTGTTAGGTGATTTTATTATTCTGTTGTGATCTTAAAATATTTGTTCGCATTTGACGACGTTTACACGAGGCCAGTCGTGGCGCAGCGACACGAATTGTGACTGTAAAAACGACTGGTTGTGGGTTTGATCGCCACTCGAGGAGATGAAATATTTACTTAAATTTATGTTTCCATTTTCTTCGCACTGGTGTCGAGGCTAAGCGAAGAGTTCTGTCACTCAACACGCAATAGCTCCAGAATTCGGCAGAAAGTGGGTAACGGAGTGTCTTAACACTAGCCCCTCCCCAGGGTAGGTAGGTCCCTCTACCTACCCTGTTGTGTGCGGGATACAGCGTGAAGCTAATTTAATTTAATTTTTATATTTCTAAAATATATTAATCTGTGTGTGTTGAGGCCAAACGTGACGCGAGGGCACAAGCGTGAGACTGTACACATGACAGGTTGTGGATTCGATTGCCAATCAAGGAAATGAAATATTTAATTCATTTTCATTTCTTCGCTCTGGCAATAAGACAAAGCGCGGCGTTGAGTTCCACCAGTCAACACACAATGCCTGCAGAATTCGGCGAAAAATGAGGAACGAAGTGTCTTAATACTACGTCCCCTCTGGGCACCCTGCTATGTGCGTAAAGCCAAAAAATACAAAAAAAAATGTAACGTATTTTACGAGATATTAAGTCACAAAATCAATCTTTATCCATTTAAATAGTAAGCAAAAATATTTTTTAAAATTGTTATTAATTATTAACAATAGAAGCCACTTATGACTCCCATTCTTGTTGTATAACGGACCATAGATATTAAATTAATAAATGAAATAACACAAACTACGTAAAAAGCTTATTAAAAGTAAATTAAAATGTCTAAAATGTCAAATTGCGGGGACAAGTGCCGTATTAGCAGTAACTATTTGTGGACGTCTATTACACCAATGTGTAATAATATATGCAATGTTCGTACATATAAATATATATATTTTTAGGGTCACACTGTATCCCGCGAACAGCAAGGTAGGCAGGGGGAACCTGGTGTTAAGACATTCTGTTCCTCATTTTCCACCGAATTCTGGAGGCATTGCGTGTTGAGTGGCGGAACTTAACGCCGCGCGTTACCTCGACACCAGAGCGAACAAACAATAATATGTAAACATTTTAACTGTAGTTGTTGTCGGATTACATTAAACACAGTTTTTATTTAGGGGATTTATTTACTTTCCTCATTTCCTTTTTCCATTTTCCTAAAAAGTGTTTTAATTATCGCAAACAAAGTTTTAACACTATATAAATTTATACAAGTATTTTAAATATAGATATTTTTAAATATAGTTATATATAACTCAGAATAATATCTTATATTTTGACATATAATAAATTGTATAATATTGACATCATATTGCCAATAATTTAGGTGTTTTAGATGTATTTGAGATACTGCGTTTTGAGTGGCGAGACTTAACGCCGCGCTTCGTCTAGATTTCTAGAACCTCTCATCTAAGGTCAAGTGAAAAAGTGTCCTATTGTACCACGATGGCCTCTACATTGTCTAATATCTGTGCATTTTTATGATTAAAAAAAAAACAATTTTAAATTATTAAATATATATATTTTTTACTTCTTTTAAATAAGACAGTGTAACAAGCAATTTGTGAAAAAAAAACATGCCGCTGTTGTGAAATAGACGCTAGTCGTTTTGCCACTAACGACTTCCTGTATTTTTCTATAAGCCAATTATATTTCCTATGAGTGAGCATATTATGTACAAGACAGAAAAAAAATACTGTGAAGCTTAATTTTTAACAAAATGTCCTTATTATTTACGTTTAAGAATATTTAAGCTTTATTGTGGTAACGATTAGTGATAAAACTCTGTTGATAGTAGCAGGTTAAAATGCAGTTAAGATATGTAGATTATCCTACGTATCTTACTGTTATTGGCTTAATAGTTTTTACGGTGTAAATAAATAGTTAATAGCCATTTTTTTCTTTTTTATCCTCCATCTATACGTTAATCATTGAGTATTAAAATTATATTATTTTAAGAATCTTTTTTTAGTTTCACTCTACATCCGCACATAGCAGAGTAGGCAGAGGGAATATGGGTACCTAGTGTTAAAACGCTCTGTTCCCATTAAGACACTTCCGTTACCCACTTTCAGTTGAATTCTTGAGGCATTACGCTGCACTTTGCCTCGTTACTAGAGCGAGGAAATAAAAATATTAAATATTTCATTTACCCGAGTGGGTTTGAACACACACCCGTCACGTTTACAATCGCATGCTTGTGCTCCTGCGCAATTTAAATGTAACTGAGACTTTAATAGTAACGTAACTCAGATTAAGTATATATCTAAGCCTGGTGAATCATTCGTCTCTATTAAACCAAACAACAGATATATCTAATTACATTCATCTCATAATTACTTACAAATGTTATTATTTTTTTATTTTTACAAAGGAAAACTATAATAATATAATTATACAAATAAACGTACATTAAAATTCATTCGACAAAATTTCTACTTTCACATTTACAACCAACTACTCTATCCAATTATAAGCTAATCGCGTGTGTTAATTTTAAATGCCATCCTACCGATACTTTAATGCCTTACTTATGAGATTATTATTACAGTGTCATGTGTTGGTGTACAAGCTAAATGAATTATAATAAACCGCGCAGGACGTCATCGCAACAAATGGGCTGGACATGTCGCCGCCCACGCTGCGCCTGCGCCTGCGCCGCTCACGCGACCCGCTCTCCGAGTTCCTGCGATGCTAAGAGATAAAACTTTTTGATCAAACATTTATATTAAATTATTTATATTTGTATGTAGTATTGTCTAAAGGTGAATCATTTTGATTTTATTTTATATTTCGTTGGATTTTTGAAACTTATGCTTTAAAAGGAAGGCAGAGGGAACCTAGTATTAAGACACTCCGTTCCCTACTTTCCACAGATTTTTTCGAGGCATTGTGTGTTGAGTGGGGAAACTCAACGGCCCTTTTTTTCTTTGCTACCAGAGCGAAGAAATCAAAATATTAATTATTAATAATTCATTCCCACAAGTGGGAATCGCACCGACAACATACACTTGTGTCCCACGATGGTAAATTGGATGGCCATATCCAACTTTTCTGAATATAATAATATTGTATGGCTGTAATATAAAACTTGAAAGTAATTCTTATTTATTGTTCTCGTTTTACTATGCTAACAGCAGAAGATGAATGAATATAGAAGAAATTAGAATTATGTTGTATGACCAATGCCGGTCACTACCTATAGTACTTTACCTATGTACTTTATATACCAAAACTTAGGAACGATACACGCTATAAAACATTTGTTTTAATTTAAATGGATGAAGAATGCAATAGATATTTAGCTTCACGCTATATCCCGCACTCAGCAGAGTAGGCAGAGGGAACCTAGTGTTAAGACACTCCGTTACCCAGTTTCCGCCGAATTCTGGAGGCATTGCGTGCTGAGTGGCGGAACTCAACGTCGGGCTTTGCCTATGCAATAGATATACACACTTAATATACGTTGGAGTACGTTCTTGATGTATAAAAAATATGTAACAAGAAGTTGTTACGAGGGTACATTACGTATCTGTGTAGATATTAATGTAGATAGTGTGTTTTCAACAAAAAAAACAAACTAAATTTTCAGCTAAATTGGTAATCTTTTTAATGAAGAGAAATGACCCGAAGTTATGAAGCTCGTTAACACAATTAAATTAGATCTAAAATGAATTTTATTTTCTCCTATATTTAGGACTAATATTATTACTATTAACCTGAATCAAATTTACGCTAGATGTAGCGGGTGCAAGGGTTCAAACGCGACAGGCTAAGAGTTCGATTCCTACTCGATGAAATGATATACTTAATACTTTGGTAACTAGGTAAAGCATATCGTTGAATTCCGCCTCTTCACAAGCAATGCCTCCAGAATTCAACGGAAAGTGTTAAATAAAAGAGTCTTAATAGGAAAGGTCTACTGTACTATGGGCCAAATAATATTATTTTAGAATCGCTTTTTATCTAAATAAAAAGACCATATTTACTTACAAAAGTGATTCTTTGTATCACCACTGTATTCTAGAACCTCCAAAGAACCATAGATCTAGAAGCTTTTATAGTAACAGCTATTACCAAAAAGAATGCGCGCGTTTCGCTAACCATTTAAAGTCGAGGGAAACCACAGACAATTACGTTTTATTGTTGCGAAATGGGAAAATAATCATGCGGTTAATTTAAATTGCTTCGCCAAATGACACACACATACTAACATGTGTTTATATTTATACTAAAAAGCTTAAGGTTATTGCGAAATATACCTAATGTAATATAATGATGATCGAATTTCGTATTCATTATATTATTGTGGTCGATTAACTCTAAATTGTATTTATTATTTTATTTCTTTTTGTGTCTATGTCTTTTAATCTCTGACAGTTGTCTATGGTATCACATTTTACGACATTCGCATTTTATTTAATGTTTATAAAATGAACAGCCACCCCGCATAGCAAAGTTCTCAGAAGGTCCTAGTATTAGATCACCCCGTATTTTACATCCCACCCAATTTTTGGAAACATGTTTGTCTCTAAAATTAGACGACGTAGAGCGCGCACGCAAAAATCTACCAAAGCAATAAGTTGAAAACAAACAAAATAGAACATATACAGATTGTATTTGTTGTGTATTTTTTATTAAATATGGCCCACAAGTATACTCTGGCGTAACCAGATATATTCTTATACTTACAGTTTACTAAGCGTTTTATGTCATTTAAATGTACTTATTCTTGTATGTATATTCTAATTCCAATTTTACCATCCTATTTGATGTTGGTGTCACACATGGGCATCTTTATTTTTTATCTTATTGACGACTTATTATTTATTATCTAGTTTTATTTGTTTATAATCTTTTTTCCGAATTTTATTCCCTAAATTGCTTAGGCTTAGTTTATACTATTTATTAATTTATTTATTTATCTTTTTTAATCTGCATAAGTGCCGCCATTAGCACAGTGGTAACGCATCATATTAAGTTATTTATACAAGGAAATCTAGGATATTTTTGTTATCAATAATACCGCGAATCATCTCTATTTTGATCGATGTTTCTATAAGATATAAAATATACTTGAACAATCTAATCGAATGCAAATCAGCACATTAAATAAATAATCTCTCGCTAGTATTGAATATAAATAAATATAACAATAATATATTAATATAATACACCATTCACCACAGTAAGCCAAAAAAAGTATACAGCAAATTAGTCTATATTTAATGATGTAATAAATTGCAAAAATAATATGAATTTTAATTTTGAAAGCTGTAAAAGTTAAATAATTGCTTGTATTATATAATAATAATAAAAAAAAAATGTTACAGCCTACATATATGTATGTATTACATGTCCTACTTGTGCGCAAGCGCATGTGACATTTGGTGCGACAGTTCTGGGACACATTTAAATTGAGACTAATACCACAATAATGCCTACAATTACGGTGACATGACATGTATTTCCTTCTTATTATGTAACGTTTAAAATCTACCTACAATATTCTCTCATGGAATTCATGGACAATGCGTCGTTAATAAATTAAAAGAATAATTAAAACATGAGAACACACCACATTGCTGACTTTCTACAATAAGAAATATTTTGATTAAAATAATATTAGATCTTAATTATTATATTAATTAATATTAAAATAATAATTAAGATATAATATTATCATAATATAATATTAATATAAAATACAGAATGTAAAGTGGTAAAGAAATGACAACTACGCTACTTGACAAAATAAAAATACTAAAATTAAGAAATATATTTATACCATAGCTTCGGCAACAAAAAAAAATTTAACATTTGTAAGATGAAATCGGTATAAAAAAGATAAATTTGCATGTGCTTACATACTTACAAGATAATAAAAGGGCGAACGGTAAACCGATAAGCGATAAAGAATGAAGATACTTTGGATTACCCATGTTACCTTCGTAATGTAATATTGTAGGTACTGTAGTATTAGAGTGCTAACAATTCTCTTAAAAGAAGAGAACTGTTATAAAAAAAAATTAAAAAATCAGCTTTACGCTGTACCCCGCACACAGGGTATGCAGAGGGAATCTAGTGTTAGCACTCCGTTCCCCACTTTTTGACACCAGAGCGAAAAAATGAAAACATAAATTTAAATAAATATTTCATTTCCTACATCAAACCTATAATATAGCCTAAAATAATCTAAAATGTTTATTAAATTTGCAACCAAAAAATATCTCCAGCAAAACGGTAATTCTTATCATAAATTTAATGTGTTTTTTAGCTTCACTTACTAAGTAAAGCTGAAAAACGTATATAGCAGGGTAAGACACCTTTGACACAGAAACCAGGGAAAGATTCCGCCGAATTCTGGACGCATTGGATATTGAGTGGCGGAACTCAATGCCGCGCTTTGCCCCGTTACTACAGCGAGAAAATATTAAATATTTGATTTTTTCAACCTTACCCGCGTTTTAAATACTAAATTTGACCAAAATATTATTAGTTTTAAAATATTTTCGTTTGGGTATATATTTTTTAAAATAAACTTTTAATTTCGCCACTCAGCACGCAATGTCCCAAAAACTAAACGTAACGGAAGGAAAAGAGTGTCTTAAATCAAGGTCTCTCTGCCTACCCTGCTATATACGGGACAAAGCGTGAAGCTTTGTTTATTAATCCTGAAGTACTCGCATATCTTCATATAAAGAGTTTCAATAATTGTTTTTAAATATAAAAACTGTTCTTCATATGTTAATTTTTGCAAAGAACAGCGTTGAGTTCCCCAAAAATGGAACTCAACGCTGTTCTTCCTCAAAAATGGGGAAAAGAAGGTCTTAATGGGAACGGAACATCTTAACACTAGGTTCCCAGTTTCTCTCCGCCCTGCAAAAATGTTAATAATAAATAGCAATTTACACAAGTATATAGACGTATACATAGGTATTAGCCGCATTAAAATAATGAGTGATCGAACACATGGCGCATTTAATGCCCTTATCTTCACCGAAGGATACGAAGAATCACGTACGAATAAATGAATAAAATCGAGCTATGCAAGATTGATGGTACGTGACCACATACCTACAATCTAGGAGTAAACACTGAGTGCCTGGTACTCACGCGGACCTACGAGAGTGACACACGCTTTAATGGTCGAACTATACTTGTTTACATATAATAACAATACAATGCTATAGACAACATCCTGTATCTAATATGATATTATATAAAAAAAGACATAGACATATAAAATAAATCTTCCTAAAGAATTCGGCGTTAAGAATTCAGTGTCTTAACATTTAGGTTCCCTCTACCTACCCTGCTGTATGCTGGAAACAACGTGAAGCTAAATAGAAATCCTGAATATCTTATCTATGTATAAGAATTTAGTGATTATTCTAATTTTATATAATATCTGAAAAGTTTCTTAGTGGCCTATCCCGCACACAGCAGGGCAGGCAGAGGGAACCTGGTGTTAAAACACTCCGTTACCCATTTTTCAATTTCTAAAGACATTGCGTGCTGAGTGGCGGCACTCAACGCCGAGCTTTGCCTCGACACCAGAGCGAAGAAATGGAAATATACATTTTAATAAATATTTAATTTCCTCGAGTGGGGATAGAACCCACATCCTGTCGCGTTTACAGTCACACTTTGTGTCTCTGCCCCATGACCGGCCACTCATAATATGTGTATACATATTATGAAATAATTGCTAAATAGGCCACCAAGAAATTATACCATAAAATGTTTGATAGTTGAACGACCACGCCTTTTGGATCCGAATCCCTACATAATAACAACTGTGAAATTTCCGAACAAATCGTAGCTTAAGTGAAATTCAAAGCTTAATTTTTGAAAATTAAAGGATTAAGGTAGAACAGTAATCAATGCTTGGCCACAGCAATATAATTAGCTTATCGTCTGCAGATCGCCTAACAACGTTTGGGTCGTGCGCGCGCGCATTGGTGAGCGTTGCACCAATCGCATCGCAGCTATCGTTAGACCGTTGATTCTTTTTGGTTATTACAATAATTCCAATACGATTGCCTCTAATTGCGCTGATTTCCAACGATCGTGGAAGACAACGCTGATCTGATACGGGTATATGACTAAAACCATGAATCCTCAATTGATATTATAATGCTTCGCAATTATTGAGAAATCGATTTCTTGTTGTGGAAATTACATCAATAATCTTAGCTGCTTTGTTAGATGCTATTTCGTTGCACGTGTTTTCCTTACATCATTTGTTATGGGTGTCTAAATGATTAGCTACTAGAGGCATGAGAGGAGCTTATACGGAGAAGTCGGTAATTGCCATTGATGCAAACTTCCGAGATTAGCCAGCGTCAAAGGAGTCAAGAACGCGGTTGTTAATTAAGTATGGGCGGCGGGTTTGTGAACTTTGAAAGTGCCATCAGCTTCTCATAACAGTCTCATAGCGACGAGATGCTACTATTAAAACTATAATGAACATTTCATGCTTCTGAATATTATTTGATACATTACTTAAATTACACACACGTCATATAAATAAGAAACACTTGCCCAAAAAACCACCGATCATCATCTACGTACTAAAATTATAACAATAGCTCTTAATATCAACGTCAATTTAGCAACAGAAGCTTAAAAACTACCGTCGATGGAGGTTTTAGTAATGTTTTTATCCACGTTTTATAGCCACACCGCTAGATGGAATGGAACCGTCGTACATAATCAAACCACATGCGGTGCAGTAATTGCCTCCACATTCAAAGACCCGCTCACATCACGCCGTATAATGACAAAAATAGTCCAAAAAGTGCCTCCGCATATGAGATATATATATATATTTTTTTTACAATACTTCGCGCGCTCGCACGGAGCTAAATTACGAAATAAAAGATTAAGTTAAAAGATCAATAAACTTAATAAATGATCTCAATAATTGTTGTATTACGTATACAATGGAGCGGCGTCGTGAAACGCCATTAAGGCGCGAACATCATTAATTTTATTCGCGTCTCAGTGACGTGAAGGCAATGGCGTCTGTCAGATTTGAAAAGCGGCACCGCTGCCACCTGTTGGTAGCGCGGTGAATTAGACGTTGGACCCCGCTGGGTTCCACTTGATACTGCCACTGGAATGACTCGCCTAAAACTTCTTTTGAATCGCCTTAATAAATGTGGCTATGGATAACTCGCTAATTAAAGAAATTGATGTAATGCGATTGATTATGTTGGTGGGACCAGTAGTAGTGCAAGGGCACAAGGGTGTGACTTTAAACGCGAAAGGATATGGGTTCAATTTTCGAAACGGAATACAAGGCAAACCGTAGAGTTCTGCCACTCAACACACAATGTCTCCAGAATTTGTTGGAAAGTGAATAACGGGAAAAGAATTTCTTAACACTAAGACATGTGCGGGATACAGCGTGAAGCTATAAATAATACAAAATATAACATTAGTAGGCACTTCTTCTGATTAGTTTGCTTACTCAACAAAAAAAATATTTAAGTTCCAATTAAAGCATCCTTTTTAATTTCCGATATGAAACGACATGTCGCCTGATATAACTTTCTTAGACGTGTTACATACATCGTAAGATAAAAGCCTTTAACAACCTTCGTTCCAAATAATCTTCGTTCCAAATTTCCATCATATAAGCTGTCAAAGTGGAGCGTACACCAAAAAATGGGGCTGCCAAAAAAATTTAGCTGCCTCTCGAGATTAGATTTCTTTTTGGTAGCTAATTGCGTTTTATCAAATTAAGGCAATTCCGCCCGCGGCGCGCCGCTGTGATTGATAATGTTTGACGCGGCGTCGTTCCCACTAGTTTTACAGAATAAACTGTTTCAATTTATACTAATAATTCTCATTTATCTAATATGTATGGTGATTAGATTTATTTATAATATTTAATGTCGATGTTAATGAGGCCAGTCGTGGCGCAGGGGGTAAGTGTGGGTATGACTAGTTGTGGATTCGATCCCCACTTGAGGATACATTTGTTTTAATGTATACTTTAGTTTCTTCGCTCTGGTGTCGAAGCAAAGTTGAGTTCCGCCATTTAACGCAATGCTTCCAGTAAACACAGTGTCTTAACACTAGTCTCGCTACCCTGCTGTATGCGGAATACAGCGTGAAGCTGATTTTTAAATGCCGATCCTAAACAACGTCGATAGTTAAAACATGTCTAATTACATTGATTAAACAAATATTTATTTTATTTGCTTAGACTAAATGCGTTTGTAATTTTCGATACTTTGCATAATAAAGTTTATTCAGAACAATTATATCAATCGTGTGGATTTTACATATTTAATGACAAATTATTTTTATTAAATCAGCTTTACGCTGTACCCGCACTCAGCAGGGTAGGCAGAGGGAACCTAATGTTATGACACTCCGTTCCCCACTTTCCGCCGAGTTCTGGAGTTATTGCGTGTTAAGTGGAGTAACTCAACTCCGCTTTTGCCTCGACACCAGAGCGAAGAAATTAAAATATACATGTTAATAACTATTTCATTTCCTCGAGTGGGCAACGAACCCACAACCAGTCGATTTTACACTCACACTTTGTGCCCCTGCGCCATAACTGGCCTCAATTACGTATACAATGTACTGTTTTCGACTTTAATCCTACAAAACTGTAAATTGCAGCTTCAGTACCAAAACACAAAAAAAAACCAACACCCCCATCCCACACCGCAGTCATCATTTCAATCATTAAGAATCCGGCGGCAAGTCAAAGAGGTGATTGATGCGGCGTTTACCGGTCGCAGTGGCACCGTATACAAAAAAAAAGCGAAGCGCTTACTTAATTAACTCGTTTGGCACCGACGCTCATTAGAATTATTAATCGAAGCGAGGCGGAGCGATAGCTGGTATGATGTATCGAGGTTTGATTACATTAATGTATTCGGATCGAGTAATTAAAAACCACGCCGGGACGTCTAAGCCGGGGAACAAAAGCTAGGTTCCACCGCTCCGATCGATGCTAATGGCTGGCTATGAAATATTGTTTTGCTAATTTCCTATGGCTGATATTGGGTGGGATGGAAGATTGATCTTGGTGTTAGATAAAAAAATTTGCACCTGCGGTTTTGTTATTATAAATAAATAAAATAAAAATAAATCAGCTTGACGCTGTATCCCGCACACAGCAGGATAGGCAGAGGGAACCTAGTGTTAAGACACTCCGTTCCCCACCTTCCGCCGAATTCTGGAGGCATTGCGTGTTGAGTGGTCTGCCACTCAATTTAACGCCGCGCTTTGCCACGACACCAGAGCGAAGAAATAGAAATATAAATTTAAGTAAATATTTCATCTCCTCGAGTGGAGATAGAACCCACAACCAGTCGGTTTTACAGTCACACGCCACGACTGTGAATTATAACTGAAATATTCAAATATTGTTTTTGAAAATATCACCTGAATAAGAAAAAAATATCTGATAAAATGTAGAGTTCAAATATCACAAAAATAATTTCATATAAAAATTATTTGCATGTTGAACATTGAACAAAACTAAACTAATGTGGCAATAATATTTTAGTCTAACACTAGACTCTACATACTAAAAGAAGCAATTAGATTGAGCAGGCATTTATGGATCGATCAACCTTTTTCTTTTTTTGTGCTTCACGCTGTGACTCCTAGTCGAGGAGCCTAATATTAAGACACACCGCTCTCCCTCTTTCGCCGAATTCTGTAGAATTGTGGAAACTCAACGCCGCCCTTTGCCTTCACACAAGAGAGAAGAAATAAAAATATTAAATATTTCATTTCCTGGAATGGGAATCGAATCCACAATCTCTCGCGTTCACAGTCACACACTTGTGCTTCTGCGCCACGACTAGCATTGACTGGACTCGGTCTTTTTCAAAAAAAAAATGCTAAATTATTTTTATAAAACACTATCAAAATATAAGAAATCTATAAACTTCTTCTAAGCAAAATCAACCCTTGATTCTTATCCATTTAAAATAAAATAATAAAAAATGTTTAAAATCGTAGTATATGTGTAGTTCGGTGCATGTAAGACCAGCTGTGGGCGTGCGCTGACGTCCTGCACGATCTAATCTGCAAAGATAGCACTTTCGCATAAACTAAAAGCAACATACCAACTGAATATTTTAAGGATACTCATAATAAAACTATATTAAGATTTCTATCTTTTTTTTATATATTTTTTTTTGTTTAACAATATAAAAATATAAAATGTAAAAAGAAATAAAAATAATATATGATTAAAATTGAAATAAATGGCAAAGCGGGACGTTGAGTTCCGACTCTCAACACGCAATGCCTCAAGTATTTGGCGGAAAGTGAGGAACAGAAGTGTCTTAACATTAGGATTTTAGGTTCCCTCTGCCTAACCTGTTATATGCAGGATACAGCGTGAATCTAAAAGTAATGAAATATCATTGTTTTTTTTTCGTTTCATACAAAACCAGCATCCTTTGCTATTTTTATTACTTAATAATTATATACATATATAGATACAGATTATAAATAAATATAGGCAAATCTTTTTACTCAAGCGTGCTTCGGCTGAATCGTGTCTATTTCCTTGAAGTTATTATATTTATTTAAAAAAGTTAAGTTAGCTCCGTTTCAATCTATCATTAATGGAAAAACCTATCGTAAATTTAACATAACTTCACATAATATTCATAATTATAAAATATACCTATTGGTATATTTCTGTATCTGCATGCATTCAGTATAATTTTCTAATCTTACATATTTTTTTTTATATATTTCCATATTTCATACTAGTTTTAATCTAAGCATAGATATTTTTTTAGCTTCGCGCTGTATCTCACGCGTAGCAGGGTAGGCAGAGGGAACTGGGAACCTAGTGTTAAGACACTCAGTTTCCTATTCAGACACTTCCTGGAGTGGTGGAGTACAAAATCACGCTTTCATTGGTGATATTGATAATATATATAATTAAAGTTTAACAAAATTTTATAATTGGACATATACTTTATTAAAATTTCATATATAATAAATATTTATTTATATCAGTATTTTAAATGTGAAAGTTTGTAAGGATGGATGTTTTTTTTTTCTTTATTATAATGAAGTTTATATTTATATATACATCAGAATAACACTTAGGTTACAAATTTTGTTAAGATTTTGCGTAATATGTTTCAAGTAGCCAGTTTGAGGCCAGTCGTGGCGCTGGCGTGTGACTGTAAACACGACAGGTTGTGAGTTCGATTTTCACTCGAGGAAGTGAAATATTTAATATTTTCATTTTTTCGCTCTGGTGTCGAGGCAAAGCGCGGCGTTAAGTTTCGCCACTCAATAAGCTATTTTAACACAAAAGCTCCCACTACTTATCCTGCTACATTCTGAGTAGATACAACATGAACCTGAAAAAAAATATTCAAGCAGACAATACCGCGTCGGGGTCTATGTATAGTTTCGAAATATCTTAAATATTTGTGCTAATAAATTAATTACTTTTGCCTTAACTGTTGTAGACATTCGGATTCGTTACATGAAAATTACTTATGTTATTCCTTTGACATATAAAATTTTGAGGTAATTTTAAAACGAAAAAATATAAATAAATATATATGAAATATGTAAGACCGAAAAAACCACGCTATATCCTGCACACAGCAGCCAGAGGGAACCTAGTGTTAAGACACTCCGTTCCCCACTTTCTGCCGAATTCTGGAGGTATTGTGTGTTGAGTGGCAGAACTCAACGCCGTGCTTTGCCTCGACACCAGAGCGAAGAAATGGAAATATAAATTAAAGTAAATATTTCATCTCCTCGAGTGGGGATCGAAACCACAACCAGTCGATTTACAGTCACACTTTTCGCTCCTGCGCCACGACTGGCCTCAAAAAATATGAGAATTATAATCTATTATCTTTATTTATCAATTTTAAACATTCAAATAATATATTATATAAAAAAACAAAAATAAAATATTTTATAGTAAGTAATGTTTATTGAGGAAAGACATTTTAACTTGTAAATCAAATTAACAACAGGTGTATTCGTCTAAAATAAAAACCTGCAATAACGTATACTTATCCCTAACAATAAACACGAGGAGCGCGTGCGTCGCAAACCACAGTTCCTTATTTAATATTAAAAAACACAAAGAAAATAGTGCCTTATCACTCTCTCATAAAGTTAACATCGAAATGGTTGACATTATTGTAAAAATTAAACATTTAATACTTAAGACAAAGACAAGAGTCGCCCTTAACCGCACAGGACGTCTAAAAAATTGTGGTTCGAACGTATGTAACGCGATACCGGCACTGTGCATATCGATCGCATATTATAATGAAGTAACGTTTTAATTTTAATACCTGAATAATTATTATGTTCATATATTTTTTCAATTTCACACTGTATTTCCCAAATAGCAGGGTAGGCAGAGGGAACCTAGTGTTAAGACACTCCATTCCCCACTCTCAATATTTCGAGGCCTTGATACCAGAGCGAAGAAATAAAAACATTAATAAATAATAATTAATTACCCCAAATGGGATCGAACCCACAACTACTCACACGCTTGCGCCCCTGAGCTACGACGGCATCAATCATATTTTTTTAAAGTAATAAAGATATTCATAGTAATAGATAACATCTACAAGAAAATAATAAGCAATTATTAATAAGCCGAATTGGTTCGAAATAATAACTACAATCAAAATAATAATATTAATAATAATAACAAAGAAAAAATTATACCAATTTTTTCAATTGCAGAAGGACATCTCGCAGGATGTTGCAGATTATTCAGTTATCGTGCTCTTGTCTTCTACTCCAACGCATTATTGATGGAGTCGCGAATTATGGATACGTTTTATATTATTTTTATTATTATTTATAATTTATCTTTATTCTTTATCGTAAATTGTATTGTATTTTTTTTAATAAATATTTTATGTATGAGTAAACTTCCTCATAAGAAACAACAAATAACTTCAAATGGCGAGTGACAAAAAGTTCGAGAGGATTGTATAAATCATTATTGTCAATCTTCAGACAAGAGAGTTATGATATTACAACAGGATCCTAAATAAAAATTAAAAGTTTTCTAATGATATCGTACTTAATTCTAAAGCCCGTATTTATAAACCGCTATAAATATAATACATACGTAATAGAATACATCCATAATTTATGAATGAAAACGGCATCTCAAGATCAATCTCAGACTTGAGTGTGATTTACAGGAAATCTGAGTCAAGTATAGTTCAAATCAAGAATATCTACATAAAAAATAAATACATTTTATCATACTCATCACCTACCATCACTTTTATGCGCAAAAATGAATATTTTAAGTTAAAAAATTGCCAGCTCCGATCTTAACGTTATTTTATAATAACCGTTTAATACAGTTATCCTTTCGACACAGTTAATCAAGTCGTTCAGTTTATTACCGCAAGTATAACCGTGTACTTCGAGATGTTGTCATTTTGGCATCTTTTCTTCTTTGGTAAGAATCTGGGCTCTTTTCGATTTTTTCTTTATTTCAATTATATTTGAGGGCAGCCGTGGCGCAGTGGCACAAAGTGTGACTGTAAAACCGATTGGTTGTGGGTTCGATCCCCACTGGAGAAGATGAAATATTTACTTAAATTTATATTTCCATTTCTTCGCTCTGGTGTCGAGACGCAGCGCGACGTTGAGTTCTGCCACTCAACACGCAATGCCTCCAGAATTCGGCAGAAAGTGAAGAACGGAGTGTCTTAACACTAGGTTCCCTCTGCCTATCCTGCTGTGTGCGGGATACAGCGTGAAGCTGATTTAATTTTGATTTGATTTTAATTTCATAGATATACTTATTGTAAGCGTTAGTCATATTTCACCAGTCAGTATCTATTATCTCTAAAATGTAATGGAATTAGACGACATTAATTGTTAACAAAATAAACCGACTTCCAACAACGAACTAAAAAGTAAAAAATTATTTTACATAAAGTAATACCGTGTACTTTTAACTTGATTTTGTTAAACAAAAATAATTAAAAAGAGATTTTATAATTTTGAAGTCGGTGTCAAGCTAACGCTACAACAACCTTATGTAATAAGGTGTTACATATGCTTCATATCAAATTTTTTACTACTGGTTTGAAGTCGGTTTTTTTTTTGTTAAATAAAATAATTTATTTTACGATTTTAGGTGATGAGTAAACCTTAAGGAGATGTTTTGTAGTGGTGGTACTGTGGAAAACTTAAATTTTAATTAAGTATTATTTACGTGCAAACTAAGATTTTGGTATATTGACAAGAACATTCATAAAAATATCGGGGTGAATTAGGAACCTCTTCCTTTTTTGCAGTCGGTTGAAAAGAAATGCAATGATGAGGAATCTCTCTTCTGACATTAATTTTAACAATGTTTTTCCTTATAACTATTACAGTACAATTATATTTTTTCTCCCAAAAAAAAAACAAACTAGTTCAATTTCAACCTGGTCGCATAATCAGAACCTAACCAAACTTTCACCAAACTATCCTTGAAGTGTATCCTTTCAAATAAAAAAAGAATCATCGAAATCGGCTAGCGTGATATTTAATTATTCGTCGCGTTGATCGCGCACATACCTAATGCAAATTTAAGACTTATGTGATTTTCTCATAGATACCATTGTCAGAAATGGACCAAAAATTAATATATTATAATAATATTGCTTCCCATGGTGTCCCATGGCATAAGCATAAGCTTTCAAATTAAAAAAATAATCGAAATCGGTTCAGCTAGTAAAACAAACAGTCGAATTGATAACCTCCTTTTCTTACAGAAGTCGGATAAAAATAACATTTCTCTATGTTGCTTACTTTGCCGAATTTTCTGCCAGCATTCTCTGCAGTTCTGGAGATTGCCTCCACCTCGTGGAAGTCATAGCCGCGCTTTTGCCTCGACACCAGAACGAAGATATGAACATATTAAATATATAATTTTCTCGAGTGGGAATTGAATCCACAACGTGTCGTTTATAGTCACACTCGCTTAAACCACTGCGCTACAAATGGCCTCGTATTTATACATTAACTTGTATTTTACAGCTTTACTACACACGCTACTGGTAGTAAACGCAAGATCAACCGCCAAGACCACGAGCGGACCTAATTGTCAGAGCTTCTCCAAAGGAGTAACTTTTAATGAGTCCCAGGCAGTTGGCGCGTGGCATCTGCTGCACTTCAGGACAGAACAAACGAAGGGTACCGGTGACCCCCACTGTGTGGAGTTCACTAACGTTAGCGAACAGGTAATTTGTCTATGTATAAGAATTTTATTTTTTTTAAGTTAGTGGTTTTTTCAGCTTCACGCTCTATCCCGCACATAATAGGGTAAGCGAGAAGGAACCTGGGAACCTAATGTTAAGATACTCTATTTCTATTAAGGCACTACCGCCAAATTCTGGAGTTATTGCGTGTTGAGTGCCAAAAATCAAAACCTCTCTACGCAGAGTCGCCAAAGCAAGGAAAAGGATATTAATTATTTAATTTCCTCAAGTAGGGATCGAATCTATAAATTTCTAATATCACAAAGAAGTAGTATGGATTCGTTGGTTCTGGCGCAAGCGCCAGAACCAACGAATGCCAGTGTGCCAGACCCCGCGAGTCGATGCGTCGGAACTAAAAAAAAAAAAAAAAAAAAAAAAAAAAAAAAAAAAAAAAAAAAAAAAAAAAAAGGTTTAGCCCCCCATTTGAATCGATTGCGCTGGGTCCCAGAGCTCTATCTCTAACCATTCCAAAGATAGCTTTTCGATTAATTAAATCCCACTAGTCGCTTATTAGTCACCCTCATTAAGCTCACGCACAGCCTAATCACTCACTTCCCCGAATTGCTAACGAAGAACCTACGTCACAGTGCAGTGTTGCTGTCTCTTTCTTGCATTACTCATCACCTAACGACGTCACAGTGCCTGTCTCTTTGTCGCTATGTTAAAAAATAAATACTTGCAATTTCTCTCATTTTAATGTGAAACAATATTTTGTTTATTAAAAACTTCCCATTTAATATATATATATTTTTATGAAATCTAAATAGTTCTATTGTATTTTTTATTATACAATGTTTGAAATAATGGCGCGCCGGTGAAACAATATTTTGTTTATTAAATAGGTCTCGATTTGATATATATTTTTTTATTAATTTTTTAGTTGTTATTGTGAAATTTTAAACCTGTTCAAACTTCTAACAGATTTTGTCATTATTACTAATGGCATTGTTTCTTTATTACTCATAAGTCATAAGCATTAGTTTGAATATTATCGTTATCATTTGCGGTAGTTAATAGGTTTGTTCATTTACATTGTCTAAGTTAGTATAAAACGACTGTGTATCTTTTTTGGATTCATCACTAAGTTGTTCAGTGTCTTCTTGTTAAGAACTGCTGTGCGAGTGTTGTCTAGTAAGTGCTAACCACATGGAAACCATTATGGATGTGAGTATTACTTTTTATTCATGTTATTTTGTATTTTACTGTGATTATTTACAACGTGTGTTTTTTACCACTCTCTAACGTTTTTTAGATAGCATAGAAATTTATTTTATTTTTATACTCATTTTCCTTTGTTTTCATTGTTGTAGCTTACGCGCTGCGTGGGTGGGAATAATGCAGAATACGAAGAAAACACGTATAAACAATATTACTTCTCAACATCTGACGATGAACCTACCTCGCCATACCCTATCAAGATACGAGAGAGATCAAAGAGCAGTGACTCTCTAAACGAGTTCTTTCAAGAACCTCCGAAGATAAAAAAGACAAAACTACATTCTTCATCGGTGGGGCGAGCGACGAACGATGGTACCTCATATCTTACTACCAACGAAGATGACAGATCCAATGCAACACATCTCATAAAAATTGAGATATTTGAACTGAAAAAACTGGTTGATATACCACCGGAGGAGCACTGGAAATATGCAGATGTGAGAGTCAAATATTACAACAAGAAAAATAGCAAAAATAGCCACCACCAAATTACACGAAAGTTGGTACATAGTATCACCAAAGAAATTTCTAGTGCACCAAACCTAAAAAAATATCACTTTAAAAAAAAGACTAAATAAATTATTTTACTAAAATTTTACTTTGTTTTATTTTCATTTTAAAGGCATTTTAATAAAACCAAATAATATTTTTTACATTAGCATTTATTACATAATAAATAATGTTTCATACATATTTTTTTACATAATGCTATCCTTATTTAAAATATTATAAAAGATTTGAACATATCGTTTAATAGAAGATCATTATTATTATTTGTATCTTGATTAAACATTTCAACAAAGTTAGTGAGAGACATACCTCTACGCTTAAGATATATATATACAAGACAGTATTCACCACAAAAAGAAGAAAAAACATTTTGAATTATCTTATTGCTATATATCCATCTACTTGTATTTCGCTTTAAAAATGATAAATGATAACTATTTGGTTTTCGACCAAAAGTATCGAAATATTCTCCAATTCCATTTGTACCTATGTAAATTGCTATCCAATGTGAGCCTGGTTTTGTATCAGGATCTAAATTACTGATCAAATAAACAGGAGTTGACATATGAACCGGCAATCGATTAGCAGCAAAAACATTTGACGTTAAGGTGGGATGTATTGCTTTTAAACATTTACTTATCTCTAAAGTATTCATGATATTTACGTTTACTAAATAGGTCTCGATTTGATATATATTTTTTTATTTATTTTTTAGTCGTTATTGTGAAATTTTAAACCTGTTCAAACTTCTAACAGATTTTGTCATTATTACTAATGGCATTGTTTCTTTATTACTCATAAGTCATAAGCATTAGTTTGAATATTATCGTTATCATTTGCGGTAGTTTAATAGGTTTGTTCATTTATAAAGAATCTATAAAAGCCAAAAACGTTTCTAACATACTCACTTTTAAACCGTCTTGCGGTACATTAATTCGTGTTGAGTTAAATAGTAGTTGAAAATGTCGAACTGTGATCATGTTACTAGTGTGTTTTTTACTAAAGAACAGGAGATTGAAAGTAATTGCTGGACTGACAAGGAATTGGATGAAATTTGCGAGATTGTTGAATCAGCAGAATGTGCTATGGAAGTTTTCAACGATAAATTCATAAGTATTGAGTCAAAGACTTTTGATTCACAATTTGATGAAGCTTTGTTCAACATAAGTGAAATTGTGGAAAAGCAGTAAGTAATAATGATTATTAATGTTTTTTTTTTTATTTATTTCTTCTTTTTCCTGTTTAAATTTATGAGATATTGAATTTAAAACTTATTTTTTCTTTGTTAACCAGCTTACAAGTTGGCAGAGGCTTGAAACGCGTAGCTCAAGATAACAATAAAAAAGTTGTGAAAATGAGACGTCCAAGCGAACCTTCAACTTCGAGGGATTTAGAACCATCAGTTCAACCATTAAACATTGACATGATCAAGTGTGAGGTATGCAAAATACTTGTTAAAAGGAGATATTTAGCAAATCATTACCGAAGCAATACTCATAAAAATAATGCATTACGCATTCATCACAGTTTTCCTAATGTAACATTAATCGAAAAAGCATTTGGAAAACGTGTTTATACTTACAGAATAACTCCACTCTCCGTTAGTGATGAGCTTTTAGATTTTAATTTGTTTTTAAATTCCGTCAGAGATACTCTTTTTACTTTAGTTAGTGAGAGTATAGTAGCTTTGAAAACCTTTAAAGTTAATTTTATACTCCAAGCTAATTTTATTCAACAATGTAAAGAATTGACAAATACTTTTGATTTTCAAACTCCGAATGTCGTCATTAACGAATCTGTTAATCTAAATGAATTTCTCGATTCTCTAAATGAAACATTTGCAAACAAAATAACTGAATTTGAAAAGAAAGACAGCGGTTGGTCTATTCAGAAAATATTAAGTTTGGATATGGATGTGAATAAATTTAATCCACTTCGCGGATCTTCATACATTGATTTGCCTCACGACATACGAAACAAAAAGGCAGTAATAAATGTAAAAAATAGTGATGTTCAGTGCTTTAAGTGGGCTTTACTCTCAGCATTGTACCCAGCAAATAAAAGTTCAGATCGAGTCTCTTCATATTCAAAATATGAAAACAAGTTAAATTTTGTTGGTGTTCCTTTTCCTGTGAAGTTAACAGACATTCATAAAATCGAAAAGTTGAATAATTTGAGTGTTAACGTTTATGGACTGGAATACAATGGTTTGAGTAAGTCTAACTCTGTGGTTGGTCCATTATATTTTACAAAGTGTCTCAAACCTATTCATATTAATTTACTTTACATAACAAGTGGAAGTAATGGCCATTATTGCTATATAAAAAACTTATCTCGTTTAGTGAGTCATCAGGTTACATCAAGAAATAATGCCATTTACATTTGTGACGGCTGCCTTATTTATTTTAACAGTCAGGAAGCTCTCGATAGACATAGATTGAATGATTGCACACATGTCAGAACCGATCTTCCAAATAAAAATATAAGTAAAAAAAACTGGCGTGGTGAAAATGTACCAAGTGATAAGATAAAATTCGAAGGTTATGAAAAGAAAAAGAGAGTACCCTTTGTGATTTACGCAGATTTTGAATCTTTTCTCAATCCAATCGATTCATGTTCCAATGATCCTTTTAAATCTTTCACTACCAACGTTCAAAGACATGATGAGTACAGCTTTGGTTATTACGTCAAATGTTCATATGATAATAAGCTTTCTAAATATGTTACTTATACCGGTGAAAATTGTGCTAACGTATTTTTGACAAGTTTACGTAAAGATATAGAAATTATTTGTAGAGCTAATTCGTTTCAAAAATGTCCTCTTCCTCTATCAGAAATAGACAACAAAACAATACAAGAAGCTTCTATATGTTACATATGTGAGAGTGAATTAAAGGACGAACGATATATCGATCACGACTGGCATTTAGGTACTTTTATAGGTGTATGCCATGAGAATTGTAGCAAAAAAATTCATAACACCTCATTTATTCCTATAATATTACATAATCTGAGCAATTACGATGCTCATTTTATTGTACATGCATTAAATTTTGTCGAAGGTGAGGTACAAATCATTCCACAAAATAAAGAAAAGTATATTTCCTTCTCAAAAATTCTGAATGTAAATGGTAAAAAGGTTAGTTTGAGGTTTATTGACTCTTTTAAATTTTTATCGAGTAGTTTAGATTCACTAGCTAAGAATCTTAATGACGATGAGTTCCGAGAAACGAAAAAACAATATCCCTCCGATAAAGACTTTCAGTTGTTAAAGCGGAAAGGTGTTTATCCATATGAACATATGACTTCGTTCAAATCATTAGAATTATCATCTTTGCCATCAATTGAGTGTTTCGCTAGTACATTGACTGGTGAAAGCATTTCAGTTGATGATTATAATCATGCTCAAAAAGTATGGTCTCATTTCCACTGTCAAAATATGGCTGACTATTCTAATCTTTATTTAAAAACTGATGTAATACTTTTATGTGATATTTTCGAAAATTTTAGAAATGTTTGCATGAAGACTTACGATTTAGATCCTGCTCATTACTATACCGCTCCAGGGTTAAGTTGGGATGCTATGTTAAAATATACCAAAGTTGAGCTAGAATTATTAACAGATTTTGATAAAATTGCTTTTGTCAAATCCAGTATTAGAGGAGGCATATCGCAATGCAGTAATCGCTATGCAAAAGCAAATAATCCACACATGAAAACTTTTGATAGTAATGATCTTATTTCATATTTAATTTATCTTGATGCAAACAATTTATATGGGTGGGCTATGTCTCAATATTTGCCTTTGTCTAATTTTGAATGGGAAGATCCTTATGTAAATTATAATGTACCAATCACCTCTGATATTGGATATATTTTAGAAGTAGATCTAGAATACCCCGATAGCTTACATGATGCTCATTCCGACTTTCCATTGTGTCCAGAAAATATTTGTGTAGGTAATTCGAAAGAATCTAAATTAGTTACTAATTTATATAACAAAAAAAAATATGTTATACATTATAGAAATCTTTTGCAATGTGAGAAATATGGTTTGCGAGTACAAAAAGTTCATAGAGTATTAAAATTCAAGCAAAAACCTTGGTTAAAAAAATATATTGAATTAAACACCCAATTACGAACTTTAGCAACATCCGACTTTGAAAAAGATTTTTATAAGCTGATGAATAATTCTGTATTTGGAAAGACAATGGAAAATATCGAAAAAAGAGTAAACGTAAAGTTATTAACACATTGGAAAAATCATGGAAAAATCAAAGGTGTTCAGAGTCTCATTGCTCGCCCCGAATTCCACAGTCTTTCCATTTTTTCTGAAAATTTGGTCGCAGTCCAACTTCGCAAAACTAAATTGTTTTATAATAAGCCCATATATTTAGGTTTTAGCATATTAGAGATATCCAAGACTTTAATGTATGACTTTCACTATCAGTACATGAAAAATAAATTTACCAACATAAAATTGTTATATACTGATACTGATAGTCTGATATACCAAATATTTTGCGATGATTTTTACAAAGAAATTAAGGGAGATTTAAATTCATATTTCGATACTTCTGATTATCCTTCAAATAATCAGTTTCACTTTCCTCAAGTAAATAAAAAGAAATTAGGATTTTTTAAAGACGAGAACAACGGTAAAATTCTTACTGAATTTGTTGGATTGCGATCAAAAATGTATGCAATGAGTGTTGAAGATCGTACTATCACCAAAGCTAAAGGGGTTAATAGAAGTGTAACCAAGAAACTAAATGTTAGTGACTATAAATCATGTTTATTTAATAAAAAAATACAACTCGCTGAAATGTATAGATTTAGAAGCATCAAACATATTATATTTACACAAAAAAATAATAAAATTTGTTTGTCATACAACGACACCAAGCGACATATTTTGCATAACTCAATGGATACATTAGCTTGGGGTCATTATAAGTTAAGATAGTATTAAGATATCATTTTTATTGTATTAGTTAAGAAAATATAATAAAATGTTATGTATTTTTTTATATGTACATATTTAGTTTTACCTTTTAACTGAATAGACGTATCCTACTACATTTAACATGTTTCATTTTGAACACCCTTTCACTGCTATTATAGCGGGTCCTAGTGGCTGCGGAAAATCAAAGTTCGTATGTGATTTTTTGAAAAACATAAATCATGTTTGTAATCAAGAATTTAACACTATCTTATGGTGTTACGATGAAATGCAACCATTATACAATTTAAATGGAGTTAATTACTATCAAGGAATTCCTGACTTGAACATGTTTGATGGGAAGTATCCTCAATTGATTATAATCGACGACCTTATGAGAGAATCTGATGGGCGCATAGTTGATATTTTTACTAAAGGGAGTCATCATAGAAACTTGAGTGTATTCTATATAACGCAAAACTTGTTTCATCAAGGGAAAGGACAACGTGATATATCGTTAAATTCTAGCTACATCATTTACTTTAAAAATCCTAGAGACAAAACTCAAATACGTTTTCTTGCTCGTCAAATAGTACCTGAGAATCCTAAATATGTTGAAGAAGCATACAAAGATGCCACTAGTAAACCACATGGATACTTAATGATAGATTTAAAACAAAATACAGATGATATTTACCGAATGAAAACTAACATATTTCCTGATGAATATACTATTTGTTACATTCCTAAGAAGGGATATAAATACAATAACTCTAAAGACAATTCCATCATTATTAAACAATGACGCATAGAGTAAAGGCACATAAAGAGTTTTTAAGAGCGTTACATTGCTTAAAACCAAAATATAGAAAAGTTTTACTTGGCGCTTGTAATAAAGAAGAAATCGATTGTATTTGTGAGTGCATATACAATGTTTTGAAAGGGAAAATTCCACTGCAAGACGAACACAAAAATAAATTAGATAAGTATAAGAATGTTTTAAGAAGGCTTGTTTCAAAGACAAAGAACAAAGCTAGAAAAAATATTATAATACAAAAAGGTGGAACTTTCTTACCAATTATCTTGAGTACAGTTTTGGGTGCACTATTTAATTCATTGATTTAGAATAAAAATGGAGAACGCAAAGAAAATGATATTAATTGAACCTGAAGCAATAGAGAGACTTAAGAAAGATAATGCTAATACTACCGTTAACAATTTATCACAACTTGATGAAGAAATGAGTAAAGTTTTAAAAACTAAATTAGACGACAGAGAGAAATGGTCACTTTATCAACAAACTCTTCAGAGATATTTGTATTTTATTGCTAAAGATCGAAAACCAATAGAAATACCCTTAGTAAATTTTGGTGAGTCGGGAAATTATATAAAAGAAGATGTAACAACAAAGAAAACTGCAGACATTAAAGAAGAGCCTATGAAAACACACGAAAGACCGATTAATGAGAATATTCCACACAAAAGTAATGACTATTACACTAAATCTCAACTGCTTCAACTCATACCAAAGACATATAAAATAAAAGGTGAGCTGTTAATTGATATTTTATTGAAAAATAAAAATAAGATTAATTGGAACGATGACGGTACAATTTTTATAGACAACAAGAAAGTTTATAAAAGTAATATTGTTGACTTAATCAATGATGTTGTAAGACCACTCAAAAACAGTTCGCCACATGGTTGGGTAGAATTTTCGCAAGTTTTGAAGGATTTAAAAGTACCATTGAGTTATATAGGAAATCCAAAACGAGCGACTTTCATAAATGTCATGTCAAAGACACCTGATTTTGGGAAAACATCACAAGCTGTGACAGAATCTTCAAGCACCGCAAATCAATTAACTCCCCAAACATATCCAAAATCGAACGAAGAAAAAGTAAAACGAAAAATTGCTTGGGAAAGATGGACCCCTTATTAGAAATCAAAAATATTTATTATGATGTTTCTAATCCTGCTGGTTATAGTAGTTTAAATAAATTATCTGAAGCAATGAAAAGTAAAATGACTAAAGAAGATACAAAAAAATGGTTGGAGTCTCAAGAAACTTATACCCTACATAAACCTGTTCAGCGACGATTTTCGAGAAATAAATATGTTTTATCTAATATTAGCGATCTTTGGCAAGCTGATTTAAGTGACATGAGAAATTACAGTGAATGTAATGATGGAAATAAATATATTTTATGTGTTATCGATGTTTTTAGTAAATACGCATTTGCTAGACCTTTGCAAAAAAAGAACTCTGAATCTATAAAAAAATGTTTTTCAAGTATATTTTTAGAAGCTAACACTATTCCCAGACACTTACAATCTGATAAAGGTACTGAATTTATATCGAAAGATGTACAACAGTTTTTAAAAATGCGAAATATTAATTACTATACGACGAACAATCCTGATATCAAAGCCAGTATTGTTGAGAGATTTCAGAGAACATTGAAAATGAAAATGTGGCGATATTTTACACATAAAAATACTTATCGATATGTTGACATTTTACAAGATTTGCTTTATTCATATAACCATAGCATTCATCGAAGTATTAAGATGCGTCCTTGTGATGTTAATCAAAATAATATAATGACAGTTTGGCGTAATTTGTATGGTAACACAAATAGTCAGTATAAAACCATTCCTAAATTTCAAATTGGTGATCATGTTAGAATAACAAAATATAAACACATATTTCAAAAAGGATATGAAACAAATTGGAGTGATGAAATATTTATAATTACATCAGTCATAGAGAGATCACCGTGGTTAGTGTATACTTTAAAAGATTTAAAAGATGAACCTATAATAGGAACATTCTATGAAAAAGAGTTACAAAAAGTAACATATGATCCCACTACAAAACACAAAATAGATAAAATTATACGTACTCGGTATTCAGGTCTCACAAAGGAGTTGTTCGTGAAGTGGAAAGGTTATCCGAATAAATTTAACAGTTGGATATTAGCATCGAGCTTAGAGTCATGAATAACGAAGATTTTTATTTAACGCTACTTAGTAACAGCTCATTTTTATACTTTCCTGATAATAAGACAACACACTTTTCAACAAAACTTCCAAAATCTATCAAACTAGAAGGAGAATGGTCGGTAGGAATTGTTGAATTTCAGTATCCATGTACTATGTTTACTGTTCAAAGTAAACAAAATATAATGTACATAAGTAAAAAAGCGCAGGTTCCCAATGAAGCTGAACCACAGATTGTTACTTATAAAAATCATATCCCAGCATCTAGTTATGAAAATATAGATGATGTTCTATCAGCACTGAATTCTAGAGAATCATTTAAACTACGCTACGATAAAATTTCAAAATACATCACTTTAACCGGAAATATCGATGACCTCATTTCTCTTAAGTTTTCTTCAAAATTAAGTCTTCAGCTTGGTTTTGATCCTAATACTGATGTAAGAACTAAAACTACAGGTAAATTTCCAGCTAACCTTTACTTAGGTTTACCATCACAACTATTAATTTACTGTGATATCGTAGAACCTCAAATAGTGGGAGACGTAATGTGTTCATTGTTACGGATTATTTCCTTGGATCCAGTTAAATATGCATATGGATCGAACAAAATGCACGTTTTTTCGCCACCGCACTATATTCCAGTAATGCGTAGAGAGTTTGATACAATTGAAATAGATATAAGGTCTAACACCGGAGAAAATATACCATTTGAATTTGGAACGAGCTGTGTTAAGTTACATTTCAAACGCAACTAATTTAAATAAAATGATGTATGAGAAACGTAGTGATAATATTTGTCCATATCAACAATATTACATGCATCAAGCTGGAACTGGAATTGGGGTTATCTATAAAGGTACAACACATCAGCGTGGTCATGGTATTGGAAGTTTTTTGGGTGGATTGTTTAGATCAATTCTACCTCTATTGTCAAATGGAACAAGAGTGGTTGCAAAAGAGGCATTGAATGCTGGTGTAGGACTTTTATCAGACATGGTACAGGCAAAACCATTAAATGAATCAGTGCAAGAACGTTTTAAGAAAGCTACTTCAAATTTAAAAAGAAAAGCTGATGATAAAATAGATCGAGTGATGACAGGATCAGGTAACAAAAACAGTAGACGTCGCCTACAAAGTCTCATTCAGTCGGAGAATCTAAAAGGAAGAACATTAAAAAGAGCTAAAAGAAATTTTAAATTAAATTACAACGATATATTTTCAACAAATAAAAATAATGTCGTTTTTACATAATCATTCTTGTGAATGTGCCAAATCCGAACTGGATTTATTCGCTTTACCATCAACTCAAACAAGCATAGAAAATGGACAATGGATTCACTACAAACCAATTTCATCACTCAGCGACGATGGACCATTAGAATTTCAAATTCCTGGATCTGGTGATGATTACATTGATTTGTCACATACATTAATTCATGTCAAAGCAAAAATAGTAAATCAAGATTTAACACCTCTTGAGGATACAACTGTTGTAGCTCCAGTCAATTATTGGCTTCACTCTCTTTTTAGTCAATTAGATGTCTATTTAAATCAAAAACTTATGTCTCCACCAAATAATACATATGGATATCGTGCTTACATAGAAACTCTATTAAATTATGCTCCACATGCGAAACAATCACATCTTACATGTGGATTGTGGTACGAAGACACTGCTGGGAAAATGAACAATACTGATGAAGCAAATAAAGGATTCACAGAAAGACAAAAATATGTAAAGGAAAGTAAAGAAGTGGAAATGATTGGACATTTACATGGAGATATTTTTAATCAAGAAAAGTTTTTGATAAACGGTGTTGAAATGTGTGTAAAACTAGTTAGATCAAGAGATTCTTTTAACCTCATGGCTTCAACAAATGACATAAAAGTAAAAGTATCAATCACTGATGCTACTCTTATGATTCGTAAAGCTCGAATAAATCCGAGTGTACTGCTTGCTCATCAAAAAGTTTTAGCATCTACAACTGCAAAATATCCAATCACAAGAGCTGAAGTAAAAGTCTTAACAATTCCATCTGGTGTTCAGGGTAAAACACTTGACAATGTTTTCCTTGGACAGATACCTAAACGGTGTATTATTGGATTTGTTAATAACACAGCTTTTAACGGTAGTTATACTAAAAACCCATACGATTTTGATAACTTTGGTATTAATACGTTTAGTTTATATATCGATGGTATGCAAATACCATCAAAAACTTTACAACCAGCGTTTAGTAATGGAGTTCATACTCTTATGTATCATACACTATTTACGGGAACTGGTATTCACTTCTTGAATGAGGGTAATGGCATCAACAGAGATAGATATCCAAAAGGATATTGTCTGATGGCTTTTGATCTAACTCCTGATTTAGCTGCAAACACCTCTTCACATTGGAATTTAATCAAACATGGGAGTGTTAGGTTAGAAGTAAGGTTTGAAAATGCTCTCACTCAAACAATAAATTGTATTGTTTATGCTGAGTTTGATAATTTAATTGAAATAGACAAGAACAGAAACGTTAGTGTAGATTTTAGTAGTTAATAGATTGTAGGTCTTCTTATAAAATAACATTCTCCATTTCATATGTTATATATATTTGATAACTTTTGTGTGCTGTAGACGTAAATATCATGAATACTTTAGAGATAAGTAAATGTTTAAAAGCAATACATCCCACCTTAACGTCAAATGTTTTTGCTGCTAATCGATTGCCGGTTCATATGTCAACTCCTGTTTATTTGATCAGTAATTTAGATCCTGATACAAAACCAGGCTCACATTGGATAGCAATTTACATAGGTACAAATGGAATTGGAGAATATTTCGATACTTTTGGTCGAAAACCAAATAGTTATCATTTATCATTTTTAAAGCGAAATACAAGTAGATGGATATATAGCAATAAGATAATTCAAAATGTTTTTTCTTCTTTTTGTGGTGAATACTGTCTTGTATATATATATCTTAAGCGTAGAGGTATGTCTCTCACTAACTTTGTTGAAATGTTTAATCAAGATACAAATAATAATAATGATCTTCTATTAAACGATATGTTCAAATCTTTTATAATATTTTAAATAAGGATAGCATTATGTAAAAAAATATGTATGAAACATTATTTATTATGTAATAAATGCTAATGTAAAAAATATTATTTGGTTTTATTAAAATGCCTTTAAAATGAAAATAAAACAAAGTAAAATTTTAGTAAAATAATTTATTTAGTCTTTTTTTTAAAGTGATATTTTTTTAGGTTTGGTGCACTAGAAATTTCTTTGGTGATACTATGTACCAACTTTCGTGTAATTTGGTGGTGGCTATTTTTGCTATTTTTCTTGTTGTAATATTTGACTCTCACATCTGCATATTTCCAGTGCTCCTCCGGTGGTATATCAACCAGTTTTTTCAGTTCAAATATCTCAATTTTTATGAGATGTGTTGCATTGGATCTGTCATCTTCGTTGGTAGTAAGATATGAGGTACCATCGTTCGTCGCTCGCCCCACCGATGAAGAATGTAGTTTTGTCTTTTTTATCTTCGGAGGTTCTTGAAAGAACTCGTTTAGAGAGTCACTGCTCTTTGATCTCTCTCGTATCTTGATAGGGTATGGCGAGGTAGGTTCATCGTCAGATGTTGAGAAGTAATACTGTTTATACGTGTTTCCTTCGTATTCTGCATTATTCCCATCCACGCAGCGCGTAAGCTACAACAATGAATACAAGGTAAAATGAGTATAAAAATAAAATAAATTTCTATGCTATCTAAAAAACGTTAGAGAGTGGTAAAAAACACACGTTGTAAATAATCACAGTAAAATACAAAATAACATGAATAAAAAGTAATACTCACATCCATAATGGTTTCCATGTGGTTAGCACTTACTAGACAACACTCGCACAGCAGTTCTTAACAAGAAGACACTGAACAACTTAGTGATGAATCCAAAAAAGATACACAGTCGTTTTATACTAACTTATACAATGTAAATGAACAAACCTATTAAACTACCGCAAATGATAACGATAATATTCAAACTAATGCTTATGACTTATGAGTAATAAAGAAACAATGCCATTAGTAATAATGACAAAATCTGTTAGAAGTTTGAACAGGTTTAAAATTTCACAATAACAACTAAAAACTAAATAAAAAAATATATATCAAATCGAGACCTATTGAATAAACAAAATATTGTTTCACCGGCGCGCCATTATTTCAAACATTGTATAATAAAAAATACAATAGAACTAATAAAAATATATATATATTAAATGGGAAGTTTTTAATAAACAAAATATTGTTTCACATTAAAATGAGAGAAATTGCAAGTATTTATTTTTTAGCATAGCGACAAAGAGACAGGCACTGTGACGTCGTTAGGTGATGAGTAATGCAAGAAAGAGACAGCAACACTGCACTGTGACGTAGGTTCTTCGTTAGCAATTCGGGGAAGTGAGTGATTAGGCTGTGCGTGAGCTTAATGAGGGTGACTAATAAGCGACTAGTGGGATTTAATAAATCGAAAAGCTATCTTTGGAATGGTTAGAGATAGAGCTCTGGGACCCAGCGCAATCGATTCAAATGGGGGGCTAAACTTTTTTTTTTTTTTTTTTTTTTTTTTTTTTTTTTTTTTTTTTTTTTTTTTTTAGTTCCGACGCATCGACTCGCGGGGTCTGGCACACTGGCATTCGTTGGTTCTGGCGCTTGCGCCAGAACCAACGAATCCATACTACTCAAAGAACACCAGAATGGAAATAAAAATAACAACCAATAACCAGGAAACAAAAAATATAGCAACTATTTTTAAATCATATTCGTAATCATAATCAAATGTTGTGCTTATTTTTTATTATGTATATTTTCAACACATATTTATGACAGTTTTAATAAAATTTTAGGAAAGAAAAGATCTACAAGATCAAATCGGCAAATACGTAGAGAATCTGAATTGGGAAACTCTTTCTTTAAAAATGCAAATTCCTTGTAAAACCGTTAACTCGAACAAAACAAGAAATTATTATTTAGAAAGATTACAAGATAATGGTTCTTACAGAACACTGCAGATGCCAGCACCTACAGGTATAATTTTATCAACAGTACTCCCTTAATATCTTTTTATTCTGGTTATTTTGAAAAGATAAATATTTAAGTATTTGTGTAAAACATCGGGTATGAATGTACAAAACTAAATAAAAAAAAATCTATTTGAGGCTAAAGATCTCTCTAAAGATCATGTATTAAAATTTTTATGCAATACAGCAATTAGTATATATTGAGGCCAGTCGAGGTGCAGGGGCACAAAGTATGATTGTATAAGCAACTGGTTGGGGATTCAATCCCCACTCGACGGATTATTATTTTTTTTTAAATTTATATTTCCATTTCTTGGCTTTGGTGTCCAGGCAAAGCGCGGCGTTGAGTTCCACCACTCAACACACAATGCCTCCAAAATTCGGTGGTAAATAGGGAAAGGAGTGTCTTTACACTAGATTTTGACTGTGTCTATCTATGTAGAATTTATACAGCTGTAACATTGTTTCGAGATGTAGTACCTACCTACAATTTTCTACAAGACCTCTTCAAAGAGGGTTCAAAGTTCAAATTTTTATACGTTTGATATTTTTTTTAAAGTGCTAAATAACGCTTTAAAAATATTATAAATATTTCTACAACTTTCTATATAGGTAATTTTGTACATACTTATTGGTATTAATTCATCATTTTTCAGCAAAATTAGACTTAGCTGAGTTTCACCGCTACCCGATGCGTTTAAAGATCATCGAAGGCCAGTACCTTGGCATGATGGACTGTCATGAAAAGTTTGTCTTCTTGCTAGGAAGACAACCACCAGAAGGAAAGGAACTTGATGATCGTCTTACAAAAATGATCGAAACGTATTGGCCTGAAGAGTAAAAGTGTGGTACCTATATTATCTACTAGCGACCCGCTCGCGGCTTCGCCCGCTTTAACTACTGAATTATTCATATAATGTACCTATGTTTGCAAAGCACTTAAGATTACTAATGTGAAAATTATTGAAACCTTAATGCAACCCGCATTTAGCTCCTCGTAGCTCCAATAAGAATGTTCCAATTGTTTAAAAAAATACACACCTGAACAAATGACACAAACAACAGAAAACTTAAACGAAAGAAATTATAAACAACAGACTACCTACTATTCTCTTACCCAAAAATACTTAAACGAAAGATGTAACCAACAATGCCGCGACGAAATACATTATAATTATTGGATAACTCCAAAATACGTGCAATCGCTTCTAAATTTACTTTGCTATAGACCCAGGCACAGAATTAAAGCATTCTCTCGTCCATCTCCGTAGTAGCTCCGAACGACATCTGGGCGTTGGTTCCATGGCCGTGGTCTCAAGCGATAACCTGCTCTAGAGCAGACACAGAGAGAGGCGTGCGGGACGGGATTGGAAAGATTATCAAATGCCATCTAGGCGGTCAACTCAGTCAGGTGAGACCCTCGGTTTCCTGAGGGAGGCCCAGCTTAAACGACCAAGGATCAATGCAAGGCTCATGAGTCGCATTTGGAGGAGGATAGAAAGTCCCTCGGAAGTCATCTGACGTCTGACCTCGGGCGGCCGGATATGCCACGGAGTGCTGCTCCTTAGGTGCAGGTGACCCGATACATTGGCGCAGCGGAATGCGTTGGACGCGAGACGACCAATGTGTAGAGTAGTATACCCGCTCGCCAAACTGCTCGCTTCATGGGTGGATGTGCGCCTGGAGAAGTGAGAGGAATAACTTCTCGGACAGCTTGGAGACCGCGCAAAGGAGGGTTATAGATCGGTACCCCTCAGGCTGCTATGGGCTCTTCCCAGCCTTGGGCAACATGATGAGCAGGCCCTCCTTCCATGCCCGGGGGAAGCTAGGCGGGTGCGGCGGATCCATTTTTATAAGCAAAATATCGAGGGCGCGGGAGGAAGCGTGGAGGTCGGCGAGCCGCTACACAGCAAGAATTTTTTAGTATCGTAATTTCAAATCTGTGCTACTAATCAACATTTTGATCTACATTAAATGGCCAAGATAACTAATATACTTATTTATACACTGAGAGTAAGGGATAACATGAGTCGATATAGCTTTTCTCTAAAACTATTTGTAATTTCGAAATATGATTAATGAAGGTAATCTCCACTAACAATTCAATTTTGTTTACTTTATTGTATAAAATATTATATAATAGTGCTTCAAAAATATATATTTTTATCAACAATCATATAACCCAGACGTTTCGAACGTCATTCTTTAGCCAGGGTCATACCAGCGCGATTTCTATATAACATTCGCTGGCAAGCTAATGCCTTGAGTTCATTCAAATGACGATAACTTTTTTTTTAATGAACCGATTTTGATGAACCAAACTTTAGAACCTAAATTGAGTTAAAACAAAGCAATTGGTGAAATTTTCAAGTAAATCGGTTCAGTAGTTTCAGAGAAAAATGCGGACAACCATATGTCGACAGACAGACAGACAGACAGACAGACAAGAAATTAAAAAAAAATCTTTTTGCTTTCTATTAGTCTTTTTAAGCGTCCCTCTATCCATTTCAGTCAAAATTACTAAATGTACAGACAAAATATTTTTACTGTCTTATTATATATAGAGATAACTAAAAAAAAATAAATCAGCAACTTCGTTCAATGAGGTCTTCCAAAATTTAAATAAAAATGTTTTGTGTTTACTTTATAAAATTTCTTTACATCACTCTTCATTCTTCTACTTCGATAATACGCTAAAATTGCAAATTTCAAAAACAACTACATGCGATTGCAGCCGCAGCTCTCCGAATTAAATTTCTTCTACAACAGTTCATAAAAAATAAACTATTTTTAACATTTACAAAGTGTTATTCCACACTTAGGAAAGAAAACTACTTATTTAGAAAACGTATAAAAATTTGAACGTAACGGGACTCGAACCCGCGCCTCCTGGACCTCCTGCGCGCTTGCAAGATAAATAAGTTGTAACAAGCGTATAAAACTTTCGACGTAGCTTGATGAGAACGTATAGCTTAGTGGCCAGAGCGCCTGGCCGGTTTCCAGGAGGCGCGGGTTCGAGTCCCGCTATGTTAAAATTTTTATATGTTTTCTAAATAAGTAAAAATAAACTTCTAAAATATAATACAAAAAAAATAGTATAATATTTGAACCATAATCAGCATTATGTATCTTAGCAACGCTTTAAAACAAACAATAAACACTCAAAATAGTCATCATTTGTAGTATTACGTATTCCACGGAGTTAAATGACGCAAATGAGCAATTAAATTGTAATTTTCCCTCTATACATTAAATAAAGAGAAGGGTGTGAATGTAAACTGAGGGTGTGGTATTCAATAGGCCAAAACTATTAACAGTTTTGATTATTTTTAATGTTATTCGAATTCGTATTGTTAAAGATTTTGTGCAGACGTTATATTATAAGTTTAGAGTGAACATTTTCTTTATAAATATACGCTATAGCCAAATAAATAAACTGACAATAAGAAATGACCCAAGCATAAATGCAATAGGTTGTGGATTCGATTCCTGGAGGAAATGAGAATTAAAAAAATAAATTAGCTGCACGCTGTATCCCGCACACACGCACGGTGGGCAGAGGGAACCTAGTGTTAATGTTAAAATATTTGATATTTTCATTTCTTTGATCTGGTGTCGAGGCAAATGACATTGAGTTTCGCTACTCCACTTACACGTAATGTCTCTAGTATTTGGCGGGAAATGGGGAACGAAGTGTCTTAACTCTAGGTGTGCTTACCTCTTTGCTATCCAAAAAATATTATTATTACTTTAAAAAGTGGACACTGCTGTGCTGATTTGCTTTTTTATAATTCATATACTTGTTCAAATCCAAGGTCAGTTATGGTTTCCAGGTTATTAGCGTATCTTTAAGTGCACGAGACGTGATGACTGCAGACTCGAATTTGATTTACCAAAAGTTTATATTGTTATTGTAAGCATTATTGCGAATTTTGTTCGACTCTTTAAAAAAAACATGCAAAAGTACAAAAAGTATAATATAATGTGTGTGTATAAGTTAATATAAATAAATTCTATATGCTGAACACAATAACTAAACCAACACTAAATTACCAAATTCACTAACAAATAATAAAACATTTAATTAAATCAAAAATATAACAAAAAAAATAATATAACAATACAAATTATAATAATATTACAAACCAATTACACCATTTCCGGTATACAAGATATGTACAAATATCAAATAATCATAGAATCAAGTGAACCATTGCAGTAGTATGGATTCGTTGGGTCTGGCGCAAGCGCCAGACCCAACGAATGCCAGTGTGCCAGACCCCGCGAGTCGATGCGTCGGAACTAAAAAAAAAAAAAAAAAAAAAAAAAAAAAAAAAAAAAAAAAAAAAAAAAAAAAAGGTTTAGCCCCCCATTTGAATCGATTGCGCTGGGTCCCAGAGCTCTATCTCTAACCATTCCAAAGATAGCTTTTCGATTAATTAAATCCCACTAGTCGCTTATTAGTCACCCTCATTAAGCTCATGCACAGCCTAATCACTCACTTCCCCGATTTGCTAACGAAGAACCTACGTCACAGTGCAGTGTTGCTGTCTCTTTCTTGCATTACTCATCACCTAACGACGTCACAGTGCCTGTCTCTTTGTCGCTATGTTAAAAAATAAATACTTGCAATTTCTCTCATTTTAATGTGAAACAATATTTTGTTTATTAAAAACTTCCCATTTAATATATATATATTCTTATGAAATCTAAATAGTTCTATTGTATTTTTTATTATACAATGTTTGAAATAATGGCGCGCCGGTGAAACAATATTTTGTTTATTAAAAACTTCCCATTTAATATATATATATATTCTTATGAAATCTAAATAGTTCTATTGTATTTTTTATTATACAATGTTTGAAATAATGGCGCGCCGGTGAAACAATATTTTGTTTATTAAAAACTTCCCATTTAATATATATATATATTCTTATGAAATCTAAATAGTTCTATTGTATTTTTTATTATACAATGTTTGAAATAATGGCGCGCCGGTGAAACAATATTTTGTTTATTAAAAACTTCCCATTTAATATATATATATATTCTTATGAAATCTAAATAGTTCTATTGTATTTTTTATTATACAATGTTTGAAATAATGGCGCGCCGGTGAAACAATATTTTGTTTATTAAAAACTGTTTTATTTTCATTTTAAAGGCATTTTAATAAAACCAAATAATATTTTTTTACATTAGCATTTATTACATAATAAATAATGTTTCATACATATTTTTTTTACATAATGCTATCCTTATTTAAAATATTATAAAAGATTTGAACATATCGTTTAATAGAAGATCATTATTATTATTTGTATCTTGATTAAACATTTCAACAAAGTTAGTGAGAGACATACCTCTACGCTTAAGATATATATATACAAGACAGTATTCACCACAAAAAGAAGAAAAAACATTTTGAATTATCTTATTGCTATATATCCATCTACTTGTATTTCGCTTTAAAAATGATAAATGATAACTATTTGGTTTTCGACCAAAAGTATCGAAATATTCTCCAATTCCATTTGTACCTATGTAAATTGCTATCCAATGTGAGCCTGGTTTTGTATCAGGATCTAAATTACTGATCAAATAAACAGGAGTTGACATATGAACCGGCAATCGATTAGCAGCAAAAACATTTGACGTTAAGGTGGGATGTATTGCTTTTAAACATTTACTTATCTCTAAAGTATTCATGATATTTACGTCTACAGCACACAAAAGTTATCAAATATATATAACATATGAAATGGAGAATGTTATTTTATAAGAAGACCTACAATCTATTAACTACTAAAATCTACACTAACGTTTCTGTTCTTGTCTATTTCAATTAAATTATCAAACTCAGCATAAACAATACAATTTATTGTTTGAGTGAGAGCATTTTCAAACCTTACTTCTAACCTAACACTCCCATGTTTGATTAAATTCCAATGTGAAGAGGTGTTTGCAGCTAAATCAGGAGTTAGATCAAAAGCCATCAGACAATATCCTTTTGGATATCTATCTCTGTTGATGCCATTACCCTCATTCAAGAAGTGAATACCAGTTCCCGTAAATAGTGTATGATACATAAGAGTATGAACTCCATTACTAAACGCTGGTTGTAAAGTTTTTGATGGTATTTGCATACCATCGATATATAAACTAAACGTATTAATACCAAAGTTATCAAAATCGTATGGGTTTTTAGTATAACTACCGTTAAAAGCTGTGTTATTAACAAATCCAATAATACACCGTTTAGGTATCTGTCCAAGGAAAACATTGTCAAGTGTTTTACCCTGAACACCAGATGGAATTGTTAAGACTTTTACTTCAGCTCTTGTGATTGGATATTTTGCAGTTGTAGATGCTAAAACTTTTTGATGAGCAAGCAGTACACTCGGATTTATTCGAGCTTTACGAATCATAAGAGTAGCATCAGTGATTGATACTTTTACTTTTATATCATTTGTTGAAGCCATGAGGTTAAAAGAATCTCTTGATCTAACTAGTTTTACACACATTTCAACACCGTTTATCAAAAACTTTTCTTGATTAAAAATATCTCCATGTAAATGTCCAATCATTTCCACTTCTTTACTTTCCTTTACATATTTTTGTCTTTCTGTGAATCCTTTATTTGCTTCATCAGTATTGTTCATTTTCCCAGCAGTGTCTTCGTACCACAATCCACATGTAAGATGTGATTGTTTCGCATGTGGAGCATAATTTAATAGAGTTTCTATGTAAGCACGATATCCATATGTATTATTTGGTGGAGACATAAGTTTTTGATTTAAATAGACATCTAATTGACTAAAAAGAGAGTGAAGCCAATAATTGACTGGAGCTACAACAGTTGTATCCTCAAGAGGTGTTAAATCTTGATTTACTATTTTTGCTTTGACATGAATTAATGTATGTGACAAATCAATGTAATCATCACCAGATCCAGGAATTTGAAATTCTAATGGTCCATCGTCGCTGAGTGATGAAATTGGTTTGTAGTGAATCCATTGTCCATTTTCTATGCTTGTTTGAGTTGATGGTAAAGCGAATAAATCCAGTTCGGATTTGGCACATTCACAAGAATGATTATGTAAAAACGACATTATTTTTATTTGTTGAAAATATATCGTTGTAATTTAATTTAAAATTTCTTTTAGCTCTTTTTAATGTTCTTCCTTTTAGATTCTCCGACTGAATGAGACTTTGTAGGCGACGTCTACTGTTTTTGTTACCTGATCCTGTCATCACTCGATCTATTTTATCATCAGCTTTTCTTTTTAAATTTGAAGTAGCTTTCTTAAAACGTTCTTGCACTGATTCATTTAATGGTTTTGCCTGTACCATGTCTGATAAAAGTCCTACACCAGCATTCAATGCCTCTTTTGCAACCACTCTTGTTCCATTTGACAATAGAGGTAGAATTGATCTAAACAATCCACCCAAAAAACTTCCAATACCATGACCACGCTGATGTGTTGTACCTTTATAGATAACCCCAATTCCAGTTCCAGCTTGATGCATGTAATATTGTTGATATGGACAAATATTATCACTACGTTTCTCATACATCATTTTATTTAAATTAGTTGCGTTTGAAATGTAACTTAACACAGCTCGTTCCAAATTCAAATGGTATATTTTCTCCGGTGTTAGACCTTATATCTATTTCAATTGTATCAAACTCTCTACGCATTACTGGAATATAGTGCGGTGGCGAAAAAACATGCATTTTGTTCGATCCATATGCATATTTAACTGGATCCAAGGAAATAATCCGTAACAATGAACACATTACGTCTCCCACTATTTGAGGTTCTACGATATCACAGTAAATTAATAGTTGTGATGGTAAACCTAAGTAAAGGTTAGCTGGAAATTTACCTGTAGTTTTAGTTCTTACATCAGTATTAGGATCAAAACCAAGCTGAAGACTTAATTTTGAAGAAAACTTAAGAGAAATGAGGTCATCGATATTTCCGGTTAAAGTGATGTATTTTGAAATTTTATCGTAGCGTAGTTTAAATGATTCTCTAGAATTCAGTGCTGATAGAACATCATCTATATTTTCATAACTAGATGCTGGGATATGATTTTTATAAGTAACAATCTGTGGTTCAGCTTCATTGGGAACCTGCGCTTTTTTACTTATGTACATTATATTTTGTTTACTTTGAACAGTAAACATAGTACATGGATACTGAAATTCAACAATTCCTACCGACCATTCTCCTTCTAGTTTGATAGATTTTGGAAGTTTTGTTGAAAAGTGTGTTGTCTTATTATCAGGAAAGTATAAAAATGAGCTGTTACTAAGTAGCGTTAAATAAAAATCTTCGTTATTCATGACTCTAAGCTCGATGCTAATATCCAACTGTTAAATTTATTCGGATAACCTTTCCACTTCACGAACAACTCCTTTGTGAGACCTGAATACCGAGTACGTATAATTTTATCTATTTTGTGTTTTGTAGTGGGATCATATGTTACTTTTTGTAACTCTTTTTCATAGAATGTTCCTATTATAGGTTCATCTTTTAAATCTTTTAAAGTATACACTAACCACGGTGATCTCTCTATGACTGATGTAATTATAAATATTTCATCACTCCAATTTGTTTCATATCCTTTTTGAAATATGTGTTTATATTTTGTTATTCTAACATGATCACCAATTTGAAATTTAGGAATGGTTTTATACTGACTATTTGTGTTACCATACAAATTACGCCAAACTGTCATTATATTATTTTGATTAACATCACAAGGACGCATCTTAATACTTCGATGAATGCTATGGTTATATGAATAAAGCAAATCTTGTAAAATGTCAACATATCGATAAGTATTTTTATGTGTAAAATATCGCCACATTTTCATTTTCAATGTTCTCTGAAATCTCTCAACAATACTGGCTTTGATATCAGGATTGTTCGTCGTATAGTAATTAATATTTTGCATTTTTAAAAACTGTTGTACATCTTTCGATATAAATTCAGTACCTTTATCAGATTGTAAGTGTCTGGGAATAGTGTTAGCTTCTAAAAATATACTTGAAAAACATTTTTTTATAGATTCAGAGTTCTTTTTTTGCAAAGGTCTAGCAAATGCGTATTTACTAAAAACATCGATAACACATAAAATATATTTATTTCCATCATTACATTCACTGTAATTTCTCATGTCACTTAAATCAGCTTGCCAAAGATCGCTAATATTAGATAAAACATATTTATTTCTCGAAAATCGTCGCTGAACAGGTTTATGTAGGGTATAAGTTTCTTGAGACTCCAACCATTTTTTTGTATCTTCTTTAGTCATTTTACTTTTCATTGCTTCAGATAATTTATTTAAACTACTATAACCAGCAGGATTAGAAACATCATAATAAATATTTTTGATTTCTAATAAGGGGTCCATCTTTCCCAAGCAATTTTTCGTTTTACTTTTTCTTCGTTCGATTTTGGATATGTTTGGGGAGTTAATTGATTTGCGGTGCTTGAAGATTCTGTCACAGCTTGTGATGTTTTCCCAAAATCAGGTGTCTTTGACATGACATTTATGAAAGTCGCTCGTTTTGGATTTCCTATATAACTCAATGGTACTTTTAAATCCTTCAAAACTTGCGAAAATTCTACCCAACCATGTGGCGAACTGTTTTTGAGTGGTCTTACAACATCATTGATTAAGTCAACAATATTACTTTTATAAACTTTCTTGTTGTCTATAAAAATTGTACCGTCATCGTTCCAATTAATCTTATTTTTATTTTTCAATAAAATATCAATTAACAGCTCACCTTTTATTTTATATGTCTTTGGTATGAGTTGAAGCAGTTGAGATTTAGTGTAATAGTCATTACTTTTGTGTGGAATATTCTCATTAATCGGTCTTTCGTGTGTTTTCATAGGCTCTTCTTTAATGTCTGCAGTTTTCTTTGTTGTTACATCTTCTTTTATATAATTTCCCGACTCACCAAAATTTACTAAGGGTATTTCTATTGGTTTTCGATCTTTAGCAATAAAATACAAATATCTCTGAAGAGTTTGTTGATAAAGTGACCATTTCTCTCTGTCGTCTAATTTAGTTTTTAAAACTTTACTCATTTCTTCATCAAGTTGTGATAAATTGTTAACGGTAGTATTAGCATTATCTTTCTTAAGTCTCTCTATTGCTTCAGGTTCAATTAATATCATTTTCTTTGCGTTCTCCATTTTTATTCTAAATCAGTGAATTAAATAGTGCACCCAAAACTGTACTCAAGATAATTGGTAAGAAAGTTCCACCTTTTTGTATTATAATATTTTTTCTAGCTTTGTTCTTTGTCTTTGAAACAAGCTTTCTTAAAACATTCTTATACTTATCTAATTTATTTTTGTGTTCGTCTTGCAGTGGAATTTTCCCTTTCAAAACATTGTATATGCACTCACAAATACAATCGATTTCTTCTTTATTACAAGCGCCAAGTAAAACTTTTCTATATTTTGGTTTTAAGCAATGTAACGCTCTTAAAAACTCTTTATGTGCCTTTACTCTATGCGTCATTGTTTAATAATGATGGAATTGTCTTTAGAGTTATTGTATTTATATCCCTTCTTAGGAATGTAACAAATAGTATATTCATCAGGAAATATGTTAGTTTTCATTCGGTAAATATCATCTGTATTTTGTTTTAAATCTATCATTAAGTATCCATGTGGTTTACTAGTGGCATCTTTGTATGCTTCTTCAACATATTTAGGATTCTCAGGTACTATTTGACGAGCAAGAAAACGTATTTGAGTTTTGTCTCTAGGATTTTTAAAGTAAATGATGTAGCTAGAATTTAACGATATATCACGTTGTCCTTTCCCTTGATGAAACAAGTTTTGCGTTATATAGAATACACTCAAGTTTCTATGATGACTCCCTTTAGTAAAAATATCAACTATGCGCCCATCAGATTCTCTCATAAGGTCGTCGATTATAATCAATTGAGGATACTTCCCATCAAACATGTTCAAGTCAGGAATTCCTTGATAGTAATTAACTCCATTTAAATTGTATAATGGTTGCATTTCATCGTAACACCATAAGATAGTGTTAAATTCTTGATTACAAACATGATTTATGTTTTTCAAAAAATCACATACGAACTTTGATTTTCCGCAGCCACTAGGACCCGCTATAATAGCAGTGAAAGGGTGTTCAAAATGAAACATGTTAAATGTAGTAGGATACGTCTATTCAGTTAAAAGGTAAAACTAAATATGTACATATAAAAAAATACATAACATTTTATTATATTTTCTTAACTAATACAATAAAAATGATATCTTAATACTATCTTAACTTATAATGACCCCAAGCTAATGTATCCATTGAGTTATGCAAAATATGTCGCTTGGTGTCGTTGTATGACAAACAAATTTTATTATTTTTTTGTGTAAATATAATATGTTTGATGCTTCTAAATCTATACATTTCAGCGAGTTGTATTTTTTTATTAAATAAACATGATTTATAGTCACTAACATTTAGTTTCTTGGTTACACTTCTATTAACCCCTTTAGCTTTGGTGATAGTACGATCTTCAACACTCATTGCATACATTTTTGATCGCAATCCAACAAATTCAGTAAGAATTTTACCGTTGTTCTCGTCTTTAAAAAATCCTAATTTCTTTTTATTTACTTGAGGAAAGTGAAACTGATTATTTGGAGGATAATCAGAAGTATCGAAATATGAATTTAAATCTCCCTTAATTTCTTTGTAAAAATCATCGCAAAATATTTGGTATATCAGACTATCAGTATCAGTATATAACAATTTTATGTTGGTAAATTTATTTTTCATGTACTGATAGTGAAAGTCATACATTAAAGTCTTGGATATCTCTAATATGCTAAAACCTAAATATATGGGCTTATTATAAAACAATTTAGTTTTGCGAAGTTGGACTGCGACCAAATTTTCAGAAAAAATGGAAAGACTGTGGAATTCGGGGCGAGCAATGAGACTCTGAACACCTTTGATTTTTCCATGATTTTTCCAATGTGTTAATAACTTTACGTTTACTCTTTTTTCGATATTTTCCATTGTCTTTCCAAATACAGAATTATTCATCAGCTTATAAAAATCTTTTTCAAAGTCGGATGTTGCTAAAGTTCGTAATTGGGTGTTTAATTCAATATATTTTTTTAACCAAGGTTTTTGCTTGAATTTTAATACTCTATGAACTTTTTGTACTCGCAAACCATATTTCTCACATTGCAAAAGATTTCTATAATGTATAACATATTTTTTTTTGTTATATAAATTAGTAACTAATTTAGATTCTTTCGAATTACCTACACAAATATTTTCTGGACACAATGGAAAGTCGGAATGAGCATCATGTAAGCTATCGGGGTATTCTAGATCTACTTCTAAAATATATCCAATATCAGAGGTGATTGGTACATTATAATTTACATAAGGATCTTCCCATTCAAAATTAGACAAAGGCAAATATTGAGACATAGCCCACCCATATAAATTGTTTGCATCAAGATAAATTAAATATGAAATAAGATCATTACTATCAAAAGTTTTCATGTGTGGATTATTTGCTTTTGCATAGCGATTACTGCATTGCGATATGCCTCCTCTAATACTGGATTTGACAAAAGCAATTTTATCAAAATCTGTTAATAATTCTAGCTCAACTTTGGTATATTTTAACATAGCATCCCAACTTAACCCTGGAGCGGTATAGTAATGAGCAGGATCTAAATCGTAAGTCTTCATGCAAACATTTCTAAAATTTTCGAAAATATCACATAAAAGTATTACATCAGTTTTTAAATAAAGATTAGAATAGTCAGCCATATTTTGACAGTGGAAATGAGACCATACTTTTTGAGCATGATTATAATCATCAACTGAAATGCTTTCACCAGTCAATGTACTAGCGAAACACTCAATTGATGGCAAAGATGATAATTCTAATGATTTGAACGAAGTCATATGTTCATATGGATAAACACCTTTCCGCTTTAACAACTGAAAGTCTTTATCGGAGGGATATTGTTTTTTCGTTTCTCGGAACTCATCGTCATTAAGATTCTTAGCTAGTGAATCTAAACTACTCGATAAAAATTTAAAAGAGTCAATAAACCTCAAACTAACCTTTTTACCATTTACATTCAGAATTTTTGAGAAGGAAATATACTTTTCTTTATTTTGTGGAATGATTTGTACCTCACCTTCGACAAAATTTAATGCATGTACAATAAAATGAGCATCGTAATTGCTCAGATTATGTAATATTATAGGAATAAATGAGGTGTTATGAATTTTTTTGCTACAATTCTCATGGCATACACCTATAAAAGTACCTAAATGCCAGTCGTGATCGATATATCGTTCGTCCTTTAATTCACTCTCACATATGTAACATATAGAAGCTTCTTGTATTGTTTTGTTGTCTATTTCTGATAGAGGAAGAGGACATTTTTGAAACGAATTAGCTCTACAAATAATTTCTATATCTTTACGTAAACTTGTCAAAAATACGTTAGCACAATTTTCGCCGGTATAAGTAACATATTTAGAAAGCTTATTATCATATGAACATTTGACGTAATAACCAAAGCTGTACTCATCATGTCTTTGAACGTTGGTAGTGAAAGATTTAAAAGGATCATTGGAACATGAATCGATTGGATTGAGAAAAGATTCAAAATCTGCGTAAATCACAAAGGGTACTCTCTTTTTCTTTTCATAACCTTCGAATTTTATCTTATCACTTGGTACATTTTCACCACGCCAGTTTTTTTTACTTATATTTTTATTTGGAAGATCGGTTCTGACATGTGTGCAATCATTCAATCTATGTCTATCGAGAGCTTCCTGACTGTTAAAATAAATAAGGCAGCCGTCACAAATGTAAATGGCATTATTTCTTGATGTAACCTGATGACTCACTAAACGAGATAAGTTTTTTATATAGCAATAATGGCCATTACTTCCACTTGTTATGTAAAGTAAATTAATATGAATAGGTTTGAGACACTTTGTAAAATATAATGGACCAACCACAGAGTTAGACTTACTCAAACCATTGTATTCCAGTCCATAAACGTTAACACTCAAATTATTCAACTTTTCGATTTTATGAATGTCTGTTAACTTCACAGGAAAAGGAACACCAACAAAATTTAACTTGTTTTCATATTTTGAATATGAAGAGACTCGATCTGAACTTTTATTTGCTGGGTACAATGCTGAGAGTAAAGCCCACTTAAAGCACTGAACATCGCTATTTTTTACATTTATTACTGCCTTTTTGTTTCGTATGTCGTGAGGCAAATCAATGTATGAAGATCCGCGAAGTGGATTAAATTTATTCACATTCATATCCAAACTTAATATTTTCTGAATAGACCAACCGCTGTCTTTCTTTTCAAATTCAGTTATTTTGTTTGCAAATGTTTCATTTAAAGAATCGAGAAATTCATTTAGATTAACAGATTCGTTAATGACGACATTCGGAGTTTGAAAATCAAAAGTATTTATCAATTCTTTACATTGTTGAATAAAATTAGCTTGGAGTATAAAATTAACTTTAAAGGTTTTCAAAGCTACTATACTCTCACTAACTAAAGTAAAAAGAGTATCTCTGACGGAATTTAAAAACAAATTAAAATCTAAAAGCTCATCACTAACGGAGAGTGGAGTTATTCTGTAAGTATAAACACGTTTTCCAAATGCTTTTTCGATTAATGTTACATTAGGAAAACTGTGATGAATGCGTAATGCATTATTTTTATGAGTATTGCTTCGGTAATGATTTGCTAAATATCTCCTTTTAACAAGTATTTTGCATACCTCACACTTGATCATGTCAATGTTTAATGGTTGAACTGATGATTCTGAATCCCTCGAAGTTGAAGGTTCGCTTGGACGTCTCATTTTCACAACTTTTTTATTGTTATCTTGAGCTACGCGTTTCAAGCCTCTGCCAACTTGTAAGCTGGTTAACAAAGAAAAAATAAGTTTTAAATTCAATATCTCATAAATTTAAACAGGAAAAAGAAGAAATAAATAAAAAAAAAAAAAGAACATTAATAATCATTATTACTTACTGCTTTTCCACACTTTCACTTATGTTGAACAAAGCTTCATCAAATTGTGAATCAAAAGTCTTTGACTCAATACTTGTGAATTTATCCTTGAAAACTTCCATAGCACATTCTGCTGATTCAACAATCTCGCAAATTTCATCCAATTCCTTGTCAGTCCAGCAATTACTTTCAATCTCCTGTTCTTTAGTAAAAAACACACTAGTAACATGATCACAGTTCGACATTTTCAACTACTATTTAACTCAACACGAATTAATGTACCGCAAGACGGTTTAAAAGTGAGTATGTTAGAAACGTTTTTGGCTTATATAGATTCTTTATAAATGAACAAACCTATTAAACTACCGCAAATGATAACGATAATATTCAAACTAATACTTATGACTTATGAGTAATAAAGAAACAATGCCATTAGTAATAATGACAAAATCTGTTAGAAGTTTGAACAGGTTTAAAATTTCACAATAACAACTAAAGTTTTTAATAAACAAAATATTGTTTAACCGGCGCGCCATTATTTCAAACATTGTATAATAAAAAATACAATAGAACTATTTAGATTTCATAAGAATATATATATATATTAAATGGGAAGTTTTTAATAAACAAAATATTGTTTCACCGGCGCGCCATTATTTCAAACATTGTATAATAAAAAATACAATAGAACTATTTAGATTTCATAAGAATATATATATATATTAAATGGGAAGTTTTTAATAAACAAAATATTGTTTCACCGGCGCGCCATTATTTCAAACATTGTATAATAAAAAATACAATAGAACTATTTAGATTTCATAAGAATATATATATATATTAAATGGGAAGTTTTTAATAAACAAAATATTGTTTCACCGGCGCGCCATTATTTCAAACATTGTATAATAAAAAATACAATAGAACTATTTAGATTTCATAAGAATATATATATATTAAATGGGAAGTTTTTAATAAACAAAATATTGTTTCACATTAAAATGAGAGAAATTGCAAGTATTTATTTTTTAACATAGCGACAAAGAGACAGGCACTGTGACGTCGTTAGGTGATGAGTAATGCAAGAAAGAGACAGCAACACTGCACTGTGACGTAGGTTCTTCGTTAGCAATTCGGGGAAGTGAGTGATTAGGCTGTGCATGAGCTTAATGAGGGTGACTAATAAGCGACTAGTGGGATTTAATTAATCGAAAAGCTATCTTTGGAATGGTTAGAGATAGAGCTCTGGGACCCAGCGCAATCGATTCAAATGGGGGGCTAAACCTTTTTTTTTTTTTTTTTTTTTTTTTTTTTTTTTTTTTTTTTTTTTTTTTTTTTTTTTTTTTTTTTTTTTTTTTTTTTTTTTTTTTTTTTTAGTTCCGACGCATCGACTCGCGGGGTCTGGCACACTGGCATTCGTTGGGTCTGGCGCTTGCGCCAGACCCAACGAATCCATACTACTCATTGCCTTCCACCCCACCGCAACAGCCCCTAGTACTAAAGCACCACTCAAATTAAGTGTGGCTCGATCAACAGTCATTTTCGGTTACAATTAACCACACATTTGAGTGAAAAGTCAACCACCCACTCCAATTGATTTATTGTGTTCCACGGGTTCCGCTATTGTACCCCGAAACTTTTATTGTATTTAACACGGAGGTAGGTCAGCTGGATGTGCCATTGGGTGTTGCTTGGTTGGTAAGTTAATAATAATTAAAAAAATACAGTCGAATTGATAACCTCCTTTTATTACGGAAGTCGGTTAAAAATTAAATCAGCTTCGCGCTGTATCCCGACAAGGTAGTGAAGAGGGCACCTATTGTTAAGACACTCCCTTCCCCACTACGCCGAATTTTGCCGCATCGCCGTGCGTTGTCTTGAAACCAGATCGAAGAAATGGGAATATAAATTTAAATAAATATTTCATCTCCCCGAGTGGGGATCGAACCTACAACTAGTCGTGGTCACACACAGTCACACTTTGTGTCCCTGGGCCACGCCTGGCCATAAAAATTAATTGAAAATTACATTAATTTACGTGTTATCTTCTACGTAATTATTATCATAGAATAGACATAGGTAGGTACTCTAAGGAAAATAATTTCTTATATCAGCATCATTATAATTTATCACCAAATCAAATTTTACCCAAATTTTAAACGAAAAAAAAAACTTCTAACCTCCACCACCTGTGTCACACAGAAATCGTCAAAGAATTTCTTATCATCTAACATTAACCACTCAACGTACACCCACAGAGTAACATCACTAGATGTGTAGGAGTGAAATAAAAAGCTTTTTGCGAAACTAAATGATGTCATGAGACCGTCATGGGACAGGGGCACAAGAGTGTGACTAGATCACGACGGTTACAGGTTCGATTCCTAATCGAGGACATTAGTTATTATTTCTTAATAATTCCATTTCTTCGCTTTAGCACCAAGGCAAAAAGCCCGGCGTTGAGTTTCGCTACACAATGCTTTCAAAATTCGACGGAATGTGCGCCTTAAGCGTCTTAGCAATAGGTTCCCTCTGCCTACCCTGTTCTATGCGTGAAGCTGATTTAAATTATGTCATAGTATAAAAAAAATTAAAACATGTTTTCTTTATTATCAAAACATTTCTAGCTCGCGATATATCCACGTTTTACGGCGTGTGCCGTCAAGGGTGCGTTGTTCATTTGTCTAAACGCAGTACATTTTTGGAGCACCCTCCACGGGGCTGGGAAAGTGTTGCACTTTAGAAAAAGTTAAAACGGATCTCGAGTACTAAAGTGTTCGCCGGCTATTCCGCTAACCGCTGCTGGCCTTTCCTTTGTTTAAACCTACAATTGATGATTTCACGATTGACAAGTATATAATCAACTTTCAGATATATTTATTTAATAAGTGGTTATTAGTTACATTGTCAACGAAAGTCCTCGTCCTAGTCTTTCGGTTCGTTTTATAAAAGCAATAAATGTATGTTAAAACATAATACAATGTAATCTTTTTGTAACTTTTCGAATTATGGTTTCGAGTGTCATTATGTGTCAAGAATTTCACGTAATTACAAAAAACGTCGAGGCCACGGCTCGGGTATTAAAAGTTGGAATCGCTTTGGCCGCTCAAGTAAGCCGATACGAATCTGTGAAAGGTGAAAATGTCAAAGCTAGTGTAATTTTCGAATCTTGATGACTTTCGATAAAAACTTTTTCAATTAGAATCCAATTACCGAATCGTATTTTTTTTTTGTTTGTTTTTGCTGGTAAATGGACATTTGTTTTTTTTTTGCATGTTTTTGGAAATTTTTAGGGAAACTTTTTATCCCACTTCTATAATATCTTGTAGATATTTCCATTAATTGGTACATTTTACCTTAACTAATACAAAAAATCTAAAATATTTACGTTAAGACTAAATAGTGTTTAAACCTAACAATACATGCAGTTATCTTTTATATCAAATTCTGAACTTTAAAAAACTAAAAAACAAGCCAGTCGTGGCCCAGTGGCATAAAGTGTGACTGTAAAATCGAATGGTTGTGGATTCGATCGCCACTCGAGGAAATAAAATATTTATTTAAAACTAGAGGGCGCGCGCGGCTTCGCCCGCTTATTATGAGTGAATTCTAAAAAAACCACGAAACACGTGTTCAATAAAATATTTTTAACAGTCTGAATTTAAATTTTTTATAAAAATCGGTGGCAATTTAAAGACTTTTCCATATAAACTTTCAACCCCTTATTTGAACCCTTAGAGGGTGAATTCTTAAAACCATGAAACACGTGTTCAATGAAATATTTTTAAGAGTCTGAATTTAAAATTTTATAAAAATCGGTACAGATTATTTTTTTTTCCATACAAACTTTCAACCCCTATTTCACCCCTTTAGGATTAAAATTTTTCAAATTCCCTTCTTAGTGGATGTCCAGAATATGAAAATAAACATCTGCCCAATTTTCACGTTTCTACCATCAGCGGTTACGGCTCTGCGTGCGTCTTACCTCAGTCAGTCAGCACAAGTCCTTTTATATATATAGATGTATGCTTTCATTTCTTTTATTTGGTGTTGAAGCAAAGCACAGCGTTGAGTTCCGCCACTCAACGCACAATTCGGCGGAAAGTGGGGAACGCAGTGTCTTAACAACCAGGTTCCCGCACACAACAGCGTAGGTTCTACCTACGCTGTTGTGATACAGCGTGAAGCCGATTTGATTTGATTTTAATGTAATAAAAGACTAGTGACATTGAAATTTAATACCTATTAAGTATTATAACTTAACGCTTTATCGAGCTCCAAACGCTAAGGTCTCTACATATGTCTTATAACACCTTTTTTTCATTATAGATTTTCCAAATATAACTTATGTAATGGTAACTACGTAAAACTACAGAATGATATTTATTGTATAACTGTGTAGGTAACAAACTACATAGAATCGCAATATCGGCGTTTATCGGTATTCAGCAAAATAATTTTAAAAAATTCAACCCTTCCAAAGCGCGGCGTTGAGCTACGCCACTTAACTCGTGACTCCAGAATTCGACGAAAAGTGGGGAACGAAGTGTCCTAACACTACGCTTCCTCTATCTACCACAAGACGCGGGTTACAACGAGAAGGTGAAAAAAAAAAAACATCAAATCGAACGAAAAAATCGAACTTAGCAAAGCAAAAAAAATAAACAGCTGTCCTCAACGATTGAAATGATTGAGGCGACGTTTACAACGTACACCTGTAATTATTTGTATGTGTGGAGTTTGCATGTTAATTGCTGGGAGAGTTCCACTTCCACGCAACGGGCGAGGGTGACTTTTTGACTTGTGGGAACCTGCCTGTTGCTAATTAAATTAGACAACTGTTTAATTACAGAGAGAGAGAGAGAGAGAACACCAATTTGTGTTAGCGACTACCTAATTAAAAATATTTGATATTTGAAGAAAATTTTAAATTTTTTTTTACGTTTCAACTGTACAAGTGGCGTGATTTATTTGAAATTGTTAGTAATTATTGTGTAATACTTATTTGCTTAATTAGACACCTAGTATATCTAATTTTGGAGGTGACTATCAAATTATTTTTAAAATAACTTTATTATAGATACTTTTTTTTTTCAAAATTTAATTATAAAGTAAAAATATATACTTTGCGTTCGTTAGATGTTATGTATGAAATAAGTAATTATAGATACTTTTTAGTTAAAGATTTATTTTAAATATGTTCTCTCTCATCACCATTTATTATATAATTTATTTATATCATTACAACTGACTTATGTGTTTATGATTCGTCAGTTCAGCTTCCTGCTTAAAAAGAAGTAGGGTATATTATATTTTTTTTTAAATGTAAACATCGTGTTTCGTTTTCTAATAAAAATCAGTACAACAAAATTAATTATAACCAAAAAAATCGAAATTATATTCTCACACACATTTTTCAAACCAATGTATTTAATTAATTATGTTTAACCGACGGCGTATTTTTTTGTACTTAAATATTTCTATTTCAATTAACAACAATTTAGAGTACTAAAAAAAACGCGTAAATTCACTTTGAAATAATCTTATTTTCATCTTATTTATATTTTTTGATGTATAAAAATTTTATATTTTGTTATTTTAAAATAATAAGACTCAAATTTCTGTTTCTCCTTCTCTTCTGAAATAAATAAAAGTTAAGTCAAATTAAACAAGGCGTATTCTTAACTAGCGATACAGCGTCCAACTAAAAAACGTAAAAATGAATGGAAGAATGAATTACTTTTAATTTCTCGTTCCTGTAATAAGACAAAGCGCAGCATTGAGTTCTGCTACCGAAGATGCAACGTCTTGAAAATCAAGTGGGAAGGGAATCAAGTGAACGGAGTGTCTTAACACTACACTCCTGCCTATCCTGCCATGCGGGATACAGCGTGAAACTAAAAAAAATACTTAACTAAGAAATTTGCATAGAACTAGCAATTTAATACACGGTAGGATACGGAAAATGTGTTACCAAATGATTTATGCACGAAATTACACCTATTAACTTTATTAGCCCTATAGGAGGAATCGAGGTTTCCTACTGCCTAACAAACGATTTACGTTTGTTAGGCAGTAGGAAACCTCGATTAATGTAAGAACAGTTAATGTAGTGAAGAATGGCCGCAATTCGGTTTACCGTTACGCAGGTACTTATATTTCAAATTAGATATTTATAATTCTACGCTATAATCTATATACTTTTTTATTAGCTTCACGCTGTATCCCGCACACAGCAGGGTAGGCAGACAGAACCTAGTGTTAGGATACTCCGTTCCCCACTTTCTGCCGAATTCTGGAGGCATTGCGTGTTGATTGGCAGAACTCAACGCCGCGCTTTGCCTCGATACCAGAGTGAAGAAATGGAAATATAAATTTAAGCAAATATTTCATCTCCTCGAGTGGGGATCGAACCCACAAACAGTCGGTTTTAAAGTCACACCTCGTGCCGCTTAACACGCTATGCCTCCAGAATTCGAATGTGAAAAATTACTAAATTTCTTAAATTGCTGTTTTGAACTACTAATAAGGATAGTTTTAGATTACATACACTTTAAAAAAACTAAGCATAAATAACATTTTATTTTTAATTTTAAAAAAAGACTTCTTGGTACTTTAAAAGAGCGATAAAAATATTTGTGATTTTTCACTTCCGATACTTTACCTAGAGACCATCGATGTAAAAATTAAACATCTGGGACATCTGATGAAGAACTATAAAGTATAAATGGCACCATAGCTAAAATTGTTCAATATAGTAGGCAATTATAAAAATAAATAAAAATCATTCAAAATTGATGAGTTCATCGTGGTACAGTAGGACTAAGTTGGACTGACACTGCGATGGTCGTGAATTCGATCTCCTCTCAGGCCTGTAATTATATTTAAATGTTTATAGGGCCGCTCCTGTAACACAAAGCATGAAGCTGAGGTGCAAATTGCAATTCAACACGCAAGAACTCTTTACTCTACGTTCTCTGCTTAAATTCTTCTTATTATACTATAAGTATAGATATTGTAGAATCAATTTCATTTTCTTATACATATTTATCACAAAACATTATTTATTAAACTTCAAAACAAAACCTAAACCATTTCAAACGACCAAGAAACGTATCCCAAAGACATTTCCGCCGCCAATTTCGGTAATAGCATATGAATTACAATCTATAGAGTAACAAACCGAGACTAAGTGCGCGCCCAAATAGACTCCTCACTTACATACATGTCTAACATCATTAAGAGAACGTACGAAGGCGATATAAGAACGGGCCACCGAATAATTTAATATTAGAAATGATTGATACAAGAATCGCGGGTAATCAGAGTCGTGCGGTAACCATTAGGCGAAGCGAAGCGACAGAGGACCCAGCAATTGTTCGAGCGACCGACGATTTAATCAAGATTCACTTCCTAATAGCCTCTTCTCTTCATTAAATCGTAATAGCGGTTTTTGTTTTTGTGTTCGGAGTACGGGGCGTGGTGGTAGATTAATGCTCGATGTATATATTATTTAAACCAAAGAAATAATATCAGCTACATCCATTAACAATGGGTTTAATGTAAAATAAGTTTTAAATGATTATTACGTTTCTTGATTTTCTATAAGTTGCTTTTTTTTCGAACTTGAGGTTAATGGTGTAGGCCCTATTGACTTTTAAAGCTATATCGGGTGGGGAGGGAAAAGGGGTTTGAGTTGCAGCCGTCGATCAAGCTGGAACTCTATAAGTACTTTCTTACCTATAGTATAGGTATATATATCAGCTTCACGCTAGTGTTAAGACTAGTGTTAAAACACTCCGTTCCCCACTTTCTGCCGAATTTTGGAGACATTGCGTGTTGAGTGGCAGAACTCAACGCCGCACTTTTTCCTCGATACCAGAGCGAAGAAATGGAAATATAAATTTAAGTAAATATTTCATCTCCTCGAGTGGGGATCGAAACCACAACCAGTCGGTTTTACAGTCACACTTTGTGCCCCTGCGCCATGACTGGCCTCAACCTATAGTACTCACTTACCTATAGCTTACCTACCTATCTTACCTATAATATTTCATTAACTATAGTATTTTCTTACCTATAGTACCATCAGCTCCACAGTAAATTTTTTTTTTAATACGTTTGCCTTTAAAAGATAACATTGATTGATTATTTGCGATATACAACAAGTATCTATACATATAGGTATATATCTATATTAAAATTATTCAATCAACATCTGATTTCCTATAATAATAATATAAAGGTATGGTTTATTCAAGAATATTACAATAACAGTGCCTATAATGATGTTAATGTATGGCATTAGACATTGTTGATAATCACGACGCAGAATTATGCAATTATATCAGAAATATAGAATAAATAAAAGCTATATTTTACAAAAATTATTTAAAAGTTTTAAGTTGTTAAAAGAGTACAAGGTCTTCTCAGCCCCATCGAGTCAGGAGTAAATTGACTTAATGCTAACTTAATAATATTATATTTTTTTAGATATATAAAATTGTTGGAGGCCAGTCGTGGCGCAGCGGCACAAAGTGTGACTATAAAACTGACTGGTTGTGGGTCCGATCCCCACTCGAGGAGATGAAATATTTACTTAAATTTATATTTCCATTTCTTCGCTCTGGTGTCGAGGCTAAGCGCGGCGTTGAGCTCTGCCACTCAACACGCAATGCCTCCAGAATTCGGCAGAAAGTGGGGAATTGAGTTTTTTAACACTGGGTTCCCTCTGCTTACCCTGCAGTGTGCGGGATACAGCGTGAAGCTTATTTATTTTATATATAAAATTGTCTTCAAAACGAAATATAAAATCTAATCTATAGTTTATAAGATTGTTGATTTGTAATATAATTAGTTACTTACTAGTAGTTATAGTTAATAAGCTGAGAAAAATTAGCTTGTTTTCGGAAACGTTTTCACATTGTTAACGGCTCTCCATGTGTCATGCGATACAACAATTAGTAGCGAGGGGTCCCGCCGATAGAGTCCATTAATGTAACGATACATTATACTTACATATTAGTAAAACCACCCAGCGCTTATATTAGAGTGTAAGTGGCATTTGATTTATATTATTGATTGTAGGATTAAGTGTAAAATGGATATATAGAGATAAAGATTCTGATTAAACTGTTGTTGTTCACATCTCACATTTTCCACTGATTAGCGTTGCCAGTTATTGACAAGAGATTTTACGTGATCTTCCTCCAGTATCTTTGATACTGTGTTTTCGGATGTCAACCGAGGTCTCTCCTTACCTCTCTTAGCTCTCACTTCTCACTCATTCGTTTGACGTGCCTTAACCAGCTGAGCACATTCTTCTTGGTTAGTACCTGCCATTCTGTGTGTCTTTTCATTGCGGATTCACATTCATAGGTGGAGATCCCATCGCTTAAAACTGTAGGGATCAGATTTTCTAATGAAACTTATATTTAAGAATGATATATGATAGCAGAATAGATTACACTAGGGTTGCCTAAAAGAATCCTGCCGCAATCACCTTTAATTAATGTTTTTCGTAACTCGTTTTTGGAGAAAATTGCACTCATATGTTTTTTATGTGAATCGCACATCATTTGAAAGAAAATCGCATAAGGAATTGGAAAAACAATGGTTGCCAGCTCTCAGTCTGCCGCAACTCCAGGGTTGCCTGGTTTAAAGAGGTCAGTTAATGTTAATATTTGCACTTATGTGTTTTTTTAACGAATTATATATCAAATTAAAGCTTATTTTTTTCTCATCACTAAAACACATGGTTGCCTGCAAAATAACTGCCGCAAGCAAAGGTTGCCATCATTTGAAATATTTTATTCCGATTCCGTTTAACTTAGAATAGACGATGAAATACGCGGTTTGCCTTATGTTTTAAAGTAAAATATTATAAAATAGAAGGTCAATCTTAACCCTTAACTGCTCGCATGGGGTCAACGTACTTTCGCGAACGAAAAAATTGCACTTGCAACGGTTGGAACCTCCCCGCGCGCCCGCTAGTCTCTTAATATGTGCTAAAGAACATACTTCAGTACCGTTTAGGCCACTGCAGATGAAGACCACGCCGCTGCTCTCTTGAGCTGTGACCCCGTGCGAGTACTTACGTAACTTTTTTGAGAAAGGTAAGCTTTTTATATTCTATTGTTTTTATTTAGATATTGATACAACTTTGAATAAAATATTGTAGTGAATGATAATTTCTATCGTTTTACTGGTTTAGAATTTTTTTTTGTATTTTTCGTACAAATATTTTATTTACATAGGTCTTTTTTTATTCCTCAGTTATCAAACATGGATGCAAGAGACGAACGTATTGCACATTGGCTACTGGATGTACCTGATGAAGAACAGGATGATGGGAATTCGGATTCAGAGTCGGAAGCAGAGGAAGTTCTTCATAGTAAACACGACACAGCTAGTGAAATTGAGGAAATTTCAAACGACCGTCCTATAAACTGACTCTTGTTGGAACACTGAAGAAAAATAAACCGGACATACCTTTGATATTTTTGCCTAACAGGACCCAAATTTCAACCAGTTTGATTTTAAAAACAATGAGCATGGTATCCTATGTACCAAAGCCAAATAAATCTGTGATATTACTGTCTTCAATGCATTATGACGCAGACATTGACCCAGTGTCTGGTGATAAGAATATTCTTGCGACAACTTGCAACGGAACTTGTTGAAAGTCATCAAAAACGTCGAACCAACGTCACCGCAACTCCAAAAATAGTAAAAAGGCGGCTATTGGAAGTACATGGTTTGGAAACCCCACCTGCTCCACCTACCACTAAGCATGGGCGGTGCTATAATTGCCCGAGAAAGAGTGACCGAAAAGTATCCACAAAATGCAGTAAATGTAAAAAGTTTTTGTGTAATAAGCACTTCATTGTTTACTGCAAAAACTGCAATAACGATGATTGCCATAGTTCCTAAATATTCATGAAATTTTAATGAATGATCTCATGTTGTGCCAAAAATGTTCCTTATTGTAGAAGTTTATATTTTAGTTATTTTTATGCCTTAGAAGATTTTATTTTAAGTTGTGTTTTTATGTCTTTTAGATTAAATAAAGTACTTTCATAATTACTATTCACTTGTTTCATTAAAAAAAAGCAATCATCAAATTTCATCCATACAAATTGGGGTCACCACGGACCCCGTGCGAGCAGTTAAGCGATTTTATTCATGCGAGTAGTTAAGGGTTAAAATTAATACTTATTCTAGCTGTTGACTTGTTAAATGATGATTTTAATCATATTAAGTACATACAAAAAACTATTTAAACATGAAACCATCCTTATTTTTCCATTGAAATAATGAATCTATGATATTAAGTCTTTGTTAAATCTGTTTTCTAGATATTAATACTCGTTTAAATCGTTATTTTAAAAGGACTAAATTATCATCTATATATATATAAAACAAGTACCTGACTGACTGAGGTAAGACGCACGCACAGCCGCTGATGGTAGAAACGTGAAATTTGGACAGATGTTTTTTTTCATAATCTGGACATCCACTAATAAGGGATTTTAAGAAAATTGAACCCTGAAGGGATAAAATAGGGGCTGAAAGTTTGTATGATTTTTTTTTAATCGGCACCGATTTTTACAATATTTGAAATTCAGACTCCTAAAAATATTTCATTGAACATATGTTTCATGGTTTTTTAGAATTCACCCCGTAAGGGTTCAAATAAGCGGGCGAAGCTGCGCGCGCCCACTAGTATTGAATAAACGTTTACAAATATCGTTCTATTATAAGGTATTAATTACATAATGTTTTCATAATATAATGTAGGTTGACAAATATTCCAGATATTTTATTTATTAATCAAGAAAATATGGAAAATTACCTCGTTGTAAACTCTCAAGCTCCCTCTGCGTCCTCAGAGAAAAATATATAATATTAAACATTAAATTTAATTATACTTATCAAACATTAATTATACTTACGTTTTGCATTAGAAAATAATTGAAAAATAAAAATCAAATCAGATTCACGCTGTATCCCGCACGCTGCAGGGTAGGCAGAGGGAACCTAGTGTTAAGACACTCCGTTCCCCACTCTCTGCCGAATTCTGGAGGCATTGCGTGTTGAATGGCAGAACTCAACGCCGCGCTTTGCTTCGACACCTGAACGAAGAGATGGAAATATAAATTTAAGTGAATATTTCATCTCCTCGAGTGGGGTTCTTCTTTATATTTTTGTTTTACAACAATGAACTTTTTGTAACACTGTAAGTGGTAACCGTGCATTGTGTTACTATTTAAGAAAATGTTACTGTATATAAAAATCATTTTTTGGCGAAACAACAACATAATTTTACACTTCAGACTCATTATTAAATTCCACACACATTTTCGCACAAAAAACAGATCTTCATTTTTGTCATGTTAACTAAAAACGTCTTCACTCCAAAACGAAAGGTAAGTAACTAAGTAATATGTTCAAAAACATCTCATTTGGCCATCTGCACTGTTATTGCATTTAGAAACAATACATCTACGAAAATAAAATTATTGCATTTTGTTTGCTTTGTATACCGCCGCAAAATGTTTATCTATAGTAAAAAGAAGACAACTAATTGATATTTGCCGACTCCTGGTCATAAACCTTAAATAGCGTTTATTATTCGGCATTACTGTCGAAATTTCTAAGAATTTATTTTTGATAAATTAATTTTGTTTATTATAATTCTATCATATATATTTCTTTCAATGCAAATTCTTAAAAGTTGCGTGAGAAAAAAAAGATTGCGGCAACCGTTATCAAAAAAAACGAGAAAAAAAAATCAAACGAGCAGAGGACAAAGAGAGAGAGAGAGAGTATATTGAAATGTTATTTTCCATATTTTCTTAATTAATAAAAAAACATACGCAATAATTGTCGCCCTTCATTATCTTAAGGAAACATTATGTAATTAATACCTTATAAATAGATTGATATTTGTAAGCATTTATTTAATTAGATAATTTAGTCGTTTTAAAATGATAATTTAAATTAAATTAGTATTTAGAAAATAGATTTAGCAAAGACTTAATATCATGGGTTCATTATTTTACTTGAAAAATAAGGATGATTTCATATTTAAATAGTTTTTTGTATGTACTTAATATGATTATAATCATCATTTAACAGGTAAATAGCTAGAATAAACATTAATTTTAAGGTTGACCTTCTATTATATAATATTTTACTTTAAAACATAAGGCAAATCGCGTATTTCATCGTCTATTCTCAGTCAAACGGAATCAGAATAAAATATTTCAAATGATGGCAACCTTTGCTTGCGGCAGCCATTTTCCAGGCAACCATGTGTTTTAGTGATGAGAAAAAAATAAGCTTTAATTTGATATATAATTCATTAAAAAAGCACATGAGTGCAAATATTCACATTAAGTAACGTCTTTAAACCAGGCAACCCTGGAGTTGCGGCAGACTGAGAGCTGGCAACCATTGTTTTTCCAATTCCTTATGCGATTTTCTTTCAAATGATGTGCGATTCACATAAAAAACATATGAGTGCAATTTTCTCCAAAAACGAGTTACGAAAAACATTAATTAAAGGTGATTGCGGCAGGATTTTTTTGGGCAACCCTAGTGTAATCTATTCTACTATCATGTATCATTCTTAAATATAAGTTTCATTAGAAAATCTGATCCCTACAGTTTTAAGCGATGGGATCTTAGGCCATCATATGACCATTAACAAGTTAAGCTACGTCGAAATCCTTGATGAGAACGTATGGCTTAGTGGTCAGAGCACCTGGTCGGTTTCCAGGGGGCGCGGATTCGAGTCCCGCTATGTTCAAATTTTTATTCGTTTTCTAAATGAGTATTTTTCACTCTTAAGTGTGAATTAACACTTTAAAAAAGTTTTAAAATATTTAATAAATAGCATTCTCTCTTGCCAGACGATATTTCTTAGTAATTGTGTTTGGGTAGCGGAAATATGTAAAAATCTCCCTACAGAGATGCTAACAACATAAATAAGTTGTACAAAAATTTCGACGTAGTTTGATAAGAACGTTTGGCTTAGTGGTCAGAGCGCCTGGTCAGTTTCCAGGAGGCGCAGGTTCGAGTCCCGCCACGTTCAATTTTTTATACGTTTTCTAAATAAGTAAGAGATTTTATAGCCTGCAGCAAGGGTCCGCTCACATTGTACCGGGGTAGAATCTCCCATAATTTCGTTCTCACAATTCTGTTAAACCTCCCTTGCTCTGATTTCCAGCATAAATTGCAAAAAACCAGACCAAGTCCAAGACGCGCGGTCCACCATATTTAACTCCATCTGCTTCTGCTGCCTTACCACATTTCAGACTTCGTATTGCACTCTCAGCTTCTTTTAGACTAATTACTGTTACTTGAGGCTGAGGTGTCATCACATTCATACATCTCATTTCCTTTTGTATTTCACATGCCGCCCATCGCTGCTAAACGTATGGTCGTTTTGTTAAAATTTCATCGTCTTTCGAAAGCACCCCTTTCATTCTACAGGTTAGCGAGCAACCTCGAGAAAAATTAACTTCTCGCCAGAAAAGCTTTGAATTTACCCTGAATTTGTTATCTCTCCTTTCCTTTCATCTCTTTCATTACAAAAGTCAGAGACTTTTTACGCTTCATCTTTATCAGTACTTTCGTTTGATGCTTTTGCAGCGTATATTCTTTTTTTTTATCTCTTTCAAACTTATATCCTTACCTCAGGCTTCACAATCCTGCTATGCTTTCTTCTTTCTTTCTACAGCAACTTGCACTTCATCATCCCACCATTCGCCGTGCTTTTTGTTAAAGCGTCTTTTTCCTTTACCACATAATCCTTCCTTCATACAATCTCTAACGTTCTGCCACCATACTTCAACATTTTCCATTTTTAAATTCACTGCTGTCTATCTTCTTGGAAACTCTAACTTGAAATTCCTCTTTAGTCGATGGAGCTTCAAACTTTCAGCTTCTTTTACGGTAATTCGACTCCAAGTGTAGACACCTCGTGTAGCTGTGCCAACCTGCGAACAGGCCCCTTACTCTAGCAACGACTAGGTAGTGGTCTGTTCCCAGATCAGGACCCCTAAACACTCGTGTGTCCATAACTTGAGCTGAACCAATAGGAATAAATCAATCATACTTTTCGCTTCCGCTCGCTCCCATGTATACATGTGAATTTGTTTGTGGTCAAAGATCGTGTTTGCCACAAACGAATTCCTTTTACTTGCAAATATCCAATATAAGCTTTCCAGCCTCATTTATTCTCTTGTCACCATACTGACCTAGCACTCACTCGTAACCGCTTCGCGCAGTTCCGACCCGTCTGTTTAAATCGCCATATATTATTAATTTTTTATTCCCTCTGACACACTTCCCTCTGTTTTACTTTCATATTTTGTGGATGAATTGGTATATCGATAATAATTTTAACCAATAAAATTAATTGTTATAAATTGAAATATCAACAATCAATAAACTATAAGATTCAGATTGGCGACACCAGTCGTTGTATACGTTCCCTATACATGTATAGCGGTTTTTGTGAACTACGCTATTTAATAATATTTTATATTTTCAATTATGGAGTGAAATTAAATTTCCAAAATTTTGTGGAATAATTGTCCAAATTTATTTACACTTTAAGAAGATACACAAGAGAATAATTTTACACACTCACAGAAGGAAATAAAGAAATTTAAAGAAATAGTAAAAGAAACAGATAAGCGAAACAGATACGTATTAGCAAGAAGATAAGGCTTAAAATTGAATACAAGCAAGGAGTACAATATTAAAACAAGTGAACGTCGCAAGCGATAGTAGCCGACTCTTTACTCGTAGCTAGCAAGCAGGCTACGTCACGCACAGCAAAAAAACTCGAAACAAGTTTGTCATGCGAATGCGCTGCGTGCGGATGAATATTAAATATAAATATTAACAATTTAGTTTTAAGTAAATTTGAAAATAGAATGTAGTGTAAGTATATAATATTAATATCGAATGAAATAGAAGTTTACATGTATTATTATTATTATTATTATTAATTAATTTTGTTAAAAGATAATATTCACTACACATGGATAAGTACTAGTTACCTACTCTAAAGACAAGGTTTCAAATGATTAAAATTAAATTAAATTAGCTTCACGCTGTATCCCGCACACAGCAGGGTAGGCAGAGGGAACCTAGTGTTAAGACACTCCGTTCCTCACTTCTGCTTTAATTCTGGAGGCATTGCCTGTTGAGTGGCAGAACTCAACGCCGCGCTTAACCTCGACACCAGAGCGAAGAAATGGAAGTATAAATTTAAGTAAATATTTCATCTCCTCGAGTGGGGATCGAACCCACAACCGGTCGGTTTTGCAGTCACACCTCATGCCGCTGCGCCACGACCGGCCCCAAATGATATGTTAAGCTTTATAGCTAGTGATTATTCACTACTTCGAGTGGTCTTTAAACCCACACAAACATTGCGTGAGTAGACAGAGTGTAGACCTGCTAAATTCATTTGGGTTATTTTTAATTATTTATATTCTTCTTATACGATTCGAAAGTTAAAAAAAATGAACATCGACTTTTTTTATTTCACATAGAAGAGATTGAAAACTGATTATTCAGTTTTCACAAGTTTTAGTCTGTCCTGAAAATTTTATTACAGGTTTATATTCTAAGCAGAAAATATAATAATAAAAATAAAAAAAAACGACAATCAGCGATTATATTTTATTTACACATTTATTACAGTCTGCATACACAAGTACACAATGTATAAACAGGTCACAGATATTTTACATCTATATACATTTTAAAGATACAACTTTCCTGCCGCGTGAACACCAAATAAAGGAATGTTAGGGTTGTAGTATACATTTTTCGAATTATTTAGATATACGTACGTATGTAAACTAATGTATTGTTCATAAATGTATTGTATATGAAATATAGTTTCATTTCATTTATTTACTCACTTTATCAATGATGGTACAAATTCATAATTTATTTTAAATATTTAATATTAATATTAAATATATTATAAGTAAGATTATCTTCTTACATTTTTGTTTTAAATAAGAAATAATACGTTCAGTCAATATATATATATATATAGAAAGGAACTGTTTTGTCGCGTAAACATAAAAAGACACGCAGCAGTATTAAGTAAATGCCATATCAATTATTTATTAATTAAATCAGTGTAAATCTCACAAAAGTGCATTTTTGAAAAGCACCTTCCTCATATCACAAACGATTTTAAATTATCATTTTGACTAATTTTATTAATTTAAAATATCATTCATTTTACATATGTATAGACATCGAAAATACAATAAGATAAATTGGCTAACTATTATAGTGTAACTAATTAACATATATACACATTTAGTTTTTTTAGTTAATACATCAATATTGTCCAAGATTTATTCTAGAACGAAGCAAAATACATTATATTATTACAATATAAATATTACTTGACAAAATTCGATTATATTTCTACATTTAAAATGTCTCTTTAGATATTTTGAAATGGGAACAAATAAATAAAGTCTTAATTTCGCATAAATAGCACTAAAAACGTGATATTGACTCAAAATAATGCTATACAATAAATATTGTAGAAGATCAATACATGTATGAGTAAAAATTATATTTACATAGCAGCTTAACACAAAATGGCGGCGGGGGCGCGTTCAAAATGGCCGTCCGTTCTGCGGTCTCTCTGGCAGCTTCGGTGGCACGTTAGGCACTGGCCGGCTAGTAACATGAAAGTGACATCATTATTTATAAATTTAAAAATAAATTACATACTTATTTATTATACAACTTTAACAATGAACATTAATGCAGTGAATAAGAACATTTACAATGTGCGTTTTTAAAGCAATTTAGAAAAACAATTTCACAACAGAAAACATAATACAACAGATAAAATATATTTTTAAAGCAGCTATCACATGCTATAAAAAAATAAAAACATATGTAATGTCAACTATTTACAGATAAAACAAAAGAATTAAGATATTTTCAATATAACAACATCCTACACACAATGGGGCGTATGTTTTATTAAATAATAAATATTAATAAAAAAATATATGTATATGTATAACTTCAACTATTAATGATTAAAGCAATATGTCCGATTACCCATGCACGACGTAATGTTTTAGGCATGCTTCATTCCATACAATAATATTTATATAATTCAATAAGATATAAGCACAATACACATATACTGTATTTGAAAGCTGATATAAAAAAAAATACTGTAAACAAAAAAAATCACGAGTCGAATTTTAAATGAGGACTTGTTTAATTATAATTTATTATATTTCGAATCAATATAGTAATAAAAATAACTAAATCGTATCTTATTGAAATATACGAAAACACTGAAAACATATATCTTACCTAAAAAAAAGGTGTCCTGTTGTTTATTATTTAACTTAGTAAGGATGTTAAATAAAACTAAATGTAAGTACATATTGGTCTAAATTAAACTACCTCTTTACACATATAGCATTTAATTATTCTATTTTTACAGCATAAGATTAACAATATTAATAAACTATATCAAATCCAACAATCTCCTCCTATACCTTTTCGATGGTACTAACGCTATTAACGAGAGAGCAAAACTTTATATGATTCGATTATTTATTTATTTTTTTTCATACAATTTCGTCAATGTTGATAAGAGCAATGGAATTTATTAGCTAGAGCATCGAAATTATGTAGGAACTGTATACGATGACGTCACTTCTTAGTAGTTAATAGAAAAATCGTATTGACGCCATGTGATAAAGGAATGAAACGGTGGAATATTCAATGGAGGGAAAACTGCGCAGCTAATAACTGTAGGTTTGGTCAAACGGTATGATACAAGCGAGACTACGTTATAACACGATAAATCTCAAGATTAAAATTTATATTTATATTAATGTATTACATATTTAATAACGTTTTACAATGTATCACCAAAGATGAAACATCTAATAATTGACCAAAGATATTGCCGACAGCAACAATCCGAGACGAACGCTTTGGTCTTAGCCCATCCATAAGTACAAATAATTTACATAATATATAATAATTGTAATGTTAACGATTGTGATTATTTCATACAAATGCAATAAACGTCGCTATAGACATCGATTAGTAACACTGATTCAATCGTATTATAATACAATAACAGACAAGCTGGATTATATTCATCGAGTAAATGCATCAACTTTTAATATATTTTAGGTACGCGTACGTCACTACAAGACCGAAATATAAATTTGAGTGTTAGTCCCTAAGCTACTGAAACACCTAAACACCGAGGTGATAACGCTTTGTGATTACTTTCGACCGATTGAAATATTTATTTATTATTTTTTATAATTGAAATATTAATATTTTAGGCCCTAAAGAATGCACACTTCAATTAGAGTATACTATAGAGACAATTGCCCCGTGGAGTTGGTATTTTCGTCCGGTTAAAGTTCTAATTTTCAATTTTTATATATTATTATATTATAGCCAAACTACACAAAATGTTTACATAAATTGAAGCCTATTTTTTATTCTGATGTATCAGTTATATTGATGCAAAGTATCATCTAAATCTGTTCAGCAGTATTTGCGTGAAAGTGAAACAAACATCCATCTTAAAAAAAAATCACATTTACTAATATCAATAGGATAAGTCGAAACACATCGACATTTAAATAATCAAAATATTGTTATAAAAAAAAACTATATAAAAACGCACCATTCAAACGGTCACCAGTAACGACAAAACGGCTAGTTTCCTTGCTACGCAGCTAAACTACAAGATCTTCAAGTGCAATAACATCAACAAACTTCTCGAGTCTTTATTAATACAATCCTAGCAAATATACAAAAAAAACCAGTACTGTGATATGCATATTTAATAATCAGATGCAATCCGGGACGTCGTAACGTTAACAAACAAACATACTCCCATATTATAATATATAGCCGTGAACCATTGAACCATCAAAATTGAAACCCAGCCACGTCGTGGAATACATCTCACATACAAATATAAGTAAAGGATCAACATGGTATATTTATTTATATCCTAAAGCACTGCACAGGATTTATTCGCAGTTAATACTGAATTTATAAAGTTTTTAAATTTCTAATATTTATTATAACCTCTAAAACGTTATCGTCATTTTTTTAATTTTAATCTAGATACATACATTTTTACATATAAACTGAACGTAACGTAAAATATTGTGCAAGTAATTTTTTTTTCATAATTTTAGCTTTGGCTCAGTAAATAGTTTTAATTGTAGTAAAGTTGGATTCGATTTGAATGTATGAGATCTAAAAGGAAATCAACTAAAATTATTCCCAGAGCCTTACCAATAATAATAATAATAATATAATAGTCAACATTGTGTGTGATCTTCATTCTTATTAAATTTGATTTCGTTTAACTAGATAGAAAAAAAAATAAAAATACAATGTTTGTTGCTATGGCAACACATAACTGACATCACATCAAACTTGAAAAAAAGCTCGAGGAAATCCATTTAACAATTTGTAATACATAGTACTAAGCTATTGTATTAAGCTAGACCTATTATAAGTTTGTAAATTGAATCAATCAGGTTAGAATATTTGTTTATATTATTAGAATACGACATAAAGCACAAAATTCGGATAGCCATTCATTTTATGTATAAAAAAAATCTGTTATCATACGAATTATAACTTAAAGTTTATTATATATACAACAAAATTTCATAGGACATACAGCTTCACGCTGTATCCCGCATGTAGCAGGGTTAATCAAGAGGAACCTAGTGTTAATACACTCCGTTCCCTATTTCACTACGAATTTTTGAGGCAACGTTAAGTGGCGGAACTCAACGCCGCAATTCCATAGAATGATATCCGAATTTGCATCATTAAAAGTTAACAATTAATTTGCAACTTACAACACAAAGCTGTTAGACGACGAACACAGGACAATGTTAGACAACACTTTCCAGTTAACTAGGCATAAGCGAAGTCACTTTGCACAAATGCTTATTTAAACATTCTGTAATATTAACGCACAAAAGATATGTTTGGCAACAGTTTTGGGGTAAACAATTCCATATAAAAAAATATATCTGTACGAACGCGCAGACCACATAACAATATTAGGCTGCCATTTTATTTATTTACAAGTAAACTGGTAACACGGTTGTCAGCTTAGATATAAAAATGAAACACTGATGGAACTAGAACATTACTAATTATATTCATACTTCTCATAAATACGAAAAAAAAATCGTATTTTTAAAGTATTTCATATCCAAGCTGACGCTACTTAACTTGGTTGACAATGTGAAGAAAATAAACGAACACTAAGTTACACGGTGGTACGAGACCGATTCGATATTCAGTGCATTCTTACAATTATTGATCTAGTGTTGCCATTGTACCAAATCACAATAAAGTTTTTTTTTTTAATCTTTTTTATTACTATTCTTAACTGCCTTTTCTGGACATTGAGCTAAACGTTGCAAATTTCACGTCAAACTTCACGCATGGTATACACCCAGTGGTATATCCACATCAAAATGTATATTTATTGTATATATATGGCAACACTAGACCGCATATACACCCATGGTTGCGTTGCATTTACTTGAATCTGGCGAAGGCTGATCCGAGCTCGTTGATGGCGGCGTTGGTGACCGCCTGCCCCACCGCCTGGTTGATCTGCTGGCGCATGTGGGGCGGCAGCTGCCCCATGGCGCCCACCGCCGCCGCGCCCGCGGACCCCGGACGCCTAGTTTTTTTTTATTTTATTATTGTCATTATTTTACTTACTATTTAAGCTGTAGTTGCATCTGAACGTAGATGTTATTAAGATAGAGAAACAAACTAATTTTATTAGTGTTAACAGTGTTTGTACAATCTAAAAAAATAAAATTTCAATGTATTATATAATTTGTACCATTAAAAATACATGATCTATATTAATTAATAAGTGGATAAAAAAAGTAGCCAACAAAATAAAAAGAATCTCAAAAAAATGCTCCATTGGTTCTCACAGCTTCTCTGTAGGACTTCCTGAGTAATGTAACTGCCATAATTGCTAATATTACATTTAATATATATATATATTGAATATTTGAAGTGCACGAAACTTCTTACAGGGCAACTGTGAATGGATAAGACCACTAAAATGATTAATTCACACTACATTATACTCATATTTTTCCCAAAGTATTTGTAAAAAAAAATACGAAAGTATGTAGTGATATGTATCTAATTTACAATAGTACATATAAGGTTAAATGGCTTAAATCAATTTTAAAAACGCTATACACAGAAGACCACACACAGATTGATTAGTGACATCTAAGTCATGCAGTGCATCCACATTATTGAAACACAAAATAATATTTTTAAAATAATAATTATTAAAGAAAACATTTCTAGAGGTTGCATATTAACATTAATTGTAATCGATTCAAATTTATTATAGTGCATAACATATGATATAAACGTAGATTATATAAATATTATCCCAAGGGCAGCCCTTCGATGAGAGCACAACCTTGTAATTTCTATAAAAAAATATAACTGTCAAAAATAGAATGAACAGATTAAAAATATATTTATTAAACAAATTTAGTACTTGTGACGGCTGCCCGCGGGATAAAGAAGCGGTAATTTTATATAATACTTTTACTAATCCCTACGTAATATATATTTTTTAATATTTAAATTTTGGAAGCAACATTCTTTCAGACGTATCATAAGTATCTGTGGTTCAATCCACTCATATTGTATATAACATTTTGTATAAATACTTCTCCGCTGACAAATTGTTAACTTATTACAATCAGTTGATGTTGATAAATACTTCATTGTATGATGGTAACATAAAAAATAATTCACTATGAACAATATAATATATTGTGAATATTTAAATAATAAAATTTTTGGTGTACAATAAAAAAAAAACGACAAATATGACATTTTAGTGTGAATGATATTATTTAAAACTGCACTAAGTCAACATGCTCGTCAGTTAGTACCTCGTGTTCGTACGTAACTTATGTTAATAACGCCGCCCGCACTTAGCGCCGTCTGCGAACAACCATATACTCCATTTGCAAAACCTTTGCTAACATAATATATCAAGAATATGTTAATCAAAATGTCTACTTTTTTAAATATTTTTTTTTCAATTTTCAATAATATTAACAAAGGTACTTGCAGTTAGTAAAATATCTTTGTTATTTACTTACTAAACGTTAAAATAAATAAAGCACAAATGTTATATAATTAAATAAATACCAGGCCCACACAAAAATGCAATTATGGCGGTTACATCACCCAAAAAAATCTTGTTTATCTTATAGAAGCAAGCAGACAATATAATTACATAATATATAGAGTTACGACATTATTACATATATTTAAATAGAAAAATGTGCCACACTCAATTAAAAAATAAGTAACTATTCAAATTCTGTGTTACACAAATAATATGTCTAAACTAAATACTCCAATAAAAACTGTCTTTAAAGCCTTATAAATGCATATAATAATAAAAATTACTTGTTGTCAACACATTGTATTGCAAGAGACAACCAATTATTATTGTATTTAAATTTAAATAGTTTTTCGTCGAGACTGATACTACTGTTGATTAGAATCGTTTTGAAATGTTTCACTTTTCAAAACGATTCTAACGTTTGAATCGTGTATATTTCATCAGACATCACAAAACATTACTTGACATAGGGTGGATCTACACTATAGTGTCGGCCACGATTCGTTCTAGGTCCGACCTCAGTCCCATATTTTTTTATATATAAGAAATAATCTTATATGCACGTTAGACTGACTTAACCGCAACGACGGTATGTATGTACTTTCTCTCTCACTCACTCTCGGCACTACAGTAGAGTACTCACGTGGGTATGAGCGGCGCGGGCAGGCCCTGCGAGGGCGCGGGGCGGCCGGCGGGCGGCGGCGGCGCGGCGCCCCCCGGCCGCGACGGCAGCGGGGGCGCGGGCCGGCCCGCCCCGCCGCCCGGCACCGGCGGCGCGCCGCGCTGGCCCAGCGAGCCCTGCTGCGCGGGCGCGGCGCGGCGCGGGCCGCCGGGCGAGGGCGGCGACAGGCGCGGGTTGGAGTCCAGGCGGCCCTCGAGCCAGTCGTTCTTGACGGGCGGCGGCACGGGCGTGCTCACCGTCGCCATGGACACGTCCCCGATGATGTGCAGCGCCTCCTTGCACGCGTGGTACATGCGCAGCATCTCCTCGCGCTTCAGCGCCTCCTCGGGCGACTCCTCCATCATTTGCGACTGAGCACAAATGTATATTTGTGTGTTAAATGTATTTCTATATATAAATATACTTTATACTCTAATCAATGTCAACAATTTATATATTTTATAGATTCTAATTGTTTTCCACATATAACAGAATAGGCAAAAGGAGCCTAATATTAAGACACTTTCCCCACAATGTTTCGAGACACCCTTACTTTCCAACGCAAGAAAATAAGGATAATTCATTACCTCAAATGGAAATAGAACCCACAACCAACTAGCAAATAATCTAACACAAATTACATAAAAATTGAAACTTTAAAAAAATCTTCAATGTATGAAATTTAGAGCAAATAAAACAACCGAACAAACCTGATCACCAGACGCATACAAATGAGCGAGAAGCTCGCCATTGATGAAATCCTTAGCGTTATTGATGATCATCATCATGATAGTCTTTGGTACAAGGTCACGGGTTGTCTTGGTCACTATGCGCATATATGAGTCCACCAGGTTGCGGATGGTCTCCACTTGGCGTTCCAGCTGCGGGTCCATGCTGCTTGTGCCCGATGTGTCAGAGCTCTGAAAACAATATTTTGAAAATAAATATTATGTCTATAACTAACTATATATTTAGTATAGATGTTCTTGATCATAATTAATTACTTTTGTGTTTGGTCACTCTCATAATTTTTATGTTACAATTTCATATTGGATTCGTTTAAAAGATTTTGAAAGAAATAAAATACTCAAAACATAAAAAAAAAAAATTGTAGTAAGTTATACTTTTAAAAATTGTTTAGAATAATTCAACGGTTAATAGAATTTTGACTAAAATTTATCTAAAAGCGTACTATAACTAACTCATAGCCATCTATTAGAAAACATGATTATTGTAATAATGGAATGAATGTTGTTAGTACTTTAGCATAATCTAAAGTAATTTAGCATATTATTGTCAGCCATCTACTAAAATTTTGTGTTAATTTAGTAAAAAAAAATATCAGGTAAACGTATCATGCATCACAATATAGCTATAAAACTATATTTTAGATTTTAAACCATTCATATAATCCTGATCTTCGTAGCTATAAAACCTACAAAAGAACACGCCTCAAGTTAGCATTATACTCACCAACTCCAATAATGCAATTAGTAATAAGAACAAAACTATATTTTTATCTTTTATATATTTGTAATGTAATTTCAGATCTGCATTCTGTACAAAATTTATACACCCTACACTCAATAATAAGCCATTTTTAAATCAAAACCACAAACCTCGAAAATACTAACGACTTACTCTCTTATTTCCACCCAACCCCGGTAAAGGCAGAAATAACTAAAAATAAAAAAAAGTAACTCTTAAAAAACACAAAGCTAAATTGTTCAATTTTAACAACATGCTAGGTAGAAAATGAAAAACTAAAATAATACAAAAAAAAATTTACGAAACAATAAAAACACAAAATCTATATAATCTACACACATTAATAATTATATATTAATATAATATAGAACTACATAATAAGAAGCGTGTGAAGGAAAAAAGTATTTTTGGCGTGTTTTAGGTGGTGGTTACAATACGATCAAGTGTTTATATATTAATTTTTAAATAAGTTATGTTATATTATGTCTTTGTTATGGTGTAGCGTGATATTTGCGACACACAGTTAGTTCACTACATGCTTTAACACTATTTTATTAACACAAAAATGTACTTCAAGAAAATTTCCATAAAAAAATAAATATTATTTCATGAAATTTAAAATTTCCACCAATACCATTTTATCTTCTTGAAATTCACTCTAATATTTCGTTACATTAATGTGATCCATGAGAACATATATAAACCAAATCAAAAAGCCTTCTTTGACAAACCTCGTTTCCTTCGCTCTGTATCGCATGGCAAAACAATAAATCATTTGGATAACTGAATTTTTTACATATACATTGTATAAAGAGGTCTATGTATATAATATATATACTTTTTTTTATATAAAGCAATACACTGCTCGGGTAAGCTACATTTTATAATATAGGGAAAAATGAAAAAACGAAGGTTAAAAAGTATAAGAAAGAAAACAGGCAACACTAATGTTTTCGATATTAATCTACTCACCTCGTCTCCATTAGATGCTTCGGAAGTCTTCTCGGGGTATACGCCAGCTCTGAGGAAAGACGCCTTCCACGAGTCCACATCGTCCTGAGTTTCACAGGACAATTCTAGTTGCTTATAATCCTGTAATTATATTATTTTTACTTTAAAATATAATTTTATTTTCAATCATTCTCATCTTAAATCATAAATTAAATCATCTTTTTTTTATAAAAATTACAGACAATATATAATATACAATGAAAAACATTGATTTTATTTTTTTTAATAATGGCATTCTTATAATGAATGCTTATATAAAATGATCAAACCTTATACACATTGCGGCCCTCGGGGTTAAACAGCGCGAACATATGACGACGTGACATGAAGCCCTGTTCCAAGTCGCGTAACTTGAGCCCGTCGAGAGGCAACATGTACTTCTTCTCGCGTTCCTCCTCGTCCTTGAACCAGGAGATACTCTCCGATGTGAGCACGAACCAGTAATCACGGGAACCACCTGGAGACAATATTTACAGAGTGTTTAGACACTATTCAAAACTTTCTGCTCAATTTTCGAGACTGCCTGTCAGAATTCAACGCCGCGCTTTGCCTTGTTACCACCGAGAAGAAATGAAAATACAAATTAAATTATTCCCACGAGTGGGAATCAAACTCATAACTTTCGTGTTTACAGTCACATGCATGTGCCACTGCACCACGACGACCTCAATTAAATCGTTATGTTTATATGTATAGTAGGATTTTGTTTATTTTTATGATATAAAGAATATTATCTTAAATAATTTATTGTCATTAATTTTTGAAATTGTATCTATAAGGATACTTATGCTTGTTAGTCGTTAAATATAATTTATGTACTCACCCTTCATAATTCCCAAATTATGAATGCACATATATCCCTTCCTGATAACTTGGTTTCCGAGAGCTCGGTGACCAGTTTTAGCTGAATTTTCCGATTGATTCTGTGCGCTGGAAAGAATACTGTTTTCTTAATATTACTGTTAATTTAAACATCAACCATTACTATATGTAATTGTAATATAATCCTGTAGTTTAAAAGCAAACTAACTGTAATAGAAGACAGACATACAGAAATTCAAGTGAACCTCCATAAGGTTTTGTCTTTGTTACGGCGTACAAGACTCAAAATTTATATATATTAACTTTCATTTTATTCTTTGTAATCATAAATTACAATTTTATAAATATTTTTGGTAAACATGGTTGTTATACTAAAACTAATTAGATTTTTGGTTACAATGGCACACGTGATAAATAAAGTCTTCACAACATCTAATAACACTAGTTAAAAAAATATTAAATAACTATCATATATACATTTTAAAAAATCCGAATGCATAAAAAATCATTGAAGAAAAAAAATGATTAGGTTTTTATAAAAAGTAATACTAAAAGACTACAACATTCAAATTATATCGATAAATATCTAAAGACATCCTTTTTTGCAAAATTAAAGAATTACCGGCCATTAATACTTCAGAAAGATGATGAGCGATTTGTTAGTTTCAATTTAACAATAAAAATGTACAATAAAACATACATAAACACATTATCACTTTTGCATCTAAAAGTCAGGTAAAAAAAAAAACAAAGTAGTCATACTTAGCAAAACCAATAAAGTCCTCGTGGTTGGTGTTCATGTAGGCCAGCTCGCAGTCCACGAGCAGCACGAGCTGGTCCTTGCACTGGTTCTCGCGCGAGCGCACGTGCGTCATGATGATGCGCTCCGTCTCCTCGCGCAGGCGCGGGTAGCGCGACATCTGCGTAGGCAGAGATAGGCAAACTGATACAGGTGATGCAGGAGGACATTTCCAACCATATTTACCCTATATAGTATGCGCTCAAATTTTGCCATAACGAATAATAAAAGATATTGGCTACTACTACTATTACTACTAACTTCACGCTTTTTCCGTAGCGGGGTAGTCAGAAAGAACGGAGTGCCAAATGCTACGGTCTCTACATACCTCTTTCGCCTCGTCCACTGTCATCAACCTCTTCATACATGCCCTCCGGGAGGTCCTCATGCTTTGTACGTGACCTTCCTCCAGTATCTTCGATACTATGTTTTCGAAGGTCGACCGAGGTCCCCCCCTACCTCTCTTACCGCTCACTTTTCCATCATAAATCTTTTTTGCCATTCTTTCATCACTCATTCGTTCGACGTGCCCAAACCAGCTGAGCACGTTCTTCTTCAAAGATATTGGCCATTTAAAAAAAATCTAAATACCATAAATTTTTCGTGTTTTCCACCGATTATTGTTTTTTTTTGTATTCTTTGATAGATGCTTCATTTTAATTATGCAATATATAGACAGAAAAGAATCAGAAATCGAACTTACCCTTTCAGTGCAAACACGGACTACATTCGACAATTCTTGTACGACCAAATCGACACACTTGAGACAGGGCTCCTTGAGTCGTGATATTTGTTTCTTTACTATAGCCTCAAACGCCATATCGGGGGTGAACAGACCAACCTATTTACAATAAAACATTCATTTAAATATTAATTATTATATATAGATAATATAAACAAACTTTATAATTTGTTAAGCTGCCAATTTATGACAAAAGTAAAAATCACAATTTACTACTAGTTTATTAAATTTTTCTATATTTATTTATAATAATCGTAATCCATATTAATATTAAACTTAAAAAATACTTACTCGAATACCGTGTATATTTCTAATAGCGAATGCGATCTCTCGTCGCAATTCCTTCTCATCAAACTCCATTTTAACAATTTCAAAGGGGAACCTCTCATGAAAGAGTCTATTGATTTTGGCACCTCCCGACAGCTCGTTTGTATTGATCTGAGCTGATCCAGAACCTTCGATGGTACGTTCGAAATCTGTTTGTAATGTCTGGATCATTCTACAAAAAAAATATATTTATTTGTATTAAATTGTTATTTCTAAGTGAGTTCATTACTGCGACCATGAAATGCACAAGAGTAACTAAAAAGTTACTATTTAAAGATAATTCAGATAACAATATACAGCATAAATTCATTTGAATTTATAATATTGCCTTCAGAATTATCTTTATTTTTATTGGAAGTATATGCATAGCTATATATCTAAAATCAATAGTCTTTAAAAAGAATAACTTCACGTGTGTATTCTGCATATACTACTATGTAGATAGAGGGAACCCAGTGTTAAAACCCCCCAGTTTACGCAAAAAGTTCCAAAACATTGTGTGTTGAGTGGAGGAACTCAACACTGCGCTTACTTTTGGGAATCGAACCCACAACCGTAGCACTCACAGTCATACGCGCGCTGCAACCGCCTCACAATAACGAAAAAATAAAAAAAAACATACTGCAACATAGCCTTAGTCTTGATAGATGGATCATCAGGTCGGAAGTGCTTGTACTGCTCCACATCCTTCTCGAGAGCGAGCAACTGTTTCTGCAGCTTGTCTCTGAGACCGGGGAGGGTGTCGCGAATGTGGTTCGTAAGCTGCTGGTTGAGCACACGCTGGAGGTAAGGGGTGCCGAGCCGGTCCGCAAGATGGCGGTAGGATGGGTGGCTGAAATATAGATATAGATTTTTTTTTAGGTTCACGCTGAATCCCGCATTTAGCACTGCTAGGCAGAATGAACCTGGCAGGCAGAAGGATTACGAACCTTTTAAACTTTCCGACCAATTTTGGAAACATTATAAGTTTCGAAAAAAATAGAAATTTCTAATAATAGTAATTGTTATAAATAAAATTGATACTGATAAAAAAAACCAGGAAAAAAAGTACGCTAATTTTATTTACTCTATCTTCATCAAGATGATGAAAAGATAAAAAATTGGTAATATTTACTTAAAACTGTTTATACGCCATATTCTGAAATAACTTTAAAATTTTAATAAATGTATACATACATACGGACAGCAATATAGTAAATATTAAGATTGACGTCAGACTATTTTTAAATTACTACTTACAAAAACAAAATTTTTAGCACGAATAAGAAGCAAATCTTCTTATATTATGTTTAAAGTTTCGAATTTTAGTAAATATTTGAAATATCAAAACAAAAGCAGAAGGGATTTTTATAATATTAAGATAAGATTTATAATCTGGATTACTCTGTAGTACATTTTTTATGCTTGTAAATGAAGCAGCTTAACATCTTTTATATATTTATCTTGAAAGATGATTTTTTCCATATTATTTCAATACTATTTAAATAAACGCTAGCACACATATAGAAAACAATAAATATTACAATTATATATAACAATCAACACATTCTTTGATATGTAAACAAAAACAATAATGGACGTTGAATCTACTGACCCAATTAATATACGCACGTAACAAGCCACGCTATATCAGCTTCACACTATATCCCGCACACACCAGTGTACAAAGAGGGAACTGAGTGTCAAGACACTCCATTCCCCATTTTCAGGCAAATTCTGAAGTCATTGCGTGTAGAGCGGCGGAACTCAACGCCCCGCTTTGCTCGACACCAGAGCGAAGAAATAAAAAAAACAATTTAAATAAATATTTAATTTCCTCGAGTGGTACCAAATCCACAACCAGTCGCGTTGCGAAAACAAGCCACATCCTCCTCCTCCTTAATGGCACTCACCTGAGAAAGAACTTCCTCTCAGCCCCGAGGGCGGCGCCGATGTCCTTTCTACCATCAATATCCTTCTGTGAACGGTTGACTACGCCGATGTATCCTCGTCGTAAGGGCAAAAGCTTGTTCTCCAATACATCCCGCGCGTCCGTGCCTTCGTCCATGAGATCCAACTTGGTTATTACACCGATCGTGCGAAGACCTATACATAAATTAATATAAAACATTAACAAAAGATCTCCTCCACGCTGTATCCCGCATTTAGCAGGATAGACAGAGGGAGCCTAGAGTTAAAACTGGGTGCTGAGTGGCAGAATTTAACGCCGCGCTTTGCCTCGACGCCAGAGCGAAGACAATAAAATATAAATTTAAATAAATATTTCATTTCTTCAAGTGGAGATCGAACCCAAAGCACATTTCGCCAAATTCTGAAGGTATTGTGTGCTGAGTAGCGGAACTCAACGCCGAAACCAGAGCTAAGAAATATTTTTTTTTAAATTTAAATATATATTTCATTTTTTCGAGTGGAGATCGAATCCACAATCACTCGCATTTACAATCACACTTTGTGCTCCTGCGACACGACTGGCTTTAAAAAATCGCGAAAGAATGAAAGATCACAGAAGCTAATAACATTTAAAATTGCATTATTTGCATAACTTTCTTGATTACAAGATAAATTCCATTAACAGATTTGAATCGGTGACTAACCCTGTGGGTCGACTTCTTTGGCAAGTTTCAGGGCATCGCTGTTTGCCAGATCTGTGTTAGCTGGAGTCACGGCGAGGATGAGGCACGACTCGCGCCTAATGAATTGAAAGATCATTCCCTTGATCTGCTGTTCGATATCCGCCGGCTGGTCTCCAATGGGCACCTTCGTCAGACCCGGCAAATCGATCAGGGTCAGGTTGAGCACTGGAAAAGGAAAAAAGATAATTCTAAATTAAAATACAAGATAACCAACCCATGTTATTATTTCATAAGGGTTTTATTGCATTATAAATAAAAAAAATGGTTAATATAAAGATTCACGTGGGGAACGGAGTGTCTTAACACTAAGTTCCCTATGCCTACCCCGCTGTGTGCGGTATACAGCGTGGAGCTGATTTTATAAAAATTTACAACAAAAAATAACTATAATTTCTTCAATAGATCATAGTATCAACCCATAGGTTTTTACAATTTGACAAACCGAAAAGGCAAATAAATATTATCATGAAGACCATTTTTGTATTATATTATAGTTTCTCGTCAAAGTATGTATAGTTAACATACATTTTTTGCGCTAAAAAGATAATTTTTTTTATATAGCTGTATAAAATTAGAACGACACCTACTCGCAAGCATAAATCATTTCAATATTGTAATTGATAACGATTTTTTATTCATAAATAAAATGGCATAGAATTATTCGCATTTAGAGCGGCCAGACCTGAATGACTGTGGGTGTGAGTCACAGGAAACCACCGTTACGTATTGTCTTTAAATCTTTTGACTGCATGGCGACCTCTTTCAGTGATTGTAACATAATAAAATGTCACGAAGTGTGACTGTAAAATCGACTGGTTGTGGGTTCGATCCCCACACGAGGAGATGAAATATTTACTTAAATTTATATTTCCATTTCGTCGCTCTGGTGTCGAGGCTAAGCGCGGCGTTGAGTTCTGCCACTCAACACGCAATGCCTCCAAAATTCGGCAAAAAGTGAGGAACGGAGTTTCTTAATACTAGTTCCCTGCTGTGTGCGGGAAAAAAAATTGCACTGTATGGCCTGTGTTTATAAATATCAGATCTCAGCTCTGAGATCGATCTTGAGATGCCGTTTTTTTTAATAGATATATGTCTACTTTATGAAAAACGGCATCTCAAGATCATTCTCAGGCTTGAGAGCGGTTTGTAAATTCGGACCTATATATATCACAAAGTAGCAATAATTGTGGCAATTGTTTTAACGGTGATTTATAAGCTTAAAGTGACCAGTTAAACGCTTTGATTAGGGCATTGGCTTTTACGCGTCAGCAGCTCTAAAATTGGAGGTCAACTATGGAACTTAAATCATTTAAGATTGGTACGCAGAATATGAAATGTACTAGTACAAGCAGTAGTAAGTAAGTGCGATATGAATCAAACTCCATAACTTTAGAAAAATCTTTAAAAAAATAAAAAGTTATTTAAAAAAAATAGAGGCTAGTCGTGACGCAAGGGTACAAGTGTATGGCTGTTGTGGGTTCGAACCCACTCGAGGAAATATTTTTTTTTTATTTCAATTTACATTTTCATTTCTTAGCTATGTTGTTGAGGCAAAGCGCGGCGTTAAATTCAGCCACTCAACAGAATTCGGCGGAAAATGAGGAACGGAGTGTCTTAAGATTAGGTTCCCTTTGCGTACCCTGCTGTGTGCGTGATACAGTGTGAAGCTGGATTAATTTCTGATTTAAAAAAATAGAATATAGGTTAAAGATATAAATATTAAAAAATATAACAATGTTTTGATAAAATCTTTTTATTGACGATATTATCGGACATCGACATATTTTCTATCTATCATTTCTACTATAAAGATAAGAATAGTGACATAAAAACATATAATTATATTATTAAATGGTATTTCGCTATGTTTGGACCTTAAAATATAATTTACCTACATCACAGGTAAACATCTCATATGTTATAGGCTATCGTGGCACAGGTGCACAAATGTGTGACTGTAAATGCGACGATTGTCGGTTCAATTTCCACCGGGGGGATGAATTATTGTTAATAAATATTTTCATTTCTTCGTTCTGGGACCATGGCAAAGCGCAGCGTTTACATCCACCAAACGCCTCATATATTCGGCCGAAAGTGGATAATGGAGTGTCTTAACACTAGGTTCCCTCTGCCTGCCCTGCTATATACGGGATACAGAGTGAAGCTGTAAACATATAAATGCGAACAAAGAATGCGCATCAAATAACCCTGAATATATGAAAACACCTCGAGCTACTCAACAAACTATTCACGCGCATCATACGAATAAAATAGGTACGAAATAGATAAGATAAAGTAGGATTTTACTTGGTGATGAAATTAACATAATATTATAATTCAAGCTTTACCAGTTCTGACATTTTTGATACGGCAACTTACATAAATAACATTTATTAAATTTTTATTTACATAAATTTAATGTAGATCAGTTCAGTTCATTTATATTTTCATTTCTTCGCTCTGGTGTAGAGGCAAAGCGCGGCGTTGAGTTCCGCCACCCAGCACGCTATGCCTCCAGAACTTGGCGGAAAGTGGGGAACATAGTGTTTTAACACTAAGTTCCCTCTGCCTACCCTGCTGTGTGCGGGATACAGCGTGAAGCTGATACACGTGGATCAATTGAAAGTTAAATAACAATTTAATATAAATTCTAATATTGACAATTTAATTTCTATTGTCCATCGACTAAATATACGAAGAAAAAGAGAAAATTTTATAAAAAAAATGAATAATTATTTACTATAAAAACTACGAAATCAAATATATAATACTAATAATTAGTTATTGTCTCGATGATCATTTAGATCACTAATATGTGGCTTTGGTGTAGTAAAAAGACACATAATATCTTTATCTTTTACAAGAAAGAAATAGATATTGCGTTACATTTGCCGTTTATTTTTATTATTATTTTTTTCAACAGAAAACGGAATGAATCAATTTATAAAAAAAAAACTGTTATTACTTAACATAATATTTTTATTTATAATAAATTTAATCTCCTAGCTAATTTCTGTAAGTAATAGAATCATTACACATTTTTTTTATTTGTTTATCAGCCATGCTAGGAGTAAGTGCACGTAATGTTGCAAACATTTGTTTTTTTTTTTCTCAATTGATTGCTCATATGTGATAACACGAGATAACTAATGATATCACTACATAGAGATAAAAATGAGAGAGATAATTAAAGTTTAAATAAAAACTAAGAAAAATAAGATTTTTTTTCTAGCTACACGCTGTATACAGCAGATAACAGGCTAACCTTGGAAACTAGTCCTATGACACTTTGTTCCTTACTTTCCGTCGAATTCTTTAGGCATTGCGTGTTGAGTAGCGGAACTAACTACACGCTTTGAATTAATAACACCAAAGCGAGGAAATGAAAATATTAAATATACCATTACCTCGAGTGGGAATCCAACCCTCAACCAGTCGCCTTAACTATCGCACTCTTGTGCCCCTGCGCCACGACAGACTTTTAAATTTAGGAGGATTATAAAGACAAAAAAAAAACGTTTAGATTTTCGAATTTCAGTATAGGTATAATAAAATAATGAGGCCAGTCGTGGCGCAGCGGCACTGAGTGTGACTGCAAAATCGACTGGTTGTGGGTTCGATCCCCACTCGAGGAAATGAAATATTTATTTAAATTTATATTTCATGTGTCCAAGCAAAGCATGGCGTTGGCTAAGTTCCGCCACTCAACACGCAATGCCTTCAGATTTCTGCAGAAAATGTGAAATGGAATGTCTTAACACTAGGTTACCTCTGCCTACCCTGCTGTGTGCGGGATACAGCGTGAAGACGATTTTTATTAAATATATTAAACACTTCATTATGATTACGATCAAGACATCTACTCGATAAACATACACTTGCTTATGGTTATTTATTGGATAAACAGCGATACATATTATTATCTTGTTATAGTTGCTATTATTAGGTAATAATTGTCATTGTGGAATGTAAATGTTTTACTAACAAATCACAATACAAATCCAAACAATGTAAAATAAACAAAAAAATATCTAAACAGATACTAAATCTATTTTAAATAAATCATTTATAATATATATATATATATATATATATATATATATATATATATATATATATATATATATATATATATATATATATATATATATATATATATATATATATATATATATATATATATATATATTTTCAGTTTAACACTGTATGCTACATGTAACAGGGTAGGCGTCCCACTTACCGTCGGATTCAGGAGGCATTGTCCGTTGAGTAGCGGAAATCAACACCTCAACTTATTAAATATAGGGAACGATAAAAAAAGATATTAATAGTTTCTATAATCATTTCCTTTCTAAGATTTCGACACCAAAGCTTCTTCGCTTTGGTGTCGAAATGAAAATATAAATTTAAATAATTATTTCATTTTTTCAAGTGGGGATGGAACTGACAACCATTCGTGTTACAATCACACACTTGTGCCCGTACGCCACGACTAACCTCCCTAAATATTTAAGAAGAAAATGACTCTCTTAAGATAAGATATAAGAAAATTGTTAGATATACAGGGTGGAAGAGGCAGCGCTCCATCTACGGAAACAGCATATAGGGTAAAATATTTCAAACCTATACCTAAAGAAATTAATCAAGATGCCTCAACAGTTTGGACGTAGGATTTTTTTTTCATTTCACGATTTTTATCCATACCTGTATTTCGTGTGACGCGATTACGTATAGATCCCAATAACATAAACACTTACTACTACAAAAATACTACTAAAGGTTAAACAACTTTGAACTTTATCGCCAATACATACGACTCGATTTCGAAATGAGGCGTGTGCGGCGGTGTTATGTATATAAATGGCGTTTTGTTTTAAAATGACAATTTTATTATTTATTTTGTTTGAAAAAAAAACTTTTTCAGTTTTGGGAATTTATTTTTTTCTGAATTATATTAGGCTTTTATAGAGTAGTTAAAACTGTGATTTCATTTAATGTGGTGCTGACACTTCCACCCCGTATAAAAGATATCAGTCTACAAGAGATCAATTAACAGATCGATAAATCCAATCCAATCTCAATATTAAATTATATTCATCTAGATATAAAAAAGTATTCTCTTAGGTTAAGCGTGTAATTGCAATGCCCACGCATGAAGTAAAGGTCAGTGAGTCTGTGACGTACTCAAACTGCATAGACCTATATGTGTTGGTTCGTTCTATCAAAGTATGAGAGATTCGAATAACCAGAATGCTTGCGGCAGTTATTTTCCAGGCAACCATGTGTTTTAGTGATGAGAAAAAAATAAGCTTTAATTTGATATATAATTCGTTAAAAAAACACATGAGTGCAAATATTAACATTAAGTGACCTGTTTAGACCAGGCAACCCTGGGCTTGGGGCAGACTGAGAGCTGGCAGCCATTGTTTTTCCAATTCCTTACACGATTTCCTTTCAAATGATGAGCGATTCACATAAAAAACATATGAGTGCAATTTTTTCCAAAAACGAGTTACGAAAAACATTAATTAAAGGTGATTGCGGCAGGATTCTTTTGGGCAACCCTAGTGTAATCTATTCTACTATCATGTATTATAAATAAACATAATAATTAATGTGTTTATACAAAAATATGCCAATGTGATTAACATTACCCACCAGCAAGAAGAATCCTACATAAATTCACTTTTTAACTTTCACTTTCCTGACTTTTCGAAAATATGGAGTCAATCAAGGAGTCAATGACTGCATTAACGGATTTATTCACAACGAAAATGAATGAATTTCAACATGACTTGCACAAGACAGCATCACCAGTCTCAACATCTTCATTAGCAGCTGAATTCCATCAATTTAAAGGCCTCATACTTTCGCTCTTGAACACTTTGCAGCGTCAAGTCGAATTTCTTGCTACTGAAGTAGATAGGCAGGAGATGAGAAGAAGGCATAAGGTTCTTTTATTTCACGGTGTGCCTGAACAAAAATCTGAAGATATTAAAACAAGTATTACTGGATTGATAGGTAAACATTTAATGTTGCCTAATTTTTCCTCTTCCAGTATAAAATCTTCATATCGTTTGGGTAAATATGCTGAAAAGCCAAGGCCTATAGTTGTGAAGTTTGCTGATGTATCGACACGGGACATGGTTTGGTTTGCCAAAGGTAAATTAAAAGGCAGCGGTATCACTCAATCCGAGTACCTCACTAAAGAACGTCATAAAGCATTCCTAGAGGCAAGACAGCGTTTCGGGGTTAATAAGTGTTGGTCGAGGAGAGGCTGGATCCATATCATAGGGCCGGATGGGTCCCAACACCAAGTTGAAACCAAAGCTGAGGTTATTGCAATTTCTTGTTCCAATAATAAGTCTCCTGTTGTGCAAAACACTGTTGTTAAAACATCCGACAAAATTCAGGTTCCCCGAGCCAAACGAGTGGTAAAAAAATAGTTTTATTTTATATATTTTTCTCTTATTAATTCTATATTACTTTTGTTGATTTTAATGTAAATGTAGTTCTATTTATCATTTAATGCCAGCTTTTGATTTGATTATTTTGTATTTTATTTTTTAGATGGTTAACTTTTATTGAAACATTTTATATTTTTTTTGTGTATTGGCTGTTATTCTTATTATTAGACTAGATTGTGATTGTGTTTTTGTTTTGAAAATAGCTGTCAAATAACATTGTTTGAAGTACAGATAACTTATGACAAGAGTTTAGTTCGGATTCTTGTACTTTATATAAATTGAATGATTACTAAACTTAGCAACTCATTGTCACTCACTCTTTTAATTTTACACAAATATATTTTTTATTGTTATTCTTTTCTGAGTTAAATCGATTATTTTTTTTTTTTGTCCTTATTTATTGTCTTTTACTATTTTAAAGTGAGTTTTTTTTATTTTGTTTTTGTTTTCTTTTTGATGTCTTTCTTGCAACTGGCGGGAATGTTGTATAAAATTTTTTGATTTTATTATTATTATTTCATATATATTTATATTTGCATATTATCCTGCTATTTTTTATATTTATTTATTAGTATTTATACATATTTATTTTTTAGTATCTTATATACAAAATAATGGCTACAAACGATACGAGTTTTAATTCCTTCCTATCTTTATCTTCTATTTCCGAAGGCACCGACAGCAACGGCAGTATTTCCAGCATCCCATCACTAAACGAAAATCTTAATTCATACTTCTCGGATGTCCCGAAAAATTTTAATATTGTCCATATTAACGCTCAGAGTATTCCAGCACATTATCCTGATTTATTGTCATCTTTCGATAGTAAAGACATACATGCCATCTTAATATCGGAATCATGGCTTAAACCATGTTTACAGTCGACCTCCTACTCACTGCCGGGATTTCATTTGATTAGAAATGATCGCATTGGACGAGTTGGTGGGGGTGTAGCAATTTATTTGCGTGCCCATATTCCTTTTTCAATTGTAAGTACATCACTACCACTGAACAACGCATATGCTGAACATTTACTAATCGAAGTGATATTAAATCACACCAAACTACTTCTTGGGGTTTTTTATAGTCCTAACCTTACAGTTGACTATTTCTCGTCATTTGAAATCCTGGTAGATCAATTTATGCCCTCTTATGAGCATACTTTGATAATGGGAGATTTTAACACTTGCCTTTTAAAAAACGACAGTCGAGCGTCCCGTCTACAAACTTTAGTAAATTCGGCGAATTTAAACATTTTACCTCTGGCACCAACTCATCACTTTCCACACTCTAATCCTTCTCTTCTCGATTTAATTTTAGTATCTTCTATTGACCATGTCGCGAGGCATGGCCAATGTCCTGCGCTAGCGTTCTCCTATCATGACCTTCTTTACGTATCTTACAAAGTTAGACCTCCTAAAGCAAAATCGAGAATTCTTCTGCAGCGCAATTTTGGAGGTATGGATTTGGAGCGGTTAACTGAAGACGCCAGAAAAATTGATTGGACTGTCATTGACAATGCTCGTACAGTAGATGAACAAATTAATTTATTTAATAGCTTTTTAATATCTCTTTATGATACTCATGCACCAGTCCGACAGGTCAGAATGAAACATCTTCCTGCACCATGGCTTACTGCGGACATAAAAAAACTGCAGGAAAAAAAACATAATGCTAAGAGTAAATATATTTCTGACGGAAGTGATGCAAATCGAAATAAATATGTGAGAGCTCGTAATCGCTGCAACAGGGTTTGTAGAGATAGTCAACGACGCCATATCTATAAATCAGTAATCGAAGAAGACGATCCAGCTAAGGTCTGGAAATTTCTTAAATCCCTTGGAGTTGGTAAAACAAAACATAAAGTTAATCCATCAAATTTAGATTTAAATTCTCTTAATCAACATTTCACTTCTTCTAGTACAATTGATAGTACGAATAAATTGAAAACATTAATTGATCTTTCCTCTTTACCCACTCCACAGGTTCCTCCTTTTAAATTTAGTCAATTCACTGTATGTGATGTTAAGAGAAACATTATCGCTATTAAGTCTGATGCAGTTGGTGCGGACTGCATTAGTCGTAAAATGATCATTCCTATAATAGATATATTAGCTCCTGTCATTACATCCATTTTAAATCGTTCCATTCATCGCGGTGATTTCCCTTCCATTTGGAAAGATGCCCAAATTCTGCCATTACCAAAAAAAATAAATCCGTCTTCCTTTTCCGATTATCGTCCGATTTCTATCCTTCCATTGTTGTCTAAAGTGCTAGAACGCCTTGTTCACAAACAACTAAGCACATTCCTTTTAAAACACAATTTCCTAAGCTCCTTACAGTCTGGCTTTCGCCATGGTCATAGTACGACTACTGCTTTAGTCAAGATCACCGATGACATCAGGCATGGTATGGATGATCAGAAGATAACGGTGTTGACATTATTAGATTTCAGTAATGCTTTCAGCACTGTTGATTTTGACATTCTACTTGCTTTACTGACTTCTCTTAACATATCTCCTGAGGTGATTGATTGGTTTCGTTCTTACTTGTGCGGACGCCGACAGCGCATTCGAATAGATGATGTATATTCTGAATGGTCTTTCACCAGTGCGGGCGTCCCACAAGGTGGCGTGTTGTCCCCTCTTCTTTTTTCAATTTTTATTAATACCATCTGTCTTAAAATTTCTTCTCTCTACCACCTGTATGCTGACGACTTACAAATCTACGCACAAGGTACTCTCACTGAGCTGCCCAATACCATCCAGAAAATAAATGATGATCTTAAGCAAATTTCAGTTTGGAGCAAACATTTTGGACTTACTATAAATCCTTTAAAAAGTCAAGCAATTGTTATCGGTAGTCCTAGATTACTGTCGAAAATAAACTTATCACATATATCAACTATATTGATCGATGGGACTTCCATTCCATTTAGGGAATCAGTTAGGAACTTAGGTGTAATTATGGATAAGCATTTGTCTTGGGAACCCCAAATAGTAGAGGTAAGTAAAAAGATTTATGCTGCTTCCGCATCTCTGCGTAGGCTGCGCAATTTCCTACCAATACCTACCAAAATTGCGCTAGCAAACTCACTCCTATTACCAATTCTCGATTATGCTGATATTTGTTATCTCGACATTAAAGAGGAGCAACTGAATAAACTTGAGCGACTTCAAAATCTCTGCATTAGGTTCATATTTGGAATACGTAAATATGATCATGTTTCAGAATTTCGTGATAAGCTCAAGTGGCTCCCTATCCGCCTTCGCAGGAATACTCATATTCTTCATCTTCTCTATTCCGTGCTGTTTAATCCTTCTACTCCACCTTATCTGAAGAAACAATTCAGATTCCTACATGATGTCCACTCACTTTCCCTACGTTCCCAGAAAAATCTATTACTTGAAATTTCTCCTCATTCTTCTTCTTTTCTCACTAACTCTTATACTATTAAAGCTGCCCGACTATGGAATTCCTTACCGATATCGATCAGACATGCCAAAAGTTTACAGAAATTTAAAACTTTACTAAAGAATCACTTTATGAATATTTAATTTAGCCTTTGTTTATTTTTTATTTTTGTTTTTTTTTTTTTTTTTTTTTAATCTTCAAAATACTTTTTATAAATGTATCAATATTATATGTATGGTTTATTTTTATATTGAATGTTGTTTAGTATTTATTAATATTAATATTTATTGAAATAAATATTTATTTATTATATTTATATATATGTGTATATATGTATATATATATATATGTATATGTATATATGTATGTATCTATTTTTATCTATGTTATTAAATATTCTCCTGCAATGTAATGCACCACCCACATTCTTTTTTTATACAACTCCAGCGACCAAAGGTTGCCTGGAAGAGATCGCTTTAAGCGATAAGGCCGCCTTATTGTACATGTTGTTTTTTCACTTGTTTTGTAAATAATTTGTTTAAATTTAAGTGCAATAAAGTATATTGTATTGTATTGTATTGTATTATTCTTAAATATAGAAAAGCTGATCCCTTCAGATTTAAGCAATGTGATCTCGACCTTTATCTTCGCATTAACTACCCGATAATAAAGTATCGAGTGACATGAAAAGTATAAATATTTTCAATTGTTAATTTTAAATATAAACTTTGTAGTATATTGTGAAACCTAACAACCGTATCATAAAAAAATAATATAAACTGATGGATAAAGGTATCATTTGTTCTCTTTACTTTTCGTATTTGCATTCAGTTTAAAAATTTTACACACGTATTTATCCCACAAAGAAGGGTTCACAGAGAGAGCCCTAGGTTAAGACACACGTCTTCCGATGCGTCCGGGAATTCGAGAAGGTGCGTTCGTGTGGGAGCCCATCAACCCTCTCTTTTACGAAAGCGAGAGTGGATCGAACATGCAACCGTCGTGATTACAGGCAGAAGATATTCCATTGCCCCACGATGGCCTCAATGTAACATATGTATTGTAAATTAAAAAGTAAATTAGCTTCACGCTGTATCCCGCACACAGCAGGGTAGGCTGAAGGAACCTAGTGTTAAGGTACTAGGTTCGCCACTTCCCTCAGAATTCCGGAAGCATTGCGTGTTGAGCGGCGGAACTCAATGCCACGCTTTGCCTCGAAACAAAGAAATGAACATATTAATTTAAATAAATATTTCATTTCCTCGAGTCGGGATCGAACCTACAACCAGTCGCGTTTACAATCACACTTTGTGCCCCTGCGAAACGTCTGGCCTCATGGATGTACATATATTGTATATCGACTAATATTTCTAATAAAGACGAACTGTTTATTATTATCATTTACTAGTGATATAAAATCCATATTTAATGACCCAATATTCCATTAAATAATAATATGTAAAATTTTTATGTTATCACAATGTAATTTTGTTGAACTTAGATTGAGTTCAGCTGCAATTTCCGGACTCAAATCGATATCTCCATTTGCTTTGTAAAATGTGACAACTATAAAATATGAAATTAAACACGGCTTTTTACATTTATCGTATTGTTTGCTCTTGTAGTGCGATCATTTAAATTTCTAAGACTTTTAAAAATATTTTAGTATTATTTACATAACAAAGATTATACTAATCTGTAATGTAATAAAACAATAAAAAAAATGTGTTTGTATGTTGATTAAATTTGTGAAAAAAATATTTAGGGACATGTACACACACCTAATAGAATATGATTCTAGAACTTTTTTGTCTGTTTGTACACGCACATTTTTAGAATTATTTTTCGGATTTAAATAAATCTTTTTTTATTATATAACAATGGGCAAGTTATAGACTATAGCTTTCCAGTCTTCTAGACTGATTTTCCAGAAACATATAAAAAGTTAATGATTTTTAACACCTAACCAATAGTAAACTAAGTAATAATGAAAAGCCACCTTAGCAAAGGTACTTTGAGGAAGTATTATAATAGACCAGCTTAAGTTTAAGAAATTAGGAAGTGATAATTCACCTCCTAATTTTCTTAAAATTCACAATTAAATCGCTCACTTAGTGATAAGGGTACCTATTATGCTATCCAATGTATCACACTTTAATGTTCAATATGATTGTATGAAAACACCTTGGCAGTGGCTTGCCAGTGGGACAGAATTTCACTATAAAGCGATGGCTGTAAGTTCAATTTACTTTTAAGAAAATTATTATACATATTTTTTTGTTTTCTAGCTACTATGGTAAAACAAATATTGCATTGTGTTCTTAAATTCGTAACAAAATTTTTACTTTAATTTTAATGATAACCAGTAGTAATTGCAAGTAATATGGAGGAAGGTCACGTAAATTGCTTGAGGGCCAAAGGGGATGTATGAAGAGGTTGATGAAAGTGGACAAGGTGAAAGAGGTATGTAGAGACCGTAGCATTTGGTGCTCCGTTCCCTCTGACTTCTCCGCTAGGAATAAAGCGTGAAGTTAAGTTAGTATGGACATAGTAGTAAAGTCCACAGAAAACAAAGTTGCATTGATAATATTATATAATTGGCACTTCTAAGATATTGTTTAAGAGCCACATTTTGAACCCTGAATCATGTGTTTATTATGCATCATTTGATGATATTGATTGAATGACATATTCATTTCAAAAAAGACAAAAAAAATCTTTGCTTAAATATTTAATAACATAATATTTTTTTTGGAAAAATGAGTTATAGGTTATACCAGCAATGGACCACCTTCCTGGGATTTCATTTCTGATGACCATTTTTATAAAATGTGCACTATTATATTTCGACTTTTCAAAAACTATTATATTTTGTTATATGCTGTCCCAATGAACCCTGTATAAACAAATGAATATTTTCAATGGATAAATAAAGAATATACAACACTTACCATTAGGCGAATATACACGTAAATTGATAGGCACAGGAGAGATTCCCTTGTTAGAGCCTGTAATGCGATCCGTCTCTGCTTCAATCTCCCCTCGCACTTCATTGAAGTCAGTAAACTTCTTTCCTTTGCAGTGCAGAAACTCTGCATATTCTACATTTAAAATAACATTTTACATTAAAAACTACTGGATACAAGAGAATGGCAAAATTTTAAATATTTAGTGTTTAAAACTAATTTTGTTGCACAAGTGTTTAGGTTTCATATAATTTATAAAATGATAACATAATATTTGTTTCTTAAATCATTTAATTCATAGAAAACAACATTAACAATATACATATTCAATTATTTTTAAAAACTCATATAGGATGGTAGTAATTAAGTTAACACAGAACAGTAATTACAGTTGTTTTTAACATTCATATTACAAATGAAGGTTAATTCTTATATTACTAGTACATAGTCATACTTTAAATAATTTTAGAATTGGTAATATCATGTATTGCAATGTAAAAGGATGTATTATACAATTATGTATATTGCAGCAGATCAATTTATTAAGTAAAAATTGTTTCTAACCTGCATTTCCATTAATGAGTTGGAGAATAAGTGGCCGACGAGTCACTATACCAGAGCCCCGAGGCAAAAAATCTCTAAAACAAAAAATACAATGTACCAATACACTATATATCTTAGTAGGTCTGATTTAAACAGAATTTAGCTTATGAAATGATCAAGGACAAGTAATTCATATATTTTATAATAAAATATTATAGCAATTACTTAATAGTTTGTAAATATAAAGAACAGTGAAATTAAGTTTGAAGTACTTTTACACAAAGGCAATGTGCAAGTATTGACTTTCAACTAAATATCATTAGAAATTCTTAATAAAAAATACAATCATACATAAATACTAATGATGTATATATTTATGCAGCTAAATATCAGCACTTGTATTAAAATATAAAAAAATAACACTTTTAAATTTAAATTGTAACAACCATGAATCACATGTAATCAACAAGAAGTACTCAATCACTTCTATGAATCATTAAGACTTACAATAATAGTAATATTAGGATTTAATAGTCAGTGATTTAGTTACTGTACCTTCATAAGCAGAGAAAAACCATAAATTGAATTTGTTTGGAACAATAGTTTAGTTAGAAACAAAAACTACTAATTATCCAATACTTATTTAGAAAACGTATAATCCAACCAAATTTTTATGTTTTCTAAATAAATAGTTTTCTTCCCTAAGTGTGAAATAACACTTTAAAAATGTTCAAAATATTATTCAGTTGGTTTCCAATAAGTTAGAGAAAATAAAATTTTATAAGCCAAATTGTAAAGACCACTAAACCAAAACCAAACAGTTTAAATTTACATACAAGATTAACTTTGATCTACATTGCTATTTGAATTAGTCATAATAAACTGTAAATATTAATATGGTTAAATTTAGAATCATAATATCTTTAGGAATAAAGAAAACTATAAAAGATGCACCTATCGAAGAAATTCTTTTGTCAGATAAACAACACAACAGTAATCTCTTAAATTGCAACTTAAACTCTCGATATAAGCAATTATAAAAATACTATTATATTAGATACATTTAATAAAGGTTTTAATTTTCACTTATGACATTTTGAGAGTTCATCTCACCTGCCTACAAAATTTTCTAACACTGAACTTTTCCCAGCAGATTGACCACCCACAACCGCAATTTGTGGAAGATCTAAGGACATGTGCACGCCCATTTGAACAAATGCATCTTGCAATTTGTTCACAATTGGGATCAATTGTTGCATTCCAAAATTTCCAGGCATTTTTGCTTATTTACATTAACTAAAGACCACGAAATCACTTAATACTTGCTCATCGTCTATACTTCACATCATCGATAAACTAATTTATTTTTCAATATGGTGGTTGGTGGGTGGTTATGGTAACGCTACGTTCCGTTTTTCGTTAAAATGATAACATCTGAACTGTCAGTTAATAGAAAACGTTCAAAATAAATCCTTAATTTATAATACAGACGGAATGTATCACATTAATATCCTCTTTACTTTGTTGTAGCTTCATAACAGACACATGATCCGAACTAGTTTTTTTTTTATTATCTTACATTAATAACCATTTTTATTAAATATCCTTAAAAACTAAAAAAACAAAAAGAGTATATTTTTTATACTTGATTTTTTTTATACTTTTTATACATGATTTAGGCTAAATATACTGAACATAAGCATTTAATCATTTAATAAATTTCAGCATTAATATTTATATGAGCCTAATATATAAATAAAAACATCTAGCTCAATCGTTTGTAGGATCAATACTGCGTGACATGCGCACAAGATATAGGACACTTATACGTTAATATTATGACATGAAATACTAGAATAATAAGAACTACAAAGAATTCTCCAAAGAATATGAAAGAATATTACAATTGTATTGTATAATTAATTATGACTGTACATCAGTTGTTACCATATATATTTTTTATATATTATATGCCAAAAGGATTTTAAAAGATCAGGAAATACTAGTACAAGTAATGATTTTTCTTCTAAAAAGTATGAATTCAATAGCTATATTTTCTTTGCCTTTCTTAACTATCTATTACGCAATTAGATTCTAAGTGTCTTTCTTACACGTACAGTTTATTTTTTTAACATTATATATATATTTCTAAATGTGTTATTTTGGAGAAACCTTACCTGCCAACAAAATTTTCAAGAACAGAGCTCTTTCCTGCTGATTGACCTCCAACAACGGCGATTTGGGGCAGGTCCAGCTGCATGTGCACTCCCAACTGCGTAAAAGCATCTTGCAGCTTATTAACAATTGGTATCAATTGTTCCATGCCCATATTCCCCGACATGGCTGCCGGTTTTGGGTAATACTCCTCGATTTATGAACTTCCTCGCTGATCGCTGCTTACTGATTTTCCCTCATCAATATGGTATTAATTCTCCTTGCGCATGCGTAAACTTTGTAAGTGATAAAGAATATACCCATCTCAACAAAAATTGCTTTGAATAAATCCATATTCCCGCTGTAGTATCAATAAGCAGTTTATATATAGGACGATTATTTTATCAAACCTTCAATCACATATTTCAAGACAAAATTCCACATCATTTCTGATTAAATGTCTATTTTTGTATGACATTGCATGTTGGATATAAAACCGTTAAGTATTGGGTCACAAATGAATAATTGCACTTTTTTTTGAAAATGTTATATTTAAATTAATCTCTCTGCGTGCAATACACCCATGAAAAAAGTAAAAATATTTATAAATATTTATAATATGGACATTGAATCATGGCTAATCGTTAGTATAAGTTTGTATATATACGATGTATCCCGCTTAGGGCAAGGTAGGCAGAAGGAACCTAGTATTAAGACACTTCATTTTTCGCCGAATTCTCCAGACATCGCGTTTTGAGTGGCAGAACTCAACGCCGTCCTTTGCCTCGACACCATATTTTTTTTGAGTATTAAATAGAAAGCGATATATCTTATTTTATGATCAGAAGCGCTGTAAATCAAAATAACATATACTTGTATATAGATTAAGGCTTATAAAATATTTTTTGGTATAACTGATAAAATAGTTTAAGCTTAGCATATTTTTTAAACTATTGTTATTAAATAAAAATGATACACCATAAAATATATTAATAAATCACGAGGCGCTATTATGTCTTTATATATTAAAGTCTCGTTTATTAAATTACTAGACATTCGAACGTGGCTTCGCTCGTTTAAAAGTATTTGTATATTATAAACAAAGGATATATTTTTTATAAAAATCCCTTTTCCATGATAATAGAACGAGTAGTTTTGGTATGAAAGCGTAACAAACAAAATTGGATTTGGAAGGATTTCAACAAACAAAGTGCAGTTTTGATTTCAACCATATTGCGATAGCTCTTTTTTGATAAAATGTGAAAACTAGGTAAATTGCAACAAAATTTTCTGTTCTTAAAAATGCAAAGGATGTGTGAAAAAATTACAATTATTGATATAAAAGACATACATATATAATTAAGTAATTTAAATATAAATTATATGTAAGATATCTATATCTGAGGATAACCGAATGATTCTACATTCTACCACTTTTAAATGGAAATGGATATTAATTTAGAACGCAGCAAACTTAGTTTCTCAATGTTTTAAATGGGTATTAATTTAGAACGCAGCAAAACTAGTTTCTCAATGTTTTCCAGCAGAGTGCGTTAGATCGCGTCTTTGTGACGTCACACTATTGATTGTAAAGGAGATCGTCTTTTGGAGACGCCATCTTAAAATAAAGTGATATAAGTTTTGGTAGTGTAGAATATAGACAAAAATCTGAAGTAATCTTATTTTATAAATTAGCATTTGAGCTTAATTGTTTTTATTATATTTGTAACAAGTGTAACGGACCAAGGTACTAGTGTATTTTGCTTTTGTTATTTCTCTAAGCGAATAAATTTACTTTGTTATTTACCGTTCCTTTGATATATTTTCTTAGTACCGTTATTGTCGAATATGTTGTTACTGCTAACGAAGGATTAACAGTTATGAAAGTGTGATAATTTTTAAGAGTTAAATTAATAGTCATCGATCCAGCGTCCGTTCAGCCTACGGATGTAACACGTCAATATACTTCAGAGGGCAGGGCTTAAAATTGTCCTATCACCAGTGCTGTGAAAGTGTTTCTAATGTTATGTATACGTTCCAGTGTTATATAAAATAGAAAAGCAATCACTACCACCAGTAGAGTGTAGTGAACTAAAGAAATTACTGTGAGGGACATGTCTTTGTGATAAACTATAGTTTAGTGCGATTTTTACGGTTGAATTAGTGTACGTAGTGAAGGTTCTACTGGTTACAGTTGGTGGTTGGTGAGAGGGTGACCTCCTGATGGTGTGTACATCGCAGCATGTCTGCACTCTCGACGCCGGGCGGCGGAGGCACTACGGCGCAGAGCAAGCCGACGTCCGGCAAGCAAAAATATCAAAAATTGGACATCAATAGTCTGTATTGCGCCAACAGGGTATGTAAATATTTCAAAATTAAACAATGATAGTGATCACTTCCTATGAATATATATAATTTTTATAATGTTTATTAGAATCACTCAAATATGTAATTTTAGTTTTTAGTTTGTCAGTATAAAATAAAAAAAGGTTTTAATATTTGAAATGATTAAAATAATAAGGAACAATTTATTCTCTGAAATAAAAAGTCTATAAAAGAAAAAAAAATGTCTATTCTGAAAAAGTATTAGTGAGCTGACCTTCATAAATCTTACAGAGGCCACTAAATGTAGAAAATGCATTCTATTTTAAACTATTAACTTCCTTAATATAATGGTGCAATTATACATTAACATTTATAATTTTCATTATTTTCTTTGTTGTGGAATGGAGGTCAATGACCTGATAAAATGACCTTGCCATATTCTAGATTATTGATTACTTTAAAGCAAGACAATTTTATTCTTTGTATTTAATTGTATCAAAATAAACATAATTTTTTTATATTATAAATGTAAATATTTATATGTAATATGAATTATTACATAACTGAAATAAATGTTTTTGTTTACATCATTTATTATACTAAAATTATAAGTTATAATATACCTACTTAAATTATAAGTTACAAATTATTTTTTAGAATGAAAACTCAGAACCGTCCTCTGTAAAATCTCAACTTAGCCGTAAACATGGAATGCAAAGTCTTGGAAAAGTACCTTCAGCTAGGCGACCACCAGCCAATCTTCCTTCTTTGAAAACTGAAACTGGTCAAGATCCTAACGCAAAGTAAATTTTATTATTAATAAAATATTTAATTCTAAAATAAAACCAGTTTTTACACTTTAAATGTAAAATTGATAATTTCAGCTCTGTATCAGCTGTAACTACAACAGTATCTACTCCAGCAACATGTGCCTCCCAAACTATAGTAAGTATTTGACATATTTGATATTATGATTATTTTCAAATGTAACCTATAGAAAAGAGAAATCTTCGCTGTAGGCATATGGATATATGATAGCTGGATATGCTGTCAAGAATCAGTGCAAATTTTTGTTAAATTTCATATTCAAAAAGGAGAATTGAGCATCTCTAAAATACTAAGTGTGCCATTTAGAAAGCTCATGACCTAAATTTTTCTATAATTAAGCCTGCTGTATAAATTTAATTTAAAAAAATATATAAATAATTAAGTACAAGGTATGAGTTTGAATTTTTTTCCTTAAACTTATTAGATATGAAATGCAAAAATGTAGGTAAAAGGCCCCATAGACATAGTTTTATGGATTTATATTATTTTTAAAACATTTTCTGAAAGAAAATATGTAATTTGTTTTCTTTTAGATAAGTTCTTCGAACACCAGTGTGATTGCGGGAACAGGTTCTGGAGGATGGGTTTCACTGCCCCCACCTTCATCACCTCACTTCAGGACAGAGTTCCCGTCACTAGAGGCTGCAGCTCAACCTTCACACCGTTCTTCAGATCATTCTGTACCCCAAACACAACTAAGACCACAAAGTAAGTTCGTGAATTTCAAAGCTTTTTTGAAAAATAAAAAATTCTAAAGCTTATATGAAAAATAAAAGCTTATGTTGTGTAAGCTTATATGAAAAATAGCCTATACTTACCCCTTAGAAGTGTTGAAGAAACTAGTGTTGTTAATTATGTTCTCCACTTTTAGAAACATTGATTAGTAGAACTCAATGCTCCACTTTGCTTTGTAAAAAGGGAAAGCGAAAATAATTTAAATATAATCATAGTCTATGAGTGGGGATAGCATTCACAACTATCATGCTTATTGTCAGTCCCACAGTGTCATGATTACCCCAATATAACATATTTAATTAAAAAAAATATATACTAGTGATTGGTATATTTTATAACTAAAACCCGTTTGTCATGTACTATTTGAGATATTTGACTCTATATTTAGTATGGGTAGAGACAGGAGCTTGGACATTAAAGATGAGCATTATTGTAGAAATAAAAGGCCATTTTCAACTTATACTTGGATATAGAATCCAGGGGATTGCCAAGTTCCTCACCCTACAATGTGATGGCTGGCAGCATTATGAATCCGTGAAATGCTAAGTAATTTGTTCTCATAGCAGAAGGCAGTTGGACGTGCGGTGGCACGGCCGGCGCTCGGCAAGAAACTACATCCTCACCCGCCGCCGCGCCCGCCTCCGCGCCCGCTTCACAGCAAACCCCCGCCTTCCGTGCTATTATACCATCTTTCGTAAGTAAAACATATATATGTATATATATATAAAAATAAATATTTATCAGCTTCACGCTGCATCCCACACACAGCATTGTAAGCAGTAGGGGGGAACGATCCAAAACTCACTTTTCGCCGAATTCTGGAGGCATTGCGTGTCGAGTGGCGAGACTCAACGCCGCGCTTTACCTCGACGCCAGAGCGATGAAATGGAAATATTAATTTAAATAAATATTTTATTTCCTAGGGTGGGGATCGAACCCATAACCAGTCGCTTTTACAGGCACACTTTGTGCTCCTGCGCCATGACTGCCTCAAAAATATGTTTTATAAAGCATCAATTAAATGAACGAACTCGGTTCGCGCATCTTTACCCCTTCTTTTTCACTTGTGTAGACTTATCACTTTCACTTTGATTAATTGATACAATACTTCTTACTACTACTTAATAACTAAAAGTTAAATCTCGATCAGAAACACAGGTACAGAATTATTTATATCTTATGCAGAGCATAATTAATATTTTAACATTTGTTTAAGTGTCACATGTACATGTTATGTTCTGTTACAAAACCATATTATTTTAATACTTATTTGTCATTAGAGATATGATCATGTATGTATGTTAAGATGGTTTTCTCTTCTAGATATATATGTATAGTTAGGTTAGGTTTATTAGTTCGGATAATCGGCGTCCCACTATATATTATAAAATATCAATAATTTAACTTCATGCCAAACATTTAATTATTCATTACTGACAATTTATTTTTTACACAGCTGATGAAAGGTAGCAGTGGTACTGGAATTGGATTGGGAACTTTAGGCTCACTTCGTGACAATAGAAGTGGTAATAGTGGCGGTAGTAGTAATTCTAGTAATAATATGGGCTCCAGGCCCGCGCCACGGCCCCCCGCCACGCCCAGGGCCGTCGAAGTGTTGACGGCGCGTCCGATTTTACGCGAAGAGCAAATCTCTTCGCTGGACGATATCTCCCGTGATGCAGGGTGGGCTCAACATGACGATATAGATTATGAGTAAGTATGAAAATATTTTTAACAATTTGTATTTTTATGTGTTATTCCACATTTTTTTCTTATACTTTTAAAATGTATATGAAAATATTGCTTAGTATTTTTTATTTGAAAACATTTTTGTTGAACAATAGATCCATTAATTTATTGGTATAACTTGATATAGATATCTAATAGTATATGAATATTACTTATTTAATAAATTAAACCTGTATAACCTGATGGATGCGTTAATTATTTTTTCCTTTTTTCAGTCAAAAACTTGACTTCTCTGATGGTGAGTCATCAACTCCAAATACTAAAGTCACTAATAAAAACAACCGGGTCAATATTGACAATGAACGCATCGATTCAAAGATGCAGGATCCTGGCGATGAGGAGCAGCTATGGGCGGAACGCCGACAAAAGCAAAGTAATGAAATTGCCCAAGTGGTCGCGCGAGCACGTCAACGTAAAGAAGAGGAACAGAGGCGGCAAATGCGTGATTCGCCAGCCTCACAGTCTATTAAAGATAATCGTGATAAAGGTGACAGAGACCGGGACCGCAACGACAATAGAGAACGAGAAACCGAATCCAGGGAAAAAGAAAAGATAGATCATAGAGACAAGGAAAGGTCAGAAAATAAAGAGAAGGAAAGAAATGACATACGCGATAGGGATTCCAGAGAAAAGGATCGTTCAGATAATAGGGACCGTGATCGTATGGATAATAGGGATCGATATGATCGTGACAGAGAGCGCGACCGTGATAGAGACAGGGCAATGATGGAGAATAAGGATAGGACTCGCTCAGATAATAGAGATCGTGTTGATGAAAAAGATAGAGATATGCGAGATCGTGTTGACAACCGTGACCGCAATGATAACAGGGATCGAATGGACCGTGATAGATATGACAGGGATAGAGATCGAAACGACAGAGATCGTGACCGCCTCGACAGAGAAAGGGCTGAACGTGATCGAGAACGGGACCGTGATCGCGATCGCGACCGTGACTTTAGGGACAGAGACCGAGAAAGAGATTATCCTCGTGATCGGGACCGTGATCCCTCAAATCCTCCGTTTTCGAAAACATTTCAAGCAAATATACCTCCACGCTTTTTAAGGCAGCAGCAAAATAGGCAACAAGAGGATCCACACAAAGCATGGGCTTTTACAGGGAAACCTGCCCCAAGGAGGCAAGAGCCACCCCCATACAATCCTCCCCGGCATACATCACATAATGGCCGCCGTTCATATTCCAGGTAGGATATAAGATGAAACAAATATACTACAACAATGTTAAGATACCGAGCCAGATACAGACTACATTTTCGACTTTCTCAATATAAGCATATTTTGCGAAAGTCGGGAATGCCATCTGTTTTCATTGGGCAATATTTACAAGTTACATTGCTCTTATTTAGCGTGTCCTGAACCACATAAAGTAAATAATTCCTTAAAAAATATATATTTAAGTTTATATTTTTTGCTATGTGTATCTAAAAAAATCAGCTTCACGCTGAATGAACTTAGTGTTAAGACACTCCATTCGTCATTTCCCGCTGAGTTTTTCCAGGCTTTGCCTGTTGAGTGGCGGAACTCAACGCCGGGCTTTGGCCATGGTTTGGCCTTTGATGCTATAACGAAGAAATGAAGATATTAATAAATAATAATTCATTACCTCGAGTGGGGATCAAACCCACAACCGTCACGTCACAGTCACATCCTTATGCCACTGGGCCACGACAGCCTCATGTGGATATCTAAATATTTCTTTTTTATCTTAATATATATTTTATTATCATGATTGAAACATTTTTTTACATTTCACTTTAAGGGACTACTCTGACCGTGAAGATGATGTAAGAAGAGAAAAAGATGGTTCTGGTCCACAGTGGCGATCAGAAATGCAAGATTACGATAGATCTGGTCGGGAACTAGATAGGTCTAACTCTAAGGAATCGTACAAAGACTTCAATGAATATAAGGATAGAAGAAATGATTCTGACAGAAAACCTTTAGATTCGGCTATTGAACAGTGCAGTAGAACTGCTGCGGACAAGTTAACTGAAGTTTTCGAAAGGAAAAGTATTGGACTTGTAGAACCATTTGCACCCAGCAATGATGTAGCTGCAGCAACCCAACCTCCTGAAAGGCGAATAACACCACCCTCGAATAATTTACAACGGGAAACATTTGACAAAGATTTTAGCAAAGCCTCATGGGCTGAAGTAGCACAAGAAGAACAATTAAATTCCTCAAATAAGTTATCTATAGACAAGGAAAGTTCACCAAAACAAAATGAATTTAAAATGAATGATGGTTTAAGTTCTGATACAACTGATGCAATAAAAACATTACAAAATACCATGAATTCCAATAGTAACATACACACAAATCTCAGCACACAAAATCAATCCAATAATTTTCATAATAATCAACTTTCTAATATACAAACTGTATCTCCACAAATTCAACAAACTCACATTGTAAACACACAAGTAAATATTCATTCTGCAACTGTATCTTCTCTAAATCAACCTCAGTCTTCAATATTCTCTGACTCTCACTCTCTTACTAATTCAATTCAATCTCCCCCTAAACCTATGAATACACCTGAAATGTCTACATCTCAAATGCAAAGACCTTTATCAGAACCAGTGATAAGTGCTGTAAAACCCATAGTTTCTTCTCAAAAACCAGAAAAAGAATTTTCTGAATCTGAATCTGTAGCACCAAAATCTAGTACTGATCCATCAGTAATAGCAGGAAATAAAATGACTGATTCAAATTCCATAGAAATTATTCAAGATTCTCAGAAAAGATCTGTTGACGATACAAAGAACGAAAGATATAGTAACGAACAATTAAATAAAATACCAGTAAAAGAGCCAATTGAAAGAAAATCCAGTGGATCTGGATCTGAAAAGAAGGGAAGAGGTTATGCAGGGAGTGGTGGTAGCAGTGGATATGTTTATAGTAGAGGTTGGGGACCAAGAGAATCTCGTGGACGCCGCTCACATCGTAGTTCCCGGTCAAATAATAGAGCAAGTGAATCAGATGGCTCCACTGATGGTACTAACGCAGAGCGAAAGGAACGCCGACGAGCTCCTCGTAGCCCACGTGGACCCAAAAAGCAAGATAGACCTGATGACGCTAACTTCACATCTTCAGAACAGGGTATTCAGATAACGGATGGCTTAGAAAATAGAGAGCCTTTTGCACCACGTGGGCAACCCTCTCGACGCGGAAGAGGTGGTTTCCAAGGTTCCAATAGACCACCTGCACCAGCTAAACGTGTAGCGGGGTATGGTCCACCTAATACAAAGAGTCCTTTTAGTCAAGCTAACAGGGTCAAGGACAATGAAGATATGAAGGATAATATGCAAGATGATAAAGAAAAAAGCAATAAAATGCGTCCTGGTTCTTCTACTGGTAAGGGACGTGATCGTCGCATAAAAGGCCCGCATAGTGGTGAAGATGAAAATTGGGAAACAACATCAGAACATTCCGAAAGTGGAGGAGCAGGCAGCCGTCGATCAAATGGGAGTAGACAAAGTGGTCAATCTCAAAAAGGACCGGGACTAAATCGTACACCGAATTCTATGAATCGGCAAAATAATGGGCGTGGTCAACAGGCAGCTAAAAAGGAAGAAGAAAATAAAACTGATCTCGCAGAGGCTATTAGTGATCTTAAGATATCAACCGCTAAAAAAGATGAGGAAGCTGCCGATGATGGATTCCAAAAAGTTTTAAATAAAAAGAATTCTAAAGAAACTAAGGGACCAAATATAAAAGAGGAAAAGCAGCCCAGATCTCGTTCAAATCAAGGTGGGGGTCGTAATGGTTCATCTTCAAGAAATCCTAGTGATAAATCAAATTCACGTGGACCAGCCCCAGTAGCTAGCAAATCTAGCACGCAATATGATCGCCCACGTCAAACAAACTTGGCGCCACGGTTTGTTAAACAAAGGCAAAAGCAACAAATGGGTCTAGTGTCCAGTTTCGTTCCAGATACTGGGGCTGCTCCACCTCCTCCTCCAGTAAACGCATGGGATAAACCAATTGCACAAGCTTTACGGGGTAACATCGAGGAGCCCCCAGAAGTTGTTGAAACTAAATCAAACCAGTCAAGTCAGCGAAGTACACCTGGTGAAGCTCCCAATGAAAGCAAAACTGCTGCGCCACCACCTTGTCCTATAGCAGCTGACAAAACTGGAGTTTTAGATGGATCAACCCCTCCTGTGGAGACTATTATATTTGAAAATACAAACTATAAGACTGCTCCTCCAGCTGAAGCTTTAAAACAAAAATATCAACCTAGCGCTGCCACTGCCAAACCACAAGAAGAAGTTCAAAGCGAAATGGAACCAAGAACCTTATCCTTCAATGGAGATGTTAGGTCCCGGCCTAGATCAATTCAAGAACTTATAGCTGATACTGGTAGACCAGTGTCTGAAGCGGAAGGTACATTGGGTCTTCCAATAACATTTGACACTTCTCAAAAGACTGAAGATTCCTCTGATATGAAACTTGACTTTGCATTTGACTCTGATCTTGGACAGCTTACGGAAGACAAATCTACAAAAGCTCTGGGATTACCGCGCGGGACGCATATGAGCACTTCCAATACAATTTCTCCGCTGGCGGCAGATCTCAATTTAAAGATCGCCAGCGTTAAAAAAGTATGGGAAATGCCAGCTGTGGCAGAAGGAAGCGAGGAGCTGCAATTTGCTGGCTTTGAAGAAAATAACACAGAGACTGGTGCTCCGCCTAATGTGTGTAAAGTGAAACCAACTCAGCAATTACAGTCACCCCCACCACAACATTACAATCATGTTAGCTATCAAGGGAGCTATGGTGGGCTTTCGGTTCCGTCACCACCGGCTGTCTTATTTAATTCCTCGCAACAAATACTAGGTTCCTCTCAGCAGCTCCCGCAACAAGGAGGCTTGTATGGGGCGTTTTTGGATCAAACACGCGGACAGTTTGGTGGATTCCCTGGTACTCCATATGGTGCTGGTTCAGCTACCCCATACAATTATCAACCTCCTCCAGATATGTTTCAGGGTTTACCAAGTCAATATCGCATGGTAAGTAGATATTTTTATTTATATATATTATTTTTTATATAAACTACCATTTTTTTTAGTTTATTTTTATTAACTTACTTGTTATTTAGATTAATTTGTAAACATTTCCTATTTTGTGTTATAATGTGAAATCATATTAAATATTAACATAAAAATTGTAAAACCCACCATTCTTTTTAAAGAAAATACAGTTTTTTCTATGGAATATTAAATTTGTCTTACACAAATATTCATTAAATTACAGGCTGCGGCGGCAGGTGGCGGTGCGGCATTCGGACAATCTGGACAGCTAGGAAACAGTCCAAGCACTGTTTTGATTTCAAGCACATCAAATTCTCTTATGTCTGCCACGGTTAAGCCTTCTACTCAACAGATTGGGGCTATAGGTAAATTAACAGAAAATATATTAGAAATATTGAAGTATTTCAAAATGGGTTTGATCTCAATTCAGCTTGGAATTATTATATTGAAATTATGAAGATAGGAATTTTAAATACTGGATTCCTGCAATGCGGGCAAAAATGTCAAGTTTTTTTTTTTAAATATACAGGAAGCAAAGGAGGCGGTGTCGGTGGAGTCGGTGGTGTGGGCGGCGTGAACACGTTCCAGCAGCAGTACCTGGGCTACTCGGGGCCGGTGGGCGAGGCGCCGTACTCGCTGCCCGGGCTGCTGCCGCGGCCGGCGCCGCCCGCCACGTCGTACTACTCGCCGTACCAGCCGCCGGCCGCGCCCGCGCCCACCTACCCGCTGCAGTTCACGCAGCCCGCGCAGTCCAGCGCCTTCAGCTCGCAGTTCCTGTCGTCCGCCGCGCAGCTGCACGTCGCCGCCGCGGTGCAGCAGATGCAGGTAAACTTTGTAAGATTATTATATTTATGTACATTTCGTTATAAAAAAATTGACAACCTTCTTAAAATTAAATTATATTTTATTTTGTCTTATTTATATAATTATTTTAGCAACAGTACCGGGCCCCACCGCTGCAACAGCAGTACGCGCCGGCGCCCGCGCCGCAGCAGCGGCCGCCGCCGCAGCAGCAGCTCAAGAGCCCGCTGCACGAGCACCCCAACGGGTTCGCGCCGCTGTGCGAGTCCGCGTCGCCCACCCCCAAGGGCGTGGCCAAGCCGCAGAAGCCGCCGCACTCGCCGCCGCAGCACAAGTACCACGCGCCGCCGCCGCACCAGCACCACCCGCCGCACCCGCCGCCCGCGCACACGCCGCACCAGCACCACCAGCAGCACCAACAGCACCAACAACACCAGCAACACCAACAGCACCAGCAACACCAGCAGCATCAACAAGTATGACACACTATACGAATATATTATAATTGTTTGCTAATAAGTATCCTTCTTGTTGTATGTTATTACATTATCTATTGTGAAAGTTATATTTAAATTACAAGCATCATTAAGAGATTTGCAATACACATACATATAATGTAAATACATTATTCCAATTGAAAAAGTTTTTGTTCCAGCAAATCGTGGGCAGCGGGAACAATGGGCGCGGCGGTAACGGCTCGGGCGGCAACGGCAGCGCCATGAGCCGCGGCGGGCTGGTGGCGTCGCGCTACCCCGCGCCCATCCAGCGCCCGCCGCTCGCCATGTACCGCGCGCCGCTCGCGCCCGCCGCCGCGCCCCGCGCGCACCACCACCACCGGCCCAACCTGTACTACCACCACCAGCAGCGCAGTGAGTGTGACCCCCATTGACCGTAAGTGAGTGCGTGTAAGTAGGCCTGCTCACGTGTGTGACTGTTTAGACGGCGGCGGCGGGGCGGAGCGCGCGGCGGAGGGCGCGGCGGGCGAGGAGGGCGGCGAGGGCGCGGCGGGCGACGCGCCGGCCGCCGACGCCAAGGCGGAGTGAGCGCCGCCGGCGACCACCCACTGTGTCTGACTTACTTTCTCGGTATTTTAAGTCGTAAATTATGAAAGTGATCTATTATTGTTTAAGACGCGTCCTTTGTTTGTATGTAAATATATCGATCGGACTGACATCCGGCTGTCTATTTGACTGTTATATTTTAAGTATATATGTATAAAAGCGTGCGGTCGACGGCGCACTGTGGGCGTCCCCCGACCGAAGCTGCCTCGAGACCTCTCACTAGCGAATATGTAGCCGCGTCTTGCATGACGAACGTCGATGCAATATAAATAAATAATAATGTAATTCGGAACGAAGTAGCTAAGTGACGCTCGCCGTCTTATGACCGGTGCGCAATCGCGCCCATGTATCATAATCAATTATTATATGCGAATAAAATTATTATGACCGAGAATATGTATTTTTTATTATTCATATTTATACTTTCCTTAGTACCTTACCCAACCTTTTTAATAAATTAATGAAATGCACTTTTGTATTAATAATGTGTCACATCACATAATAATATCAACAACGATAAATTTTTTCTTCGCTCGCAACATTCACATTTCTTCGCTCTAGTATTGGCACCGTGCACGACTACAGCGCCACCCAGCGTACGCAAATTTGTGGGCTCTGACGCTTTGACATATGATGGCGGGATTGTTCGAAAATATTCGTAAAATACTTTCAAATTCATTTATATTACTTAATTACTGTGATTTGGGTGGAAAGTGTCGATAAATCATTTCTGGTTATTCAAATTGAGAGAGGTAAGTAGTCTCTATTCAAAATTGTGTTTTATTTTGGTTATATCAGAATTTGTTTTCTACTTTTTTAGTTGTAGTTTTACTGAAAAACAAGGAAATAAAGCAAATTTAATGGTAGTTAGTATAGTAGTTACCTAGTTTTGATATTATTATAATAATTTATTTTCTAAATAAATGATTATTTTAATAAATATCAAAACGTGAACAAAACGAAATGTGATTTTTTAATAACTTAGTAAAACGATAAGTCGGACAGATTGCTTTGACATTAATAAGTGACAAAGCCTACATTTTTTCTACTTTTGGCCACCATGAGCGCTGCGAGCGTTTATAATATTGTCACCTAGTACTACGCACCCTGCCAATAGAAGGCTATGCGCCGCGTTGAGTCCCGTCGCTCAACACGCAATGCCTCCAGAATTCGGAGGAGGACGGTCTTAACACTAGGGTCCCTGTGCGGCCTGCTACTTGCGACGTACAGCGTGAAGCTGAAAAAAAACACGATAAACGACGACGATAAATACAATATATACAGCGTGGATGTGTCAGCTCTCCTTTTACGGGAACAGCATATTGAGTAAAATATTTTAAAGAAATACAAATGGCGTTTTTAATTACAACAATAATTTTATTGTTTATTTTCTTTGAAAAAATCACTTTAATTTTTGGGAAAAACAAATTGTTTTTAATTGTATTATGCTTTTATAGAGTAGTTAAAAACTGTGGTTTCATTTAAAGTGGTGCTGCCACTTCCATCCTGTATAACAAAATACAGAATATTATTCATAATAACTTGAGATTAAATAAAATGAGCTAGAGAGCCCCCCGTTGGCAGGACGCCAACTTGAACCATCCAGGGGCGGACATCGCATAACATGTATCGCCGCCATGGCGCCAAATAACTTTCTAGCCCGTATAAAAGCTGCAATAAGGAAAATTATCAAGAATATATATTGAAATATACACTATAGAATAGTATGATCGACGTGTTGGTTGTATTGAATAGTAAATGGAATCAAAATTATAGTACAATTGATTATACGTGACAAGCGTGTGGCTGTTAATGCGACAGGGTGTGGGTTCGACTCCCCTGCGAGGTAATGAAATGTATGCAGAATTTGGCAGAAAATGGGAAACGGAAGTATCTTACAAATAATACAAACAAAATATAATCAATATAGAATGCTGTATATCCACGTAATGTTATAATTACATTTACCTCTCACCTCTTGAGATCAATCTTGAAATGGCATTTTTAATTATGACTTTATTAGAAATTAGGAATGATAACGATCTCAAGATCGATCTCAGCAGTCTATAAATAGGGGACTTAAGCAAAAGAAACTAAATAAAAAATGTTTCATCTGCAATGAATAATTTGTAGCTCTTAAGCTCCACAAAAACACATAGACACGTTAAGCTTATAGATTGAATCCCTGGGCCCCCAGACCTACGTCATTTTAGCATAGCTGAAATTTTGAGGATGAATAGCCTAATATGTAGTAAAGACGGTATGCGTAAGTTAAAATACGTTACACGGGGGTCCTTTCTGTAGTAGCGCCAAATAAAGGTACATCTCTATCTGGGAGGATGTTTGAACCATCGGATCGGTCTGGGTGTTTATATGAGAAATCTCGAAATAGTTCGTAAATAATATATATAAAACTAAAACTTGCTAGTATAACGTATTTTGCCCTAAGTTTAAACAACGTTTAGGACGTCTGGCAGAAGTAAAGGCCCACGTAAAGGGTCTGGCAGTAATAAATATACATTTTTTATATTATTCTTAAGAACATATTTAAGTACAAACGTTTCCACTTTAACGTAGATGAATGTGGACCTTAAGTTGGCACTACCGCTAAAACGGCCCCACTTTCAAGTTAGTGAGTACGCATACTATCTTAATTACATATTAGAGTAATAGTCCTCAAAATTTCGGCTTTTCTAAAATGGCATATCTCTGGCGGCCCTGGGATATGGTCTATTATAATACTATCTTTTTAGTCGGGAGTTATTAAGGAAAAATTAGCAAAATTAACATGTATGTTCACTATGTTATAATAATAATAATAATCCAATTTCTACTGTAAATATAATAGGTATATCTATGCTTAACTTAACTGTATTTCATTCTTTTCATTCTTTTTCATAAGTAGGCTATAGATTCTTTGTATTCGTCCATATTGAGACAACCCCTACGTACTTATATATTTTATAATAATTTTATTGATTCACAATCAACATTACGATATTTCAATTTTATTTTATCCGTTTAGCAAAAAATATATAAAGTATTTTGTTTTAAAATAACTGTTTTATGGAATTGGCTAAAACATAAAATTTTTAATATATAGTTATTGTCTTCCAAATGATAACGATATTAGAAAACAAAAGTACTTATTTCAGATTAATAAATAAATAATTACTTATGTAATTCAAGCGGACGAAGCCGCAAGCTGGTGTAAAACAAAATACTTTATATTTGTTGCTAAATAATTCATTGATTGAAATAAAAAAGTCCATAATGTTATGGTACGTTTACCAAAGTACAGTAGTATTTACATATTTTCATAACTGGATTTGAATCGATAGATTAGCATGCACAAATGTAGAAAAAAATCAGCTTCACGCTGTATCCCGCACACAGCAGGGTAGGCAGAGGAAACTTTGTGTTAAGACACTCCGTTCCCCACTTTCTGCCGCATTCTGGAGGCATTGCGTGTTGAGTGGCAGAACTCAACGCCGCGCTTAACCTCGACACCAGAGCGAAGAAATGGAAATATAAATTTAAGTAAATATTTCATCTCCTGGAGTGGGGATCGAACCCACAACCGTTTTACAGTCACACCTCGTGCCGCTGCGCCACGACTGGCCTCACAAATGTAAAGACAGACAAAAATTAAAAAAAAACATGGTTTTAAAACAATAGTTTTTCTTTCTTTCCATGAGCGAACAGCGCTCAGTTTTAATTTTTAATACGTATTTTTATATACCCAGCACCATCACGATGGTGTAGGTACCTTGAACATTATCGGTGTTTCAGCTAAAATTTAGAGTCGGCCTTGGCTTCCTATCAACCGGAGAATTTGATTGTTCCTCCCAATGATAATTTACAATGTTGTACTAACATATTTATTTTAATTCAGTATTTTTCCATGATATTACAAGTATATAAATAAGACTAACAATAAAAAAATACTTAACAAATCTTGAAATCTAACAATCAGATAGTAACTTTTTGAAAAAGTAAACAAATAAAACATCTTAATAGACAAAATATATTTTTATCTTATTTTTTATGCAATAAATACTATTTGTAATAAAATATGTTAACTTTTAACACAATATCTGTAGATCCGCACGATTAAGTTACTCCGTATGTACAGTAATAAGGTACTTATGTGTACTAGCTGGTATAATTATCTGATATAGTACTAAAAAGAAAAGATAAAAAACAGGAAATCCAATATAGATAATTATATTGTATTTAATGCGTACTAAGAAAATGAGTTTGTTTACTTTTATCAATACGCTGAATAATATTTATACATATATTGGGTACTTTACCTGCGAAAAATGTGTAGTATCTTTTATTACTATCAAATCAAATCAGCTTCACGCTGTATCCCGCACACATCAAGGTAGGTAGAGGGAACCTAGTGTTAAGACACTCCGTTCCCAACTTTTTGCAGGCTGAGTTCTGCAGGCATTGTGTGTTGAGTGGCGCAACTCAACGCCGCGCTTTACCTCGACACCAGACTAGAGCGAAGAAAATGAAAATATAAATGTAAATAAATATTTCATCTGCTCGAGTCGGGATCGAACCCACAACCAGTCAATTTTACAGTCACACTTTGTGCTCCTGCGCCACGACTGGCCTGTAATATATAGATATATTAAATTCAATAAAATGATATCTGTTTTAATTGGAAAAAATATATAACGTTTATGAAGAAGTCATGATTCTTTAATATGTTGTACAATAGATATAGCTATTTCACAAGAGGAGATATCGGCGCCGTGGCTTAGTTGGTTAAAGCGCCTGTCTAGTAAACAGGAGATCGCGAGTTCGAATCTCGCCGGGGCCTTTATGGTTTCTTTTTATTTTTTCTTTCTTTTGTATATTTTTTAAACAAAATTTACATTTTTCTAAATCGTTATTAACAAATAAAGATTTTATTAATTTCATAATATTTTTTAAAATAATTTTGCGTATACATATTGTAATTATAGGAAGCATATCAGTTTTATATTGTAAAGCGATAATATCTTTAATCTTTAAATTATCAATATAATCTATAGGTATATCATATATTATCATAAATTAATATAAAACCGCGCTATGTTAAAGATACCTATACTATAAGATATTCCTTTGATCTAGCTATTACGCTAATATATCACTGTACTTAAAAAAAATACAGGTTCACGCTATATCCCGCACACAGCACAGGAAACCTAGTGTTAAGACACTCCTTTCTCCATTTTCTGCTGAGTTTTGAAAGCATTGCGTATTGAGGGGCGGAACTCAACGCCACACTTTATCTGCACACAAGAACGAAAAATGAAAATATAAATTTAAATAAATATATCATTTCCTCGAGTGGGTTAAAACCCACATCCTGTCGCGTTCACAGTCACACTTCGTGGCACTGCGCCACGACTGGCCTCACTGTACTTGTAATACCAAATTAGAAAATTATTACTAATAATTTTGTCAGTTTAGACAGGTATGCATATCTGATAGCGCCAGCGAGGGTCAACAGCCAGACAGGGATGCTGGGAGTCTTTGTTCCACTACCGACGCGTCGTCCCGGGACGTTTACCCCACACGTCGCCTTATCGGTTGTCAACTTCCCCAACTTGCGCGTTTCAGAACAAAGAAATTAGTATATAGAGATCATAAATATTCAGAGTTAAATAAATAAAATTACCTATGTAGTATATACAAAGCGATAATAGAATTTTAATTTGATTCATATATAGATAGATTCTCGTGAATTGGTTTTGAAATACTAATAGTAAGAAATGATAAAGGTAAATATCATTTATTTATGTATGAAAGTTGATGTCAATGCTGCCCTTGCAGTTCAATGACTGTTCTTTACTTATAAATTACAGGTTATACTTATGCGTAGCCTCGAGTCTCGACTACTTTCACTATATTTCCTACTAGTTTTGATACAATGTTGTAAATTTTAAAATAATTTGGTATGGTATCATCTTCACGCTGTATCCCGCACACTGCAGGGTAGGCAGAGGGAACCTAGTGTTAAGACACTACGTTCTCCACTTTCTGTCGAATTCTGGACGCATTGCGTGTTGAGTGACAGAACTCAACGCCGCACTTGTCCTCGACATCAGAGCGAAGAAATGGAAATATAAATTTAAGTAAATATTACTCCTCGAGTGGGGATCGAACCTACAACCAGTCGGTTTTACAGTCACTTTGTGCCGCTGCGCCACGACTGGCCTCAATATAATTATACTGGCCTTAGTAAAATGTAATTTGGAATGTGTATATTTAAAGTACTGGGATAGTGACGTTGTTAAGAGGAGATGGAATAAACTCGGTGGTAACGAATTTAAAGTCTACTCACAAAAATATCTTTGCTATGGTAATTATATTCTATATTTATTTTATTTATTTATATATTTATATATGCATATATATATATATATATATATGCGTATAGTTATATATATTTCTGTTTTCGTGTATCGTCATAATAATTTTTCCACCGCACTACGCCCGCTCCTCTCGATCTATTCCTATAAAGACGGCGATAAGGCCGCCTTTTCACATTTTATTCTATAAGCTCTTGTATTGTATTGTTATTTTGGTGTGAAATAGAAGAGTAAGAGAGAAAAGAGAGTGTTTGTGTAAGAGTTATATTATTATTATTAACAACGTATTCTGTTTTTGTTTAATGACGAAGCATGAAAGAAAAGAGGAAATAATTTTTGGTTTAGTAGGAAAAGTTATAAATAAATTATGTTTGTTCGTTAATATAGGCATTTTGTGACAAGTTATGGTTTATACGCGCGCCCAGTCCATGAGTAATCAACACTTTGTTTTACCTAACTGTAAACACTACAGATTTAAATGAATATATTAATTCAAGGAAATTAAGATAAGATAAAGTTGTGGCTACAGCATGTTTGATATATATGTGTCATTTAGAAAATAAAATATACCGTACATTTTAAAAGTGGATCGGTAATTTAGTCATCTCTTTATTATTTTTTGTTGTGATTTTGTTTATAAAATTTCTGGGGTTGACACAAGACTATTGTGGGGTGGCCATGGACCAGCATCACAACAAGGCTGAGCTCCGACCTCGACACATACATACTCGCACTTGTGCCGACTTAACGCATTGTTCTAAACCAGAGCATGCAGTGCTAAGTTTTTAATGAATAATTTAAAAGAAGGGCAAATTAATATAAGTTTTATTCAAATACAACTAGTACTTGTAGTATTTCAACTATACAACGATTTATTTTCTCATCTGAATTACTTTCGCGACCTAACAACTGCGTTCGCTGCGGAAAAACCGAATTAGATAAAATCACACCGCAGGAACATCATATTTACGTTCTGGTGATAATGTTTTTTTATATCTTCAAGGTATATCCCACACATAAAAAAGTATTCAGAGAGAACCTAGTGTTAAGACACTCCATTGCATCGACTCACTGCCGTCGAACTCTAGGGGCATTGCACGTTGAGTGGCGGAATTTAACGCCGCGCTTTGCCTCGTTACCGAGGAAATGAAAATATTAAAAAAAATATCGTGGTTACAATTAAGAGGCCAGTGGTGGCGCAGTGGCACGAGGTGTGACTGTAAAACCGACTGGTTGTATGTTCGATTCCCACTCGAGGAGATGAAATATTTACTTAAATTTATATTTCCATTTCTTCGCTCTGGTGTCGAGGTTAAGCGCGGCGTTGAGTTCTGCCACTCAACACGCAATGCCTCCAGAAATCGGCAGAAAGTGGGGAACGGAGTGTCTTAACACTAGGTTCCCTCTGCCTACCCTGCTGTGTGCGGGATACAGCGTGAAGCTGATTTATATCGTGGTTACAATAGAACGCTTATGGCCCAGTCACGATAGTCCGCAGGCCTCAGTTCATGTAATGTGATTTCTACAGAATAAATATAAACTGAACTACTCAATCATTTACTTAATTATAAAACTAAAGTTATTAATTTATATAGATCTGTAAAATGTAAATATAAAACAATAAAAATACTTTTCCGATAACTTTAATGGCCAATGTATTTACCCATTGATAAATTGACGCTTAAGCAACAATCGCTTTTATGACCAGTTAATTTATTATTTTTGTACTTTACATCTAATAAAGTATTCATAATATAATACAATACAATACAATACATTTATATTAGTTAATGGAAGAATATTTACTTTTTACAAACTTTAAAGAAGTTTTAGAAAGTTTAGAGGCCAGTCGTGGCGCAGGGGCACAAAGTGTGACTGTAAAACCGACTGGTCGTGTGTTCGATCCCTACTCGAGGAGATGAAATGTTTACTTATTAAATTTATATTTCCATTTCTACGCCTTGGCGAAGAGGCAAAGCGCGGCGTTGAGTTCTGCCACTCAACACGCAATGCCTCCAGCTTTCGGATTTTGTCGGAACTTAGGGAAAGGAAGTAACTTATCGGAACGGAAGTCAAATTCTTTTGCAAAATTCTTAAACACTTTGAAATTTATGACATATACTTTACACAATAACATTAAATTCTTCGAAGTAAACGAGTTCGACCTCGTCAGTAAGATCACAAGAAAAATCGTCATATCTAATTAATATTAATTTAAACTATATAAAACAGTATGTTTTATTTAAATGTACCTACATTAAAATAAAATATACTCAAATTATTTAATTTTATTTGAAATTATATTCAAATTAAATTAAATTAATTTGATTTAATTTAATTTATATTTCATTTGAATGTCGGAACAAACTCGTAATTTTAAACAAGATAGTTTCAATTTCAAGCCAGTATCGTCCTCGGGGACAAAATTGTCTTAATTGAGCTTATTGTGCTCTAGATAAGGCGTGGCTGGTGTTTACATTGTGGATAGTACATTGGAGTATACAGTATGGTCAACGAATCGTGGCCACTTCGAAATCACCTGTAAAAGTTTGCGCATATTTGATTTATTTTTGCTTACTTTTGATTATTGTCTTCCCAAATGAATAATGTTCCGAAAATATAACTTCAGAGCGGCCACAACTCGTTGACCGTACTATAGTTAGTACAATTCACTGTGCACTGTGCTGTGCAGTTAGCATTTCGTTGCTTCTTTGTCCAACACTAGTTCGAGTAGAATGAGTCAGTTATAGTCGGTCTCTGGCTCGCGACACACGGTAGCGCGTCCACACAGTATACTAACTTTAGTTTATATACGAACGTAAACAAATTGTAATATATCAGTATTTATTTATATGTAAATACATGTGCGGGAACGTATTTGATTTATCGTTTTTATTTATTTTAAAAATGTATATCAATCAAATACATAATAAATATTAGTGCTGAGAAAAAGTGATAATCGTCGTTTAATTATTGTTTGTGTATTTCTCGATGGTTGTTTGAAAATATCTCGAGCATATTCCGTAGTGAAGGGACGAGTTTTTTTTTACTTCTTCATAAGATTGGTATTTTTGTTTGGATTAAAAACTTAATTTCGTGGTGTAATTGCAATAGTTTGTGAACACAATGGGAAAAGATTATGGTGAGTTGGTGGTTTTTGAACTTGACTTATAAATTGAGGCCTGTCGTGGCGCAGCGGCACGAGGTGTGACTGCAAAATCGACTAGTTGTGGGTTCGATCCCCACTCGAGGAGATGAAATATTTACTTAAATTTATATTTCTATTTCTTCGCTCTGGTGTCGAGGTTAAGCGCGGCGTTGAGTTCTGCCCCTCAACACGCAATGCCTCCAGAATTCGGCAGAAAGTGGGGAACGGAGTGTCTTAACACTAAGTTCCCTATGCCTACCCTGCTGTGTGCGGGATACAGCATGAAGCTGATTTTTTATAAATCTCGCGTGCAGGAACTTCAATTAAAATCTGTTTTGTTTGTATGCTATATTTTGTGTAGGTAATCTATATGATATTTCTTAAAAATTCAATTTACAAAACTAAACCGTGACTAATTATTGCTTATATAAAAAAATATGAGAAAGTAAGAACATATCACTATTCATTCTTTTTAAAAGAATAGAACGAATACGAAATGATTATACCCTATTATTCTATATCAGTAGGTTGAAATATCTTCTTAATTTATATTCCTGTTCTCGCCACAATGAGTAGGAGTAGTCCTGTAGGAGTTGATTCTTTTATTGTAATACAAAGCAGCAGTGACGTGGCTACCAAGGGGCTAGGCGGGCAGTCAAGCTCAAGGGGCCCTCGAATCCTTACCAAAAAATTTCAATCGAACACTTTTGAAAATTTCTCCCATTTTTAAAATAAATATGACAGGTAACAACTCGATTTTAATCATGGCAACTAACTCAGTTGTGAGTGGCGGAACTCAACGCCGCGCTTTACCTCGACATCAAAGCAAAGAAATGGAAATATAAACCACAACCAGTCGATTTTACAGTCCCACTTTGCGGCCCTGTGCCACAACTGGCCTCATGTAAGCTTATGTCATTGGTCCATAGTCAAGTAAAGGTAGGTAGGTCATATGATTTTAGTTCCACTCATATTCATGTCGATTACGTAAATAAATTTATAGATTTTAGCTACTAATTGTACAACGTAAAATACCGTGATAAAGTACAGTCACAGTAGGTGCATTTATTCAGGCGCCAGGAGATTGTTTTTGATCTCCACCGATAGATGTGGTAACACTGAAATAAAATGTTTGCCAGGGATTCCCCAATGTCTTGTATCGTATCATTACATTTCTCCTTGCTTTTACTTTAAGCGTTGTCAGTGAATAGTGAGCGCCTACTTGAGCCCAAAATTATATATATATATATATATATATATATATATATATATATATATATATATATATATATATATATATATATATATATTATATATATTATAAATATATATATATATATTTATTTATGCAATATATATATATATATATATATATATATATATATATATATATATATATATATATATATAAAATTATCGACAAAAATAAAAATCCTAGTGGTGCATTTAAATATAAACAACGCCAGAAAGAAAGAGAAAGAAAGTAAACAAAGTAAGAAAGTAAACAAAAATTGTCTAAAATAGACAAGTTTTTTAGTCAGTCTTCTGGTAGTACTTCTATACAAAATATTTCTATTGATAGTGACTCTGACAATGTGGTAACTGCAGTGTTGGTTGAGAATCCTACTAGAGAAAATGCAATTATTACAGTTGAAGGTATCTCCGCCGCTGATCATATGAACGTTGATGATGTTTGTATGGCACACAAGAACATAAAAACAGATGATTTGGGAAAGCCGCAGAACGGGAACTCTACATTTTTTGAAAATATATATACGTTTGTGAATCTTGGCATAATTGATTTTAGTAGGATGAAGATGTTAGTAGTTTTGCTGTTGTTGCTCTTGTATGTTAATTAAACACGACTTCCAACGCTCTGCTACTGTGATTTGATATTTACAAAATTAATGAATTAATGGCTGCACAATATCACTACATATATAATTGTACATACATCCATATGAAAGCAAAGTTTCTCATATTATTCTTGACGAAGTCCTTGGTTACATTGTAAAACTATTACTTTGATTTTAGTAAATAATAACAAAGGTTACACCTGTAAGTATTAATTTTGCTAAATTAAGTATTTAGATTTTAAATATTGTCACTTAAACATATATCAGTTTAATGTGTTATTTTAGTTATAACTAGCTGCCCACTCGCGGCTTTGCACGTTTCTTTCTTATGCTGCATTTGCCATAAGATAATCAATATAATTTATACATAATCAATATATATAAGAAAGTGTAAGCACTGCTGCTTGCCAGAAGTCGGCGGTAAGGGCGCCCCCTCAGGACTCGCGCCTATGCTTGAAGCCGTAAGCGGAGCGTTGCTATAATTCAACGCTATATATAAATTTACATTTTCTCAAAAAGCATACGTTCAAATTACATGCTATAAAAGCCAAAGCAAATTTTCATAAAATTTCTTTGATGATGAAATAACTTTCGTTTGTAAGTTTCAATATCTTTATCAAATAAAAAACGTTGATATATCACCTTGCAATTTTCAATTAAGTTTTGTCATAAAATGCCTTATTGTGACTTATTTATAATAGATAGATATGGATAATGGATTTTTGGGACGTAATAAAATAGAACATTTCTTCCCTACAATATACTAACATATATTTATCTATTTTTGCAGCGTACGCGCTTAAAGCAATTCTATGGCGTTCATTATTGTTGTTATTTCGTTATTTAAGGCTAACTAAGACTTACACCATAATGTAATATCACTCCTGGAGAACATACCTTTCATGCAAAACCAAAAATAAGTACCTAAATCGGACCAGTAGATACTGAGATCTTAGCGTTAAAACAAACAAACGCTTCCGCATTATTATATTAGTATAGATTTTTTTTGTTATTATTATATATTTATAAATTATAATGTTATTTTAGCTATAATTAAATAATTTGCAAGAACATGTGTATTGTACCTATACCGTATTTTTTTTATCTATTTAGCTCGAGCAAGTCTTTTCATAAAATGATTCTGGATATGGAAGTCCAGTTTGTTGAGGAAAGTTTGTCTTTTTTATCTACGTCTTTCCCTACAATTATCGAAACGTGTACGTTAAGAGAATAAGAGGAGATATTGGATCTTGTATTAATCTATTTTTATTACAAAAGAATAATCTACCATATAGGTCATGGGGAACGGAGTATCTTAACACTAGGTTCCCTCTGCCTACCCTGCAGCGTGATGCTAAAAAAATATAACTCTCTTTAACTATGTTTAAAATGATAATGTATACTATCATTGCAAAATATTTAGTGTTGAAAGAATGTGTCACAACATCGCCCTTGACCACAGTGGATATTTAGGCTACTGCCAACTGATTGCGGCAAATACGATGCTCTATGCGAAAGCTTACGCATTATTATTATAATTCAATTATTTTGAACTTAAAACGTTACATCAACGATCATATTTTTAACCCTCTGCGACTGACGTGGCTTAATTAACCGACGTCTGTAAGAAGACAATTCGACTGTATTTTTTTAATGTTTGTTTGACTGGGACCTTTGACTGGGTGAACCGATTTTGATTATTTTTTTTTATTTGAAAGCTAGTGCTTTCTGTGTGGTTCTATTTTTTTTGGTCCGTTTCTGGCAATGGTATCTATGAGAACATCGCATAAGTCTTAAATTTGCAGTAGGTATGTGCGCGACAAATGGACGAATAACTCAATATCACGATAACCGATTCCGATGATTCTTTTTTTTATTTTGAATGGATATACTTCAAAGATAGTTTGGTGAAAATTTGGTTAGATTTTGACTATGAGATCCGGTTGAAATTAAACAATTTAGTTTTTTTTTGGTAAAAATATATAAATATTTTTAATAGTTACAAGGGAATACATTGTCAAAATTGGTGTCAAAAGTGAGATTCCTCATCGTTGCATTTCTTTTCAACCAACTTAAAAAAAAGGATGTTCTAATTTGCAACCGACGTCAAAAAAGGGGGAGATACCCAATTTGCCCGTATATTTTTTATGTATGTTCTTGTCAATATACCAAAATGTTGTGCATGCACAATAATACCTAATTAAGTTTGAAGTTTTACAGAGGACAACCACTAACTTGAGAAGCATCATTTTAAGGTCTACCCATCACTTAAAATCATTAAATAATTTAATTTTTAATAAAAAGAAAAACAGACTTCAAAAAAATAAAAAATAATTTTACATAATCTAACACGTGCTTTGATTTTGTTAAATAATAATAATTAAAAAACACATTTATAATTTTGAAGTCGGTGTCAAGCTAACGCTACAACAACCTTACTACAATATCGAATTACTAAGCCTATTTGTTTTACGTGTAATATTATGACGATTTGTCCCGCGGATATTTCTCGGCAACATACTGTCAATTGCCTTTTAATAATAACCACGTAGATTTAATTTTCATTATTTCTATATTTTCTTTAAAATTCCAAACTGGATCAATACAGAAATTATACCCACTCGTATTTTGACCGCGACACACGTGCGCAAATAGTTGCCGTTCGTCATATACTTGGTTATATTTTAGACATATTTATATATATACATATTGAGGCCGGTCGTGGCGCAGCGGCACGAGGTGTGACTGCAAAACCGACTGGTTGTGGGTTCGATCCCCACTCGAGGAGATGAAATATTTACTTAAATTTATATTTCCATTTCTTAGCTCTGGTGTCGAGGTTAAGCGCGGCGTTGAGTTCTGCCACTCAACACGCAATGCCTCCAGAATTCGGCAGAAAGTGGGGAACGGTGTGTCTTAACACTAAGTTTCCTCTGCCTACCCTGCTGTAAATAAAATAAATCAGCTTCACGCTGTATCCCGCAGATACAGCGTGAAGCTGATTTATTTTATTTTATTGATATATAATATGTATATCCGTCGTACTCAGAGCAACATAACGTCGCGCATATAATCGCAATTTTTTCCTCATACACACACATTTCATACATTTCCAATAAGTACTTCTTGGAGCTCTAACTCTAATTGGATTGACGTTTTAGTCTTAATCTACTTTAACTAGGTAGTTGTCTGTATGTAAGACGGCAAGACTTTTACTTATTGCAGTAAACAATGCTGATGCTATTGTTTTCTTTGTTCTTCATGTCATTAGCTATTATATTATGGTAGGGCAGTCGTGGCGCAGTAGCACAAGGATGTGTGGTGGGTTCGATTCCCATTCGACGAAATGAAATGTTTAATATTTTTCATATCTTCGTTCTGGTGTCGAGGCAAAGCGTGGCGTTGATTTCTGCCACTCAACACTTAATGCCTCCAGAATTGTGCGGAAAATGGGTAACGGAGTGTCTTAACACTACGTCTCCTATGCCATCTTTGCTGTGTGCGTGAAAGCGTAAATCAGAAAAAAGAGTAGTCTAGATAATAAATACTTGACGTTGTCTTGGAGCTGGTGGAATATTTCGCATTATACGAGTTTGTTGTGGTTTCAATTTCTATTTGAAAGAATGATTTTTTTAGCTTCACGTTGTATCCCATATATAACAAGGTAGGCAGAGGGAACCTGGGGACCTAGTGTTAAGACACTCCATTCCCATTAAGACATTTCCTTCACGCACTTTCCGCCGAATTCTGGAGGCATGGCGTGTTAAGTGGCGTAACTCAACGCCGAAAGAATCAAGCCAAGATCAAACATACGAATGGGTGGTCGATTCTTAAAATAAATGTAAGACTATGGTATTTGGCTTTAATTGACGCGAGTCTCAAATTTCTTAAACGACTTCCTACACGATGATATGAAATAGTCTTTATACTTGTTCTCATCGCTAGTTATATACGACTACGAGTTAAACTAAAGACAGTATAGTTAGTGACGTTATCTTGCACACATATTTGTCTTGTGTTCGGTCGGTTTCTTAATCCTCTGGTTAAATTTACCTGGTGAACAGTCAAAAGTGGATACCTAACTATATAATTAATACAATTTACCTAATTTCAATATCTAAAGTATATAATTATTAATAATTCCATTTATTAGAGAACATTATATTGTATAGTTTAAATAACAGAATGGAGATTGTATAAGCTACAAATATAAATAACATTTCAATTGTTTTCTGTGATATTTAGTGATATTAGTACAAAGTTCTGAAATTTGTTAATACCAAAGTTAAATATTTCTTGTGTATTGTAATTCGAAATTAATCGAGGTTACTAAATAATTGCATATATGTAATTTAATCTCGCGTGTTTAGTTTATGCATGCAAGATATTCTAAAAACAAAATAAATTTTATTTATTTTTCGACAAATTATTATTCTTAACTTTAAAATCAATTAAAAAAAATACTTAAATACTAAAATTTTATATTTTATATTATTCATTCCATTCCATTCCATTTCTTGTTTAATATTCAACTATTATTGCAATTTAAATTAAAATAGGACATTGAGAGTTAGTTGTGTTCTAATTTCAAAAACATTGCTTCTAATTTTATATTGACATCATCGTGATTTTCCAAAAATACATTTACCACGTCGCGTTTACGTGGACTCTTTAAAAATAGATAAACTGTAAAACTGAGTTCGTCGTCACTCAGGGGCACAAGTTGTGAGTTCGATTCACAGCCGGTGACTATATTTTTAATAATATTTTTATTTCCTCGCGCTACTAACAATGCAAGGCGCGGCGTTGTGTTCCGCTACTCACCACAATGCCTCAAGATTACGGTGGAATGTGGGGAACGGAATGTTTTTTTCAATCCTTGGAGTGGGATACGGAATGTCTTAAGTTTTCCATAGGAGGGTATATGCGGGATAAGGTGATGTTAAAAAAAAATGTAAAACGTTTGAAGTTGCCATGAATATTTAAAAAGAAAAAACCAATGAACTACTTTATACATTAAAACCTTGCTTAGTAACGCCAAGAATTACATCACCCAGAGTAAACATACTTGATACTTGGTATAAAAAAAATACATTATGTCATTTCATTCATACAAAACATAAGTTAGTCGTAATTTAAATTTTTACTTATAAAGGAAAACCAATTTATATCGCTGATTAAATTTTACATATAACCTTGTCCTAGTTGATTCGAATACTATTCATTGTTTTATAAAAGTACAATTTTTTATCTTTGTTTATCATAAATCGATATTTTGTGTATTTTTTTTTTAAATATCGATTAAATTAGCAAAATTCACTCTGAATAAATAATAAATGTTTAATTGCTATTGCATTGACTCAATTAAAAAAAAAAACAAAATAATGATATATAATATATTTATAGATATGTAATATATTTCTGGTTGGCTATGAAATTGATATTTTGTTATATCGTTTATTATATTATATTAAAATCGAATGTGTTTCCTTATCAATAACCGCTCGACAAAGATAAACAAGCACTGAATTGCTATCAGCCATATTTAAGTCGCTATAGTAATGTGCGTGAAAAGAAAACCCAGTGAAGTATGATTGCATATCAAAATTTTCATTATTTACGTGCTATGGATGTGTTTGGTGGAAACTTTTGAAAACTGAATAAAATATGGGTTGTTGCGGTGATTGTTGTGTTCCACCAAAAGAGTCAAGTAAGTTTTTAAAATGGTTCCTCTTATCGCTTCCTAATATTAAACAAACACTATCAAAAATGGATACTTATTTAAGTTTTCAATCAAAATTTGTTGTATTTAAACATTTAAAAAAAATGTTTAACTTCATTAATTAATTTATCAACATATTTCTCGTTACATTGTTGGCCATAGCTGTCACATAATTTTATTTTTTATGAAAAATATTACAAAGCATGTAAACAAAAAATACTACTTCAGTGCGATCTTGTGATGATCTTATTATTATTTGAATAAATGAAATTTTATAAATATTTTTTTACGCTGAATTAATGCCTTGTTTTAAATCATAATTCCTAACAAGAAAGAGTTTGATTTTTAATTATTCACGTAAATTAATAAATATCTGTGTACGAACGGTATATATCTATTCAATTTTTTTGTAAATCTTCTTGTTGGATACACAGAGAGAAATAAGTTATAAGTACATGACAGGGTTAACTTACGGTTTAATTAAAGATTGCTTTTGGTGTGCAGAAAACTAATGCATTCTAATAAATCAGACGAAGAATAAATCTAAATATTCTCTCAAAAAATGAACTCATACTCACCACGTACATTTTTCAAACAAAAACCCACGTTGGCGTCTCATACCTATTTATATTTTAATAGAGACTCTTAACTAAACTTATTTTTATATTATAGCCAAAGCACAATCATTAATATTTTTTTAAGAAATATATTAAAAGTATCCCAATTCCTATGTCCTTTCTAATGTCTTTAAAAATATGTGTACAAAGTTTCATGATAACCGTTTGAATAGTTTTGGCGTAAAAACGTAACAAACAAACTTACATTCACATTTATAATATTAGTAAGAATATGTTTTTAAATCTTTGTGCCTAATATTTTATATAAAATCTTATATTGTGTTTTTTGTAATTCCAGGAGAACCGATACGATACGATCCAGATTTCAGTGGCCCCACACACAACCGCTCTTGCACGGACATCGTCTGGCTAATCATCTTCATCCTCTTTTTAGGAGGATGGGGCTACGTCGGATATTACAGTAAGTATTACATAAATCTTATTTATAGATGTAATCTAAATATGATTCTTAAATAAAACTATTTAAATGAAAAATTGTCTCAATACTAAAAGTTTATAACATACTACTTCTATATCCTGCCTGCCTAACTACCTGCTGTTATAAAAAAATAAATTCATAATTTGGAAAATAAAAACAATTTAAATAAGACCATACTTACATAAATATGATCATCCATCAAGTGGAGATCGAAAATGTTCAATCGATTTGCCGTGTACGAGTACACGGGAAAAAATTAAAAACATAGATAGATAGATCGATGGACTTTTACTATTTTTTGATTAAACTTTCCTTTTAATTTTGGATACATATTTAATGTGAAAGTAAAGCAGAAATATTTTATTTACAGTATAAATTTCGACTACAGTTTTTTTTATTAATATAATAATCAGAAAAACAATCATATGTTTAATATAATAATAGCCTCACTAACACACGATTAATGTATATTTTTAGGTATGACAAAAGGCAACGTTGAAAAACTTTTAGCTCCAATTGATTCAAAAGGTCGCCGTTGTGGTTTAGACTCCGGATTAGAAGACAAAAAATATTTGCTATTTTTTAATATAGTAAAATGTCTTTCACCTGGGACACCTATAACAGGGTGCCCAACCACTCAAGTAAGTATATTTATTTATTTTAATGTTATATGAGGCCAGTCGTGGCGCAGTAGCACAAAGTGTGACTGTCTGGTTATGGGTTCGATCCCAACTCGAGGAAAATAAATATTTATTGAAATTTATATTTTCATTTCTGCGCTCTGGTGTCGAGGCAAATCGCGGCGTTGAGTTCCGGAACTCACGCAATACCCCCAGAATTCGATGGAAAGTGGGAAACGTAGTGTCTTATCACAAGGTTCCCTCTGCCTACCATGCTGTGTGCGGAATACAGCGTGAAGCTGATTAATTTTTTTTTTATGTATTATCTTTGTATATTAATGTAGGCAATTACTTATCATGACATCAACCAATAATATGTCCTCAGTTTCTGAGTTTAAAATTCCATTATATTGAATCTTATTTACAACATTGATAAATGTGGGTTTTCTCGCGTGTTTTTTTTAAACAATGATAAAGTAATCACTTGTTTTATTTACTATCCTACTTAGCCTACATAAAATAAGTAGACTAATTCAATATGACTTGAGAAAGGACCTATAGCAATTTTTTTTTCAGTGATTACCGCGTCATTTAAAAGAATATACTGAAAAATAAATTAAATTAAATTAGCTTCACGCTGTATCCCGCAGGGATGGATGCAGGGTAGGCAGAGGGGACCTAGTGTTAAGACACTCCGTTCTCCACTTTCTGCCGAAAGGAAAGAATATACTGGAATATACTGGATATTAAATATTCTTATATCATAAACTCTACATTATACAATGTAATCTATAATAGTCGTAATGTAATCTATAATAGTTGTAATAATAATAGTCTGTAAACGCGATGCTTGTAGGTTTTATCTTCTTTCGAAGGAATTAACTATATCAATTTTCCCTGTTTTGGTAGAACAACGATGTATTGAGTTCCCCCTCTCAACTGATCTCTTCCTATTTATTTACTTACCTATACCTATCACTAACGTAAAAATCTATATATATCTTTGAGCTTTCAAATAAACAGGCAAAACTTTTTTTTTAGGTAGGTTATACTTATAATATTAATGTTGATATTTAATTATTTGGACGCATCATTTATTTCTCAATTATAATCACACATACTTAACAGTCTAGAATAAAATATTTTTAATTTTATTTCACGTATGTACAAGTAAAATCAAAATCAGCTTCACGCTGTATCCCGCACACAGTAGGGTAGGCAGAGGGAACTTAGTGTTAAGACACTGCGTTCCCCACTTTCTGCCGAATTCTGGAGGCATTGCGTGTTGAGTGGCAGAAGTCAATTCCGCGCTTAACCTCGGCACCAGAGCGAAGAAATGGAAATATTTCATCTCCTCGAGTAGGAATTGAACCTACAACCAGTCGGCTTTACAGTCACACTTCGTGCCGCTGCGCCACGACTGGCCTCAATGTATGTACAAGTACATGATTTATAAAGTGATAACTTAATGTAAATATGTTGTTATTCCTTTGTAGGTTTGTGTATCCCAATGTCCAAGTAAAACGATATTATTTGAAAAAGAATTACGCTTAAATCCAAGTTCATTTGAGCTCATTCGTAAAGACATGGTATGCAGTGACGAAGTAGAGAACGTGCAAACAATGCCTCCGGCTCAAGCTTTACAATACATTCAAGAAGAAAAATGTGCCAGTTTTATATTACAAAGTCAACCAGGTGAGTTCTACATAGTTAATGTGATCAATTTTCTAGTTCCTATCATTTTACATAACATAAAGCCTAGCCAAGTCAGACGTAGAGGGTTTGATTGATATATTTTGTTGTTAAATAAGTGGCATGATAGTGTTCAAAGAATGATTGTGCCGCTTTATCTAACAAGTGCAAATAGAAACAAATAATCGCGCTTTAGTGTTGTTCCGCTGCATCGGGGACCTATCGAACCTGGGGTGTAAAGACACTTCAAAATCTGGAAACGGACTGATCAGTACCGGGAATAGCGGGGATACATGCGTTCGTGATCCAAAAAAGGCGCAGAAGTCTTTGCTGAACAGCGCCACCGCCCTCGACTCCTACATAGGCTGGATAGCGGCCAGCTGGGTGACTTTCTTCACAAGAAACGAACGTGAAACGCATATTGTAGGTAGCACGCGAATATACTGTGCACGTGAATGACTTGTTAATAATATTGAAACAACGATCGCATGCCCTCACTGTCTACTAATTTAATATATATAAAACCACAAAGTTTACAAAAAACAACTCAACTAACCCACGATATTGCTTAAGCTTTACAAAAATACTAAAAAGTCACATTTTTTTTAATAACTTTAAATAAACACTACGAATGTACAAAATTATAATCGTAATAATATTATTAAGCATAAGCTAAATCGTATAGAGACCCTATATGTGCACATGAACCAATTAATGCTTGCTTGGTATATGGTACAGTGTTGGGTCGGTGCTTTATTAACGTCACCGCGGCTATGGAGGTCATACGGGACGTATCCAACGGCACCCTAGACCTGGTGGAGGAACAGGTGGTTGAGCAACTCTCCAATTTAGTTAAATTCAATCAGGTAGTGTATTGTCATTAATATTGTTCTCATTTTATGTTTATCCTGTCATAACTACATACCAGTATATTCCTTTGTCACATGTAAATAAATATTGTAACATTACTAAATGTATTTATTGTTAAATTATTATAAACGTACAATTTACATTAGTAGAGTGTAATAATTTTATCTGTGAATTTATTATTCCTTGCTTATATCTAACAGGTTAAAGAGGATTTTTGATATAATATTATGAACTTATTAAGCTTAAAACTAAATAAATTTAAAACAAAATTACTACAAAATATATTTTAAAGAAGGTTTTCTGTGTTAGCTCTCGTCACAAATAGTGCAAGACCTAGTCCAGTCGCGATGGTACATGGCTGGTGCGCTCGTAGGAGTAGTGATCTTATGCTTCATATATATCTTACTGCTGCGGTGGGTGGTGACGCCCGTGGTTTGGACTTCCATTGCTGGATTATTTGCGTTGTTGGGATTTGGTGAGTACCTGCTCCTCTTTTTTTTCTTTTTTTTTTATCAGCTTCACACTGTATTCCGCACAGCAGGGTAGACAGAGAAGACCTAGTGTTGAGCCACTCCGTTCCGCATTTTCCGCCGAATTAAAAACTACCGTTTACCACTTTCAGTACAGTCGAACAATTGTGCCCCTGCGCCACGACTGATTTCAAGAAATATGTAATTTTACTAATATTTCATAATTTATTTTTAGCTATGTACCTATGCTACAAGAACTACGAATATTACAAAGCAAATCCTGTCAGTTTGATACAAACAACAAATCTAAAAGGATACGCGCAAAGCATCTTCGCCAAGAACGAGACATGGTTGGTCCTCCTCATCATACTTGCGGTTGTGTTCCTGATTCTTTTCTTGGTGATAATATTTTTGCGAAACCGCATTACGATAGCTATAGCACTAATACGTGAAGGAAGCAAGTTAGTAAATATTTTTTAATATAAATTTTGAGATTTTTCTTATATTATTGGCGTCATGTGGAGACCAGACGTGGCGCAAAGGCACTTAAGCGTGTACTGTAAACACGACAGGTTGTGGGTTCGATCCTCACTCGAGGAAATGAAATACTAATAAATTAATTTCTTCGATTCGGTTTCAAAGCTAAGCCTGCCGTTGAGTTCCGCCATTCAACTCATAATTTCTCCTGAATTCGGAGGAAAATTAGGAACATAAGTGCCGTAATGGCAACGGAGTGTCAAGCAACACTAGGTTCCCTCTGCTAACCCTAAAAATGTAAATTCGTAATAACATAATAAAACTCACCGTCGTAAACACGTAGTAGGTATCTGCCTAAACAACAGTTGTAGCTCGTATTCCACTGAGACTATATTTATAATAACGACGTTAATCCCGACCTCGTCATATAAATGTAGTATTCAACATTCAAAATGCAGTCTCCAAGGTAATAGAAGAATTGAGAGTGGTGAAAAAAAAATGTTTAATTACATAAGTGTTATTTATAAATTTAATATTATACAAAATAATAACAGATATTTAGTATACATTGTATGTCTTATATCAGACAGGCGAACAAAAATCAAAAATTCGGTATTATATACCTATTAGAAAAAAACTACATTGATGGTGTCTACTAACGTAGTGTCCTAGAGCCTATAAAAGAAATGCATAATTAAATATTAAACCATTTTGTTTTTCAGAGCAGTTACAGCCATCAAATCTACAATACTATTCCCATTGTTTCCCTGGATATTCCAATGCGCTATCATTGGTTATGCGGTCATAGTCCTCATGTATTTGTTATCGATTGGAGACTCGGTGTTTCAAGTTGTCAATATGAAAAACGATACGTCTTGCGACTGCGGAGGACTTTATTCTGAGGTATTTAAATATTATTATAAATTTTTATCAGCTTTACGTTGTATCCTGCACGTAACAGCCAGCAAGGTAGGCAGAGGGTGCCTAGTGTTATAACACTCCGCTTCTCACTTTCATCCGGTTTCAGGTAGCATTGCATATTGTGTGGCGGAACTCAACGCCGGGCTTTGCCTTACCACCAGAAGAAATCAAAATATAAATCATTATATACAATTTCATCGAGTGTCAACCTGTTACCCGACTGGCTTCTCGTCCAAAAGCATAATATTTTTTTTATTGATTTCACATAATCAATTTATAATAACTTCAAATTAGCGATGTATCGTAATTATTTTTTTTTTTGCATGAATAAATATATTTATTTGCTATATTCTAGGAAGGTGCCACTTGCAACCCCACCAAGTTCATATCAAGCTGTCACGACACCCAGTCACTGGGTGGCGTGCTGCCCTGCAAGCTAGCCTCGTGTCACTTCACTGGTATCGACAATCCAAATAACGTGGTATACATGCATCGTAAGTATATTTCTTTTAAGTTCACGCTGTTTCCTGCACACAGCAGGGTAAATTAAATTCACACAAAAAAGTTCTTATTTTAACATAAATTATGTTGTTATTATATACTTAATCTTATTTAATATATTATATTGTTTTCAGTCGTCAATCTTCTTGGATTTTTCTGGACAATGTTCTTCATCAGCGGCGTCGCCGACATGATGCTTGCGAGCACTTTCTCCACTTGGTACTGGACATTCCACAAAAGGGATTTACCCTTCTTTACTCTTACTTCAGGAATTTATAGAACGATCCGGTAGGCGTGCTAGCTTTTTTATTTAGACGTCAAATGTTTATTTCCTTCATAAATTTACCTAATGTGCAATATGGGTACTTCACTGTTTTGCATGAATAAATATATCGTAAGGCGTATTATAAATTAATTGTACCGTAAATCATTATAATATTACTGGTTTCTCTCTCGGTTTGCGCCAAGAGCATACCAAATTTATAAATAGGTACTTCACAAAACATATGAACATTTATAAGAAAATACTAATGTATTTCCATTTAGCATGTTATAGGCTTATACGACCGTTTTATCTATGAAATAAATTATACATATAATTTTAACAGAACTCTCTCACTATTGGTACTTATTAATATTAAATAAGTTCCAATTGTAGAGAAATTGTAAATAAGTACCAGTCGTGGCACAGGGGCACAAAGTGTAACTGTGAATCGACTAGTTTTGGGTTCGATCCCCACTCGAGGAGATGAAATATTTATTTAAAATTTATGTTTCCATTTCTTCGCTCTGGTGCCGAGACAAAGGGCGGCATTGAGTTCCGCCACTCAACACGCAATACTTCCAGAATTCAGCGTATACCCTGCGTGTGCCGTATACACAGCGTGAAGTTGTTTTTTTTCTTACCAATTGTTAATTATCATTCATTTCATTTCCTCGAATGTTGATCGAATCCACAACCAGTCACGTTTAGAGTCACACACTTGTGTGGAACGAATTACCTTAGTTATTTTACGAATTTAAAAATATTGCTTATTTAAATTTTTAATAGAAGAAAAACTCCAACCTTAGTATTTATCATTATAACAAAAAAAAAAACATTTCATTTTCAGATATCATTTAGGAACAGTTGCATTTGGTGCTCTTATAATAGCAATAGTGAGAGTGATAAGGGTCATACTCGAATATATCGATCAAAAAGTGAAAAAGTTCGACAATCCGCTGTCACGATGCGTCATGTGTTTTTGTAAATGCTTCTTCTGGTGTTTGGAGAATTTCCTGAAATTTGTGAATAAAAATGCATATATAATGTGCGCGGTGCACGGAAAGAACTTCTGCAGAAGCGCCAACGATGCCTTCTCTTTACTTATGAGGAATATTATCAGAGTTGTGGTTTTGGATAAGGCAAGTATTCTTTTTTTTTGTATAGATACTCTAAATATACTTATTTCGATGTTATTTTTAACCTTTTTTTTACCTCCCGTGTAGCAGTCAAAGGAGAATAACGTGAAACATGACTTAATTTCTATCATTTATATATAGGCATATATAGTTTTAATATTGTCTTGGCAGAAAATTAGTCTTATATGAAACAATTTGTTCACTATAAATAGAATACCTGTTGTGAATGAAACCTTTCCAATAAATTATCTACATTTTCCCAAATGCACTCCATTGTAAAACTTTCAAATAAATCATTTCCAATTACAGGTTGCAGATTTCATATTCTTTTTATCGAAAGTATTAATTTCTGTGGGCGTCGGTTTCGCCGTGTACTACTTGCTTGCTTGGAACTACGTGTACGAGGTGACGCGAGGGGAACGCCTCAACTACAACTACGTACCGGCTGTTATACTGAGTGTAGCGACGTATCTCATATGCACTATATTCTTCAATGTGTACTCTATGGCCGTGGATACATTGTTTTTGTGCTTCTGTAAGTATTATTACTTATTTAGTTTGCGCCCGTAGCTCTTCTAGTGTTAGTAGTCACTTACCATTAAGTGATCCTAACACTCGTTTGCCTCGTTCTTTTCATAAAAATAAAAAGAAAAGCTAGCCTTAAGACACTAAAGTTTCCCACTCTCCGCCCAATATTAGAGACATTGCTTGTTGAGTGGCGAAACTCAATGCCGCACTTTCCCTTTGATTAAAGTGAGAAAGTGAAAATAATTTATTCCATCGAGTGACAATCGAACCCACAACTACAAATTATTAATAAAAACAGATTACGATAAATTAAATTTAAGGTTATTGCCACGAAATTTTGCGAGGCATGCATTTTTGTTGTAATCTGTCCTACTGCCATGTATATATGAGGTCACAAGTGATATGCTGTTGGGGGCTCGTTCAATCCACGGGACTCTATGCTGTAGCCCAAAAAGCCCCTTAGTGAATTCGCCCCTGGGCAGAAGGAATTGGTTAAGACACTGTCCTCAACTACAATTTTTTAAAATATATAAATTTTTATTTTAGTGGAAGACTGCGAGAGAAACGATGGATCGCCAGATAAACCATATTTTATGTCTAAGAATCTTATGAAAATCCTTGGTAAAAGAAACAAAAAAGTAACGTAAATTCAACGAGTGCCAAATAAAAAGAACTAATTACACTGAGTGATAAACTTTACTTTATATAGATCTTTTTCGAATATACCAAATTATAATTAATATAAAAACTAACTTTTAGGATTTAAATAAGGTGATTTATGTGCAATTTATACGAGACAGTATTTTAGTATATATTCAAAGAATGATAAATACTAAAAAACAGATTCAAATAATATTATTATTGTAATATTATTTACAATAAAAGATTCCTATCATAATAAAACTACATTTTGAAATTTTTACTGCAATTTATACTTCGTTTGTTATTACTATATGTACTTTGCTAGATTTTTTCTAATATTTATTAATTATGATGGATATACAAAGTGTTCTATAGTTGGTTATATTGAATGGCATTGTGATAAATATTTCAGAATCAAGTCATTTTCTACATTTTATTGTAATAATTTAATATTAAAGAGATTGTATAAAATAAAGTGTTTTACTGATTTAATCCAATATAACACTTCAATGGTTACGACGCTTTTTGCGTGTCACTTTCGCACAGATAGATTTGTGAACATCACAAATATAATGTAACTGAATAAATAAAAAATCAACTTTACGCTGCATCCCAATAAAATAATTCAATACAACAGTTTTATTGGTCATAATACATTGAATATCATAAAAAAAATTACTCTTCCATAACTTCATTTAATCTGTGCTGTGTTAAGAATGCCACATCCAACATGGCTTCTGTATCAAGTAGTTCCTTTACATCACTATATCTGAGGCTCTCCTCGTAGGCAAACATTATGCTTGTGTCGTCCAGCATCATTTTTGAAGCGACCAGTGCTGCTATACAATTTTTTAATCTAGCTATAACTTCCCTATCAGGTCTGCTAATTGGCTGAAAATTCGGTAAAAATACATTAATATATAAATCAACAAAATTGAATTAAAATGTTTTAGTTCAAATTTAATCTAAGCTTAGAATAAAGTTACATTTATGTTGAGGCCAGTCATAGCGCAGGGGCACAAAGTGTGACTGTAAACACGACTGGTTGTGGGTTTGATCCCCACTTGAGTAAAAGGAATATTTATTTTAATTTATATTTCCATTTTCTTACCTATGGTATCGAGGTAAAGCGCGGCGTTGACTTCCGCCACTCAACACACAATGACTCCATAATTCGACAGAAAGCGGGGACCAAGTTCTTAAGCACTAGGTTTCCTCTGCCTACCAAGCTGTGTGAGGGATACAGCGTGCAGCTGATTTAATTTTTAATTTATGTTATATTTAACATACTGAGAATAAAAAAGTAATTAATTATATTGAAGTAAGTTCCACTTTCTTAAATAGTTTTTTGTTTTAAATATTTTCTATATATTATAGATGTATGCTAAGTATGGTTATTACCAAATTTTAAGATGCTAATAAATAAAAGTATTTTCACAAAATAATACACTAACCTGAAGTTCATAATTATCAATTTCATCCTTATTTTCCTCAACAACAATATTTTGTTCCTGGGGGCTGATCCATATATACCCGTTATTGCCAATAATTATAGATATACCACACGGCAAATTGTGGAAATGGTTCTTTCTTCTTTTAATGAGAGATGGAAAAACTTTTACTAGTACGCCTTGTGATAACTAGAATTAAAGCATTGTTTTTAAATGATTATATGAAGCAAAACTTACATACAGTGAAGATTGTTATCTAGAACACCAATCAGTACTTGATTTTTATGAATATTGATTAATACATATACAATGTTTGACTGAAAGATTGTTTATAAGATAAAACATATATAGAATGATGCTTGTGTATACATATATGTGTATATTTTATTTCACAATTTTATCCTAGTATTTTTGAAAACTCTACTTAATGCTTAATATATCCAAATGCTTAACACAAAGGCCTGTTTTGTCTTGTTATTTGAGTTTCTAAAGTATTTTATTATATAAGCTATTATGGTGCAGTATGAAAAAATCTGTTTATAAGTGTGATGGTAATGGGTTAAATATGTAAAACAGCATTTAATTATTTTCATTCCCCTGCTCTGGTGAGATAAAAAGCTGATTTGAGTTCCCCACTTAAAATGTAATGTCTCAATCCTAGCAGAAAGTGGAGATCAGAACAGAAGGACAGACATAGGAAACCTACTGCCACACACTAGTTTGCCTCTGTCTAGCCTGCTATGTGGAAAAGAGCATAAAGTAGCTAAAAAAATTATTTAACAAAATTTCATCATTCATCATTTTGTAGATAATAATAATATATATAAAGTTAAATTTTTGTACTCAACAATAACACCTTAAATCTTAATCTAGGTTTAAAAAATGTTGGCTTACTTTGCCATATTTTAAACTTCTTGTGTGTAAAGATAAGGAGCCATCAGAAAAGACACTCTGGACCTCTGCACTGATCAGGTCGCCTTCACATAAATGATTCCGCATCATTTGTTCATCTTCAGCAGATCTACGTCTCTATGTTTATAAAAAATACAAATAATTTTAGAGGTGATGACGAGATATAAGAAAAATATATAATTTAATTTTATCATAAAACTCAAAAAAAATTAATACTTTTATTACTGTATTAAAATAAATTATAATTAAATGTTCACACACCTGTTGTGTCAAAGTATTTAAAAAAGAATAAATTCCTACATTTGCTGTTTATGTGTGATATTTTGGAAATACTTCATACAAGTTATAACAAATTCAATTAAAAAAAAAAACCAATTTCTTACCAACTCTCCTCCAGGTAAATTGACAGATGATAATTGCAAGATGGAATCTAGACGAGAGTTTGTTTCAATTTTCCATCTTTTCTGTTGAACTTCTAAAACTCTGCCCACAACAACATCTCCTATTTCACCGACATATCTACTTTTAAGTGGCTTCACACAAATCAATTTGTTAACTTTTTGCATTACTCCAGCCACTGAGGATTTGATACAGTCATCTTCCACGTAGGTACCGTGGCCTCTGAAACCAGATATTAACCAATATACACATTACATATATACCACGCAGCTAAAACCAACAAGTTCAAATCATTATCATATAATATACATTTAGTTTTACTAAGTTTTTGCTCACACGAAACAAAATTAGTTGTTTTAAGCTTACCGCATAAAATCTTGCATGCCACTAATAACCTCTCCTGGTGTATAGAACCTCGGTACTTCATTATTAGGATTAACACAATGATTAACCCTTTCAGAAGCTAAACGTATTGTTACATGTTCCGTCATTCTTAAACCTACGAAATATACCTTTTTCGCTTATTTTTTTACAGAATTAATACCAATATATGTCAAAACTTGTAAAACGTAAATAGTAAATAAATAACATAGACAAGAATGTACTCTGTGGTAAAAAGCTCTGAACATACTGACAGTGACAATGGAAAAATGACAACGACATTATGGGTTTTAGGCGTGCATAATTTACTTCGCTTATGTCACATAGAATAAGGAAGACATAATAGAGGTTTATCGAAAAAAAAATAAGTTTAATATTATATATTGAAATGCTTTTTTTATGTCGCAAATAAATGATTCTTGACTTCAATCGTGGTGCAGGGAGACTAGTCGTGGCACAGGAAAATATAGTGTGACTAAACTCGACGAGTCGTGGCTTCGATCCTAAAATAAAATATTTATTTAAATTTATATTTTAATTACTTCATTCTGATGTCGAGGCAAAAGAACGGCGTTGAGTTCCACCATCAACACACAATGCTTACAGAATTCGGCGGATTTTTTTATCTATCTGGAAGATATTGCAAAATAGAAAGTTTTACTATGTGACTCTTTAACATTAAATTACGGCAAGTACTTTCTTACTTACTCTTTCATCAAGTAATGCTATATAAAAGATATTTTTTACGACAAAAAGATCTGCTGCTTGAATTGTTGTGCAACGTAAATGTATTTTGTTTATTTTTATTATGGTTGTCTCGATATTTCATCAATCTCGATGTCATTTGATATATTTGATATCTATTGGGTATATGACCTCTGTAATTTGATATCACTTGTCTCTACTGTCAACTGTCACATTAAATTTGTCAATGTCATAGAACATTAATTTTAGCTGATTGTTGTTTTTCGAAACATAGGATTCAAACTTTAAAAAATAGGCTGCAAAATTTAGCCTAAATTCAATTTATCTCTGATTTATTTAGTGCCGTTATATGGAACAATAATTATTTATATAAGTGTAACAATGGCAGTTAACGCTGCTCCTATAACCGCCACTGATAGTTTATCACAAGCTCTAAAAGCTAATATTATACCGAATCAAGAATATCTACTACAGGTAACTTTAAATGAACATTTATTTAAGCTTTCAATTGCGATATTATAAAAATAACTTAAAATATTAGAATTTTAAAAAATAATTATTATTTTCATTTTCTTAAATATAGGGATCAGTGTTAGATTCAGCTGTTGAAGTCTTGCTTCATAGACTTCGTGGTCTTTGCGATAATGTCGATGCTGGACCGGAAACATTCGACGACCAAGAAGTGTGTTTTATCTTAAGGGACCCTAATCAACAGGTTACATGATTATTAAATTTAATAAACTAAGTACTTACTGTAATAATTACTTGACAGAGATATTAAATTTTTTTTTTGAAAGAAGTAACTATTCTGCATTTCATAGATTTCCCATACAAATGCTTGTCATAGTCTGGTACCATGATTTATTTGTATGTACAGATTTTATATAAAAAAATTTATAAATTTTAAAATGAATTGTATAACAATTATATGAATAACATTTGAAAATCTTTAATTTAAATTAAGCAATTGTATTAATTTCATATAAATACAATTGTTGCAGGCGGCACCACTAATGTTAAGAGTAAGAAAAGCACTTGATGCCAGAGATATGCCTTACCAGCTGCGATACATTGGGCAACCTGACCTTGGAGATAAAAATAGGCCAACTGTAGTGAGATCCAGCTTAGACATAGCTTGCAGTGGCATGCTTATTGAATTCTTAAATGAATTAGGTTGTAGAGTTGATTTTGAATATAGTGTAAAAGGTTTGTTATATTTGTTCATTACTATAATTTCAGTTTATTTATTATATTATAAATATGGGGTTTGTCATCACCATAATAATGCTACATATGTAATAAGGCCAGTCGTGGTGCAGGGGCACAACACGCAAAGCCTCCAGAATTTGGCAGAAAGTGCGGAAAGGAGTGTCTTAACACTTAGGTTCCCCTCTGCCTAACCTGTGAAGCTGATTTATTTTTAGTTATTTATTTAATAATAATGTACTGGGTGACTTGTATGTTGGGATCTGGCTGGGCCATCTGACAATATAGTTGGGGGAAAATTATTTAAATTTAAGAAAAAGAAAAATATTTACTTAATTACCCTGAAATTTAATTAGCTAAATTAAATTAATGCACCTTGTGGCTGTAGTGATCAAATAAGAACTATAAGAAATAATTATAAATTATAAATATATAATATTTTTTAATTTCTTTTCAAATTACAGGTTACATGTTTAGAAAAGGAAGAATGAAGATCACTGTAGCAAAAGTTTTCAAAATATCACAGAGCTCAATGCCACCTGAGCCAATTTCCCAAAGCTATCTAGTGGAATTATCAGTATGTTTATCTATTCTTATTTAGAAGTTTTTCTTTCCTAAGTTTAGAATAACACTTTCAAAAAGGTTAAAAATGTTTATCTTTTATTGTAACTGGGACCAGTCGTGGCGCAGTGGCACAAAGGGTGACTGTAAAAGCGACTGGTTGTGGGTTCGATCCCCACTCAAGGAGATGAAATATTTACTTAAATTTATATCTCCATTTCTTCGCTCTAGTGTCGAGGGAAATGCGCGGCGTTGAGTTCTGCCACTCACTACGCAATACCTCCAGAATCTGGCAGAAAATGGGAAATGGAGTGCCTTATGACACTAGGTTCCCTCTGCCTACCCTGCTGTGTGCGGGATACAGCGTGAAGCAGATTTCTATTATAATCTGTTATGGCACAATATTTGATTGTAAACACAACAGTTGTGGTTTTCATTGTCAGATGGAGTGCTGCTCAGTAATTTTTTATTTTATGGTGGAGTTTAGCTGTCTGCCACTCAACACGTATTATCTCGAAAAAAAAATCGCGGGGAACGGAGTGTCTGTCCTTTCCTCTGCCCACTCTCCTATATGTGGGTGACGTACCTGATGTTAAAAAATTTCTTTTACAGGTTTTAGCACCTCAAGGTCAAGATGCAATTGGTGAGGATATGCGAGCTTTTGCCGACCAATTACGGCCTCTCGTGCAGCTCGAGAAAATAGATTACAAGAGGCTCGGACACATGTCCGTCACATAGCCCATGTTTCTTACTTAGACTGGATTTACACTTCCTGTGCAACTAATGTGATTATGCCAACTCCAATATGGTTTAAGTTATTGAAAAATTGTAAGAAATTAGTAATATTTACTTATTTAGAAAATATATAAAAATTTTAATGTAGCGGGACCCGAACCCACACTTCCTCGAAACTGACCTGGTCCGTTTTGCTAAATAAGTATTTTTCTTTCCTAAGTGTGGAATAACCCTTTAAAAATATGAAAAAAGTTGTAATATGTTTTAATTAATGGTAATATTTGTGTCATTTTAAAGAAATATATTTCTTGTTTCACACTGTATTCTGCATTAAGAAGAGATTTTGGGATATTGAAGTTAGTCTTAAGATACTCTATTCCTTACTTCATAATGGTGCAGTATCCCAAGTGGAAAAAGTACCTACAATGATGCATTTAGAGTCGCACATTGTCCCACTACAAGACGAAGGCCCTAAATATAAATAACAAAACATAAATGCTTAAAACAGTTCAGGCAGGTTTTTAATAAAAGTAAAGGGATTTATGAAGGAATAGAAAAAATATGTAAAAACACAAATTAATTATTAATTTATTAAATTTTAATTTCAAAAACATGAAAGTTTACCTTACAGAAAATAGCTACGTCAGTATGTACTACTCACTATAAATATATATAGGGAAATGACTACTTCCTATACTTTTCATGGGGTAGCTGGATTTTAAGCAGCTGCGTCGGCGGATTGGTTGGGAGAATCGAATCGGTTAGGAGAACTTATTCGCTAACAGCATTTTCTTCTCTTTCTCTGTTGTTGAAAATTTCACTATATAATCTTTCACGATTATTCGATTCCCTTTTGAGATTTCCTTTTTTTTTAATTTTTTCCTGTTGCTTTACTTTTAATTATTTCCGAATGTTTACCTCGTTAAGGCAATCCTCAGTTTTTAAGTAACTTCTAGTAAAACATAGTGTCGAGAAACTCCGTTCTTTGAATTGCTTCTAGACTTATTCAACTAGGTGCCCGAGCAATATTATATCAGAACCATAAAATATTTATAATTCAAATATACTATTTTTTAATATAATAATTTTCTCATCGGAATCATCTTGTAGTCTCTAATTTTAAAATAACATATCGTTTTTCACCCATCAAAATCTTGTCTGTGCTTCATACAGCGTGTTATTTATAAATAAAAATCGAAATTCCACAATTGAGGATTAAACGGACTTTTTCGTATATAATTTTTCGTATAACAATATACAAATTGCACAATAATCTATATCTAAATAGTAAGTAATGTATTAATATTGGAGATCGCAACTAATCACATATTCAGATTCAGTTTGAAAACAGTACATGTAAATCCTGTCTCAGTATCTTCGCAATATACTGGCCTCTTAAACTTTCTACAGCATAGTTTAATAAATTTACATCGTTTTCAAAATATGTGTATGTAATAAATAACTTTTCTCATATAATATTGTAATGATTGGATATAGCTGTCGTAACATAAAAAATTCTAAAATAAAAATATTCAAAGTTGCGCTGGTTTCTTTTCTTTACCATAAAGTTGTAACTGATATAAAAAACATATAGTAGATTATTTAAGGCTTTTAATGATTATGTTTTTTTTTTATATTATATAATTTGTAAATAATAAACACATACTGAAAAATATTGTTATTTAACATCTAATCTGAATAATAAATAATTTGATTTTATAATTTAAATTACAAAATTCATCTAACAAAATCTGGATTCTTTTTTGAATTTATAATACTGAAGTGATCTTCCCCATAGTCGTAGTCTTCATACTTCAACCCATGAACGTAAGCAAAGTTTCCGAAGTAAAGACAACTTTCATAGTTTAATTGGACAAAATCTGAAAAAAAATCTACATATAGCTAAATATCCTCTAACTTTTTTGTAGAAGTATTCATTATAGAAATTTATTGAAAAAGCTAACAAGAATTAGGTTTATTGAAGGAAGACTCATTAAGGAGATGAAAATTACATTAAATTTAAAAAAGCAGCTTCACGATTTATATATTTATATACTCAGAGAGAATCTGATGTTAAGATACTGTTTAGTGGCGGTACTCGATTCCGTACTTTGTCTACCAGAGCGGAAAAATTGAAATAATTTAAATATAATAATTCTCCCGAGGGGGATCGAACCCACAACCGTCACGTTTACAATCAGACGCTGTGCCACTGCGCCACGACGGCGTAAATTGTTACATTGAATTATAGAATCAGTTTTTAAACTTATTAAATTTTCAATTTTCTTTTAAATAAATGGGACATTCCAGGTGTAGCAGTCGGATAAAAAAATGGGACCACGAAAGTGGAGGGCTCTGAGTGTAATTATTTCTTAATATGGTAGAAATATGTAACGCTACAACCGATATGTACTGACTGATGTAACTCCTAAACAGATTCGTATTGTATATATATATATATATATATAGCTGTTTTCATGAAAAATAAAAAAGAAAATTTAATGAAGATAATCTTCGGCTTTATTAGCATGTAATTTGGACGTATACTTTTTGAGAAAATGTAATACTAAAATAATTCAATGCTCTGTTTACGGCCGCAAGCCTAGGCTCGAGTCTCGCGGGGGGCGCCCTTGCCACCGATAACGTCCTATCATACAACCACGTAGTGTTCATAATTGAATGTATCGATCTGTTGGCAAATGCAGCACAATAAAAGTATTATAGGTGGTATGCGGGCGAAGCCGCGAATGAGCCGCTAGTATTGGATAATTAGATTTGTAAGAATACAGCTTCTTCTTCTTCAGCTTCACGCTGTATCCCGCACACAGCAGGAGAGGCAGAGGGTTAAGACATTCTGTTCCCTACATACCGCCGAGTTCTGGAGGCCTTGCGTGTTGAGTGGCAGAACTCAACGCCGCGCTTTGCCTCGACACCAGAGCGAAGAAATGGAAATATAAATTTAAGTAAATATTTCATGTCCTCGAGTGGGGATCGAACCCACAACCAGTCAGTTTTACAGTCACACTTAGTGCCGCTGCGCCACGACTGTAAAAATAATTTGAGATTATTACATATAGAATAGATCTATCATATTAAAAAGTCATCAAAATTGGAAACCTTAACTTTGTTATCTCTCCGCGCGTGAATGCACCATATTAATTACCTGTCCCATGAATGCAATTATATAACTGCATAATGCATAGATTGTCGAATATGAAGGTTTCGTTTGTACCAAAATTAAATGCGCACAGCTTCTCAAAGTACGTTGGGCATATTCCGCATCTAAATAAATTAGGAAACCGTCTGTTATATATAAAAAACCAATAAATTAGCTTCACGCTGTATCCCGCACACAGCAGGGTAGGCAGAGGGAACCTAATGTTAAGACACTCCGTTCGCCACTTTCCGCCGAACTTTGGAAGCATTGCGTGTTGAGTGGCGGAACTCAACGCTGCCCTTTCCCTCGAACCAGAGCGAAGAAATGAAATATATAACATTCATAATTATATTGATAGACGGTCAATAATAAGTATTTACATATTTAATTTAAGCCAGTCGTGGCGCATTGGCACAAGCGTTTGACCGTAAACGCGACCGGTTGTGGATTCGATTATCACTCGAGGAAAATAAATATTTTCATTTTATCGCTTCGGTGTGGAGGCAAAGCGCGCCACTCAACACGTATTACCTCCAGAATTCGACAGAAAGTGAGGAGTGGAGTGTCTTACTTAACATTCCCTCTACTGATCTGCTACATGTGGAATATACCGTGAATCTGTAAAAAAATTAAAACTACAAACAAACCTCTGATTTTCGTCAGGTGGTTTTTTAAATTTTAAGCCGGATTCAAACGCAAACGCTTCTTCCCCAGCTACAATATGCAAATAACATTAGAATTAAATGTTAGTGTATGTGATAATATTAAATTATTATATAAGTATATAGAATAGACAGGTATTTTATTCTCAAATATTAGATGGTAAACATTGCTATGTTCAATTTCGATATAGTTTCGCGGACACGTTAAAATCTCGTGTCTCAGCCACAAAGAAAGGAGAATCTTAGCGCTATCACATATGTATGTATTACAGCATAAAGCTTATTTATATTGGTACAGACGTACATAATAAGATTTAAAAAAAAAAATGTTAGATGTATACATATATTTAAAAAAAAAAATTTTAATATAAATAGCCAAAGCTTTTTTGCGGCTTCAATAATTCATAAAAAATAATTTTAATGTATCAGTACAAACCATCAGTAAAATAAGGATTTTTTTAAAAATATTGTAGTGATTACTATTAAGCTATAAAATGTAGGAATTAATATTTATACATTTTAATAATAAAACGCCTATTAAACATAGATGGCGCTGACAACACGATAAGAGCGGAATTTTACAAGTTGTTTTTCCATATAGATTGCGATTCACTTATAAACAAAATAACAAACCATAAATCTACAGATATCGGTAGAATGATGCTATAATTTACTATCCTTCCTTTTAAATTTTCCTATACGTAATACAACCACTATTAGGACCGCTATAATTAATTGATATATTAGTTATTACACATGAAAATATAGATGATAGAAGCTAGTCATTTAGCCAAATAGTTTTTATTTTCATTTCATTTTCTTATATAAACGAAAAAAAGTTATAAAATATAATCAAAAAGCAACACAAAATGTACTTACAAATTGCGCAAAGCAATAACAACTCTACAAGCATGATTGTGATAAATAAGAATAAAAAAATGAAAATTGTAGTTAACTTCCTTATCATTTAATTAAATTCATTATATTTTCTGCTGTTCGACATTTTAAGGACAAATTACATATAACATTTCGCTTTTTGTCGCAAAATTGAAAAAAAAAATCGACATTTCAATACGTTTGACTAACAATTCAATTTAAAAAAACCTCATATAAACAGAAAAAAAAACAAAGTGCATTTAAAATATCTAACAGCTATGCAGTATAATAGCCAGCATCCTGGTTACAGAGAATTATAAGCCTGTAATTTAAAATCACTAGGAAAAAGAAGTAAATGTGTCGAGAATCGTGATACGTGAGAGGCATCTATCTATGAGCGTCCATGAGTCATTATGGATTATTAAATTTAAAACCTGTCGCCGGCTCGTGGTGTTTATCGTGTGTGTATGTAAATTCATTTTAAAAAGAATCTACCTATTGAATTTTGAAACTAGTTTGTTATATATAAATAAATATTATTCTTTATTATCTATTCTTGTTTATCGAAACAAGTGTTTCGTCGTCTATACTCGTTCTTGTGCTATTAATTAAAAAAAAAGAATAAATATGCCCAACACTAGCTTCTTGTAAAATTAAAGAAGGAACCTCTAGAAAAATGTCAAATTTTAGTAATTAGCAATTAATGAATTTCATATAACAGATCCAAACTGGATATTGCATCACCTATGCATATTTAAACTACTACAGGAATAACTTGTTTTCCAAAATATTTTAAATATAACTTATGATATATCTTTAGCATTAAAATTTAAGATAGTTTTCTAGAATATATTTTCTTTGTTAGTCAAATGTCAGTAACGTAATATTGTTAAAATTTTTAAGGAGTAAATTCAATTACAACTTTTAAACAATTTATAGTCAGTTTGTTTGTACTGTAAATGTTGAGATCGTAAATCTGTCGCAGTTCCCCTTTTCCTCTCTTCTTTCCAGTTTGGCGAGTTGAGCGTCGTTGTATTGCCTTATAGCTACCGCTATATCCTTATCTCATTTAATGTCGCACGACAGTTTTTATAATTTTACAACACTTTTTTGATATCTCAATTTTAAATTATAATCTTGAACAACTTTAAGTAACCTGCGCAAGTTTTTCGTTGCGCTCAGTTGTTTCTTATTTACTTAAAAGATTGTTTCAAGTTTTGATTCCTTAATAATATGCTTATTACTTTAAACTTTATTTACTTTAATCTGAGGCCAGTCGAGGCGCAGGGGCACAAAGTGAGACTGTAACTCGACTGGTTGTGGGTTCGATCCCCACTCGAGGAGATGAAATATTTACTTAAATTTATATTTCCATTTCGCTCTGGTGTCGAGGTTAAGCGCGGCGTTGAGTTCTGCCACTCGTCACGCACTGCAAATTCGGCAGAAAGTGGAGAACGGAGTCTTAACACTAGGTTCCCTCTGCCTACCCTGCTGTGTGCGGGATACAGAGTGAAGCTGATTTAATTTTTGATTTACTTTAATCTTTAGTTATCAATCCAGATCTTTGATTAGATATTTAAATGTTTAAGCTGCACAATTTCTTTCGCAATGGCAATGAATTAAAATAACTTTAAAACCTTTTATATGGGACAGCGTATGTATATATTATTCTGTGTTTGTGATGCACGTCGCGTAGAACTAGAGTCGCAAGCGTAGCGCACACGTAAGCAGATCGCCTAGTGGGCGTGCTCGCCGGTGTCGGTGTCGGTTAGCACGGCTGATGAAGCCCATAGCTAATATACCTAGCTATTTGTTTTATTTTATTATTATTATTATTTTCAACTTCCAGTTGTATCCCGCATGCAGCAGGGTAGGCTGAGGGAGCATAGTGTTAAGATACTCCGCTCTCAACTCGCCGCCGAATTCTGGAGGTATTGTAGGTGGCGGAATTCAACGCCGCTGCACCTTCGCCAAATGAAAGGATTAAATATTTCATTTACTCGACTGGGAATCAAAACTGTAACCTGTCGCGTTTACCTACGCGTGCCCCTGCGCAATTACTGGCCTCCAGCCTTCTATTATAGAGATTATATTGTTATTTACTAAGCAAATTTTCTATGATTTTTTAATGAAAATTGTATGTTAAGTAAAAATAAATATATTTGTTAAGAACGACTTTTGTTAAGAAAATTTATGTGCATTCAGCGAATACGTTATTATATAAGGTAACTTAGTAAATTTGAGTTGACCAACTTCTTAATAATAATTATTTTTTTTATTACACGAAAAGTCAGTTTCACCGCTGCAGAGCAGCCAGAGGGAACCTAGTGTTAAGACACGTTTCCCACACACTACATATTTAGTTTATAATATCTCGTTTGTAGTATAACGTGTAATAGGAGCCGTTACTCGCCCGTTGGTAGACTTCGCGGCGTTGACTGTCGCCACCCGCTCACCTTGAATCCTATCCATTCACTCCAAGGAAAATCGTCAAAAGCCAAACATTGTTAAATTAATATAGATTATAGATTTTATGCAGGAATAAAATATTGTACGTAATATAATGTTTATCCAATAGAGTCCTTGTAAATTATGTATATATTGCATAGTAAATGTATATGTATTTTTATAATAAATTTTTCTCTCGAACAAAAAATTAAAAGTGTTATGTGTTTTTTTTTATAAAAATAACTTTTCAGCTTGACATTTTTTATTGTTTTTAATTATGTCAGCTTCACGCTCTAACCCGCATATAGCAGGGTAGGCAGAGTTTCCATTAACACAGACTTTTCCGCCAAATTTTTCGAGGCAATGCATGTTGTTGAGCCAGAGCGATGAAATGAAAATTTAAAATATTTCATTTCCTCGAGTGGGAATCGAACGCACAACCTGTCACATTTGCAGTCACACGTGTGTGCCCCTGCGGCACGACTGACCTTATTCGATTTATTATTTTTTATTAAAAATATTAGCTATTTATAATGCAGTATTTAGAATAAATAAATTGTATATACATAGGTACTGCAAAATGAATTAAGTATAGGATCCTCTATTTTGACTTCATAATTAAGTAAGTACCTACATAATATATTTTTATGATATTTGCCTTGTATGAAAAAACATTGATGGAAGCATATATTTATTGTTGGTTAAGGTTTGTACAAATTAAATGCGTAATATGACAATAGATAATTTATTTATTCTAGAAGACTAGGTCAGTTTTTCCTTAGTCTATGAATAAATAGTGCAATAATTTTTTCAATGTGTTACTGGAGTGTAATTACTGTCACCTTCGACTTCGCATAAACAAGCTGTGTCGATTGCAATTTACAACAATTTAATATTTAAAATATATAGGTAGGTACATAAAGTATATCAATATCTTTTTTTTGTTACTGGGAAATGCTTTTACACAGACCATCTGTGCGTAGGACAGGCGAGCCCTACGGACGAATGGTACTGTGGGACTCACCGGAATAGCCCGACACTATCCACTAAAACCCAGCGAAAACCCTCTCCACATATATGAAACGCCGCAGGAAGGCTCGACTATTGCGAGCCACAATCGCCTTCATGGTGCCCTATGGCGGCGGAGCGAGACTGCAGTCTTCTTCAGTTCGATTGCTGATACGCAGAAGTGGACCATTGCAGGGGACCAGTTTCTCCCACTGCTGAGCATGGCTCCACCACACTGGAGAGTAAGAGATCTCTACCTACTATAGCCATCATTGCGTGGTCTTGTGAGGCCCAACGGGACATCGGCCATGGTGTGATGCGACAAATTAATCATGGAGGCATGACACTCGTGGCACACCTGCGACGTGCAATTTGATACAGATATTTGCCGAAGCAACCGTGCCCCGTCAGTAACTGCACTGGCAAGCGCTTCTGTATGTAGCTCCCAAGGTGGATAGCTTACCAATCCATACCGAAGCCGGTAGCCCCTGATTGCTCTACGCCGATCCGCTGCGCTTACCGCAAATGGCTTCTATTGGGAGCTGTGAGAGAAACGACCTTAACGGGTGCACCGTACAGTGCCATGGCTCTCAACAAAACGACATAAAGCCGTCGGCCCATTTGCCCATGTGGCGTTCACAAGCTTCGGTGCAAGCTGAGCTAAGTGCGTCTTGAACAAACATCGGCCATCCAGAGTCAGGCTCACACCATGTATCTCCTGACTCTGGATGCGAGAGTACCTATAAAGGGGACCTTTGCGCGGGATATGATTGCGGAGGGCCTCAGTTTTTTGCATGGGCGCAGGGCTTTGTCAAGTTTGCCAAGTCCATTTCCCCTTCCGTTATGGGGGGGAACCACCGACACTTCCTCATGTGCTGAGGAAGGAGCCATACAGAGGGGAATGTGCCTAGGCGGCGTCGGAAACGAGTCCACTACAAGGCGTAGGAGAAAATCTAGTGATAAGGTTTCTGTCAAAGGAGCGCTTCGCAGTCGGAGATTTTTTCGCGCAGAAAGATAGGGGCGTCCCCATGGAAACCTATTAAGACCTACTAGTAACTTCTGATAGCCTTTACGCTTTGCCAGGCCAATAGCGAGCTGCACCTCTGTAGCTAACTTTCAAGAGCGGAATCGAGATCATTCCTGCTCCTATACAGGACGCCCGTAGGTAAGCGATCGCGGGCGTCCACCAGTATATTCCCTGATGAGGTCGGACTCTCGGTATTGCAACATCACATGTCTCTGTCATTGTATTCTCTTCATCTAGCCAACACATCGACATTGGAGTTGGAGGTCAGAATATTTCCCTGGAAGCTCCACTTCGCCACAATCGCAGCGTCTCTGGCCCGCTCTTTGTTAAGCCAGCTATTAGACCCCTTTGGGAACCTACGAGTTGGGCCTGTAGATTGGACCATCGGCGCTGGTTTAGTGGAAACCTCAAGCCTAATATAAAGGTGATCTGACAACGTCTCCACTTTCTCTTCTACGCTTTCGTGCGACAGATGGGGAGGGCAAAAGAGAGGTCCACTACGGATCCCCCGTTGTGTCTCACGCAAGTGAAAGTTGTCCTCACATTGAGGGAAGACAGTCCGGACAGCAGAGCCCACACTTGCACCGCTTTTCCCTTAGTGTTTGTTTTTGGGTTCCCCCATGCACGAGACAGCATTAAAGTCACCGAGGACAATGACTTACCTCGGCAACTGTCGACTTACCACAACCAGCAACTCTGACGGAGTCGAGAAAGAGCTCAAAATCCGCCAAACTGCGGTTGGGGGAGAAGTATACGCCGACCACAATGTAATCTCTCCACTCTACTATTACGTGCTGCCAGATGCAATGACAACATAGCCGTCCACATCAGCTATGCAGTGAGGATGCTAACATCAATATTCCACTTCGACATCGAGCTTGCAGTAGTAAATCCTGCGCCCTGGCAAAGTGGTTGATGTTAACCTGTAGGAGAATGCCTGTCTTTTATCCATTATGACGACATAGCACCTTCCTCTTCAACCTGACGGCCGACGACTCTGAAAGAAACTCTAATCTCAAGAGTCTCTCATCCCTTCACAAGTGGTGGAAAGCACTCTGCACCGCCCATTGTACCACCCACCGGATGAACTTTTTGCATCTGTGCGTATCATGCAACGAGGCGCGATACGACAAGTGTAAGACTTGTGATCCTCACAACCGCAACGGAAGTGTAGACGCGTCCTAATAATTATTGGGGGACACTGTGACATGACCAAGTGCTAGGCACCTGTAACAGCGTAAAGGACGATCTACCAGAACCTGAATCTTGACAGCGCTCCAGACTGGCTGTTTCGTTTACTCCTCTGCCTGCTCTGAGGAGTGCGTGGTAGATAGCTCGAGCAATCGATCACCCGAAATCGCAGTCGCAGTAGCGACTGATCTTCCCATCAGCCATCATTTTTATTTTTGCAAATGTACAACTTATGTTTCTACAAATATATTGCATTTTAGTAAGCGAAATTAATATATAACTAAATTTAACATATAATAAGATTATTTTTGCAAGTTGGATATCGGTCTACAATTATCTTGTGCTCTACCCAATTATTATTTAAAATTAGCAGTCCGCTATTAACATCGTCCGGATAAATGTAATTTATATTCTTCTACATACATTTTACAATTTAGTTAACTCTTCATATCATAATCATATACGAATACCTACATTGTGGAAATCAACAAAAGATCCTAATTGTTTTTATAATCAAAAATATTCATGATCGATCATGACAATCCAGTCTTTTAAAGACCATAATAAAATATAATTTTCTTTAATTATCTTCTACAATGTAATTTTATTCAGTAGAAAATATCTGTACGTTGAATATATTACCGATACAATTATATACGGAGACGTAAATCACATATATCTATCTATCTATATAACGGAATATGTCGACCGTAGTTTTCTATTACATACACGCTTAAAAACCTAGATACATCTTTTTTTTTTTGAAAAATAAAATGCAAAATCTCGTAAAAGTTACACAAAAAAGCGTTAAAAACATTAGCGATTTTTCGCTTTCGAGACCTTCCGTAGAGACCATCGATGTATGTATGCTATGATTTGTTAAATATTGTCTTTCTATTTTAACATGCACACCTTCTGAACTATTGGATGGATTTAAATAAAAGTTTTATGATCTAATTTAGATTAGATTTCTATTTCTTTCTTCCGATCTTATTTATTATATTTGATTTTGAAAACTGACACACCTGATCAAGAACCAAGAATATGATGAATGATGAAGAAGACTAATAGTTCAGCTAAACTATAGGAATTAAGAAACAATAAAATACAAAACTTATTTAACATGATAGGCCTATAATTATGTTATGTAATTCAAAGATTTGAAATTCTTTTCTCTGAAAAAAAATAAACATTACCACAAATTGTTTACTATCGTCACTTATTGGGGCACTAATTTTTCTTTAATAATATTTTTATTTAAATTAACAGCTATATTTATTTTTATGTAAATTTACAATTTACATGTACAAAAAAATATGTCCAAGCAAAATAGAAATATACAGTGTCGGTCATCGTCAAAGACATGTCTTGGATTAACCGCAAGTCGCAACTGGCGACTGGCGGAAATACCAGTGCAGTAATTGCATACAGTCAACGTTAAACAATTTTATGAAATAATCTAATAATTATTACATCACTTTTATGTAAAATTTTGCTTTTTTTATGTACGCACAGACATTTAGTAGAATTATTTATACGTAACTAAACTCCATATGCTGTTTGTCAAATGTAATGTGCTGTCAAATGTATTGATACTATCGATATTATAAATGTATAATATTAATAAAATAAGATGATGACATTGATATTAAAAAGAGGCTCTTTTCAGCAGAACTGCCTTCCGAGTAAGAACTTACATATGTATATAGCCTGATGTTACAAATGAAAAATATGATATTGAAATTTTTTAGTTACACATTCGAGCTATGTTTTTGAAATGCCTCCGTATAAAATTAATAATATTGTAATTTACAACACAATATGAAATATTTAAAATCAACCTATCAAAAGCCAGTCGTGCTGTACCCAATCTCACTGTAAAAGCGTCAGATTGTCGATTCGATTTCCACTCGAGGAAATAAAAGTTTCAACGTTTTCATTAGTTTAAATTTTTCATTTTTTCGCTCTGCAGTCACTCCAACATTCTGCGGAAAATGGGGACGTAAATTTAACAGAAACAAACAATTTTACGTATAAACAAACAATAAGCTTAAAGAAAAAACAATAAAAATAACAACGAAATCTCAACAGTTCTGTCTTATGAACAGGTTGACCGATAGTTTGAATAAATGGTGAGTATAATCTGACCGATGACACAACATCACATTTTGATGTAAAATGTCTACAGTACTTGTACTCTGTAATTTATTATAGTAGCTTATTTTTATAGTATTAGAATGCGTCTCAAGTTTGAGAATATGTTGGCTTTTGGGTATTTTTACATTATTAAAAATAAAGGTATTTATGCCGAATAGAAACTATACTATATATACCGAACGAAAACTTTTTACACATTGTAAGTACATATGCAATTTTTTTTAATTTTAAAATATAATAATTATATTATTTAATAAGTTCTATAAACATCATTCCATAATTTTATTTACAGTGCTATCTATCAGCGTATTACTTGCATAAATCCATAGATATTTTATTTTTTCATTTATTGTAGTATCTCCATCTATCGTGACCTATAAAATAACCTTTTTAAATCTGTTTACCTTTTATCTCATGCCTTAATAAATAGAGTATTGTTGTCTGTAGTCGGCTTAGGGACGATAATTTTACGTAATAACGTCATAATATAAACATTGATGAAAGGTACATAATTTTGTTAATTGAATTGAATTATTTTGTACAATATTAATTATTATTGTTTTGTAGGAAAAGAAGGAGTTAATTGAAAAATATTTTTTCGATAAATTTACATTTATTTGCAGTCTTTAATTCGAGTACTCTTTTACTTAAATTATACTTATTAATTACAAATATCAATAAATGAAAAAAATATGTATAAAATAGACTTTTAATAAAATTTTATTCAAGTAAATTCTAAGTAATAATATATTTCCTTAAAACAAAACAGATTATTGTTTTGCACATTTAAAGACATCAAGAGATAACTATATCAAGCATATCTTTAACTTACGTTTCAATTTCAAGTGTGACCATGTTTTTCTTTATTAAAATGTATTATTATTTATTATATTAATTTGTTAATTGTAAATTAATTAAAATTATATAACATAATTTTTTATATCGTAAGGGACGAAAAGATAAAACCTTAGATACGCCTGTTCCGCTCTGTCTGTCACACTGTATCTCGCACACAGCAAGTTAGTCAGAGGGTACCTAACACTCCATTGCTCCGACGAATTCTGGTCACGTGTTCAGTGGCGGAACTTAACGCCGCACTTTGCCTCGACACCAGAAGTAAGAGAATGAAAATATTTAATTTTTCTTTATTCTAGTGAGAATGAAATCCACAACAGTCACATTTTGTACCCCTACGCCACGACTGGCCTCAATCCGCTTTTATCTAAGTCTATAATCATGTAAACACAAGAGAAAAAGTAAAATGCGCATCACAGTAGCTGTGCGGTCGATACATCTAATATACATGCAATTATATGTGAACATGTGAACATTATCTTTGAATGTAATTAAGATAGGAATGCTTGCTTTGTACATCCTATCCCTTAAGGAGGCAAGGTCAGATGTTTACATTGCAGATAAACTGACGGCTTGCGTAGAATTAACAAGTCGTAAGATTAAACGCAATTCACTTCTAAGTACCTACTTTAGTTTAATTGTTTATGTGAAAAATGGTTGAACAGTTTTAAGATAATAATACATGTTTAATACTATTTTAATCCCCTATTATCAATCACTTAACCTGTTTTACTATGTAACGTTTTCTGTCCATTTACACAATATTAGGTCGGTATTTAATAATATTTTTGTTTTACTTTATTATTTTCAAAAATACATTTTTTCGTTTGCATCTGAGAAAGTAAAAGGTTGTTTATACTCTGTTTTGATTTTAAACTTTTTTTTACTAGTGCTATAGTATTGACTCATTGATTTGTTGTACAGTAATTTTTTTTAATTTATATTTTTAAAACATGTGTTCGTACGAATAATATATCAGTTTAGTTTAATTAGACAGTAATGTAAATATATTTTATACAAAAACTTTCACAAAAAAAATTAAAATAATAAAATTTTGTTTGGATCCAATATCAGAGTATATTATAATAATTTTGCGGCACATTCGTGCAAATTTTACTTTATTTTCTAGAATGAAAGGTTAACCTACGACCATTCCAGAATAATAAAATAATTTTCTTCCTAAGCCCCAATAGGCAGGGATGAAAAGACTTTATTTTTATGCGTACATATTTAAATGATTACAGATATTTTTTTAAAATTATATGTATAAACATTAAAATTCTGCAAAAAAAATACTAAGTAAGTAAATTAAGGAAAGTGTGTCAACGTAAAGCAACATTGTGTTAATTCTTTCGATACAACTCTATTCATTATTCAGTAGAAACGTGGGGCTTTTAGATTTATGCAGTGAATAAGACAAGTGTCCATATAAAGTGTGACCCACCTCACCGGCTGAATGCCGACTCACCACCACCACCACAGCCAAGCGGCACTCACCGATAAATTATCTATATCCACGCACACAGAGTGGAACGGACCCACTTGCGTGTGCGCACACGTGCTGTAGTCGTGTGCGTATGCCGCATGAACCACGGGCGCTTATTTCCTTTGTGGATGATTATTCATAGCGTCGATTTATATTATTTAGAGGCTGTCGTAGCGCAGAACAAGACTGTGACTGTTACAACGGTTGTGGGTTCGATCCATCCATCCATTATTTCTTCGCTCTGGGCAACAATTCAAAAGCCCAGCTTTGGGTTTCCCCACTCAACATGCAGTGCCTCAAAAAATTGAGTGGAAAATTGGGAACGGAGTATCTTAACAGTGACACCACGTTCCCTCTGCCTACTCTGCTGTGTGTGGGTTACAGCGTGAAGCTGATATGATTATCTATACTGTACAATGGCGGCATAATTATAACCGCTATGAGCCATATGTGAGCACCGTCCGTGCGTCGGTCGGTATCGCTCGTCTTGGATGCAAACATATCAAATGACAGGAAAATAATCTCGCTTAAGTTGATTGAGTTCTATCTGATAAATGAATCTATTTGTTTTATAAGTTTCTTTAATTGTCTAATTGATTTTGTACTAAATTATATAATATTTTAATTTAAAAATCTTGTTTTATTTAATTTTATAATAATATCTAAAGGTTATCATCATATCTAAAGATCATTAGTAGTTGTTCATCTCTAACACTATAAATATTAAGATTTATACACTATATTCCAATCATTTATATCTTAATTTCATAAACCTACTATAGATAATGGGATGGGATATAATCTCCTGTATTTTACAACAAATAGTACTTCACACACCAATACAAGCTAACTTAAATTATTCTATTACAACAAGGTTTTTGAGTCGTCGTATAGCTCATAATCATAAATTAAATTTCGTTCGAGATATCGACATATCCGTTATTATTTTTATACAAGTGTGTGCGTCAGAATAAGCTTGGTATCATTTTCTGAGAAACGGCAGCGCAGGCGCACGCGGCGTGTGTGGCGGGGGAGGGGGAGGGGGGGCGTGCGCGGCGTCAAGCCCATAATATAATCTTGCTGCGGTAGAACTGAGGGGGGGAGAGGGGGGAGCCACCGGGCGCCGTTGGCCCTGCCAGACAACTTGTCGCTGAATCTCTGTTACAACTTACAGCTAAATATTGCGTCTATTATTGAAATAAATTGGTTTAAATATTCATATTTAATGATATTGTGATTAATATAACCTATATGCAAGTTCAATTTGTTTTTTATTTAATTATGTAAAAAAAAATATTCTTCCTAATTACACAAGGAAGATTGTAAATTTGCTATGAATGTTGTGGATGCCTAGTAAATATTTAAGCTCCATGCCCATAAAATATATTTGCAAATAAAAGAAAACCGATTGTCTATTGTATATGTAAGATTTTTTCAAAGAAATTTTAACATAAAATTTCTTTTAATATGTTTCACAAAACATACGCTTGTGATTCTTTTTTTTATTATCTAATTACTGTAGACCGTATATATATAACCGTAGACAACGTACTATATATATTATAAATATACCTAATAATAGTACAAATTTGTCATTATATAAACGTGTTTAAGATGTCGAACAAAATATATTATAAACATGTACGATAGCGATACTTGTATATCTAAGTTTATTCGTAATAAATTAAAAAAATAGTAGGTACAAACTAACATCAAGTTATTGTCATTTTTTACAATTAATTCAAATATTAGAAATATATATTAGATGTAGTCATATCGTATAGTCATACAACAATAACAAGAGACTGACTAACTCTTTGTTCAGAAACTAGGTCGTCTACTTTATAAGGATTTTGCAACTATTATTAATATCATATACTTTACTTAAAGGCGGTAAATAACCATGGGCGAGGGGGGGAAGCCGGGTGGTCCGTGCCCATCCCAGATTAGTCTGGTGCCTACCCCAGAATTTGCCCCGAAAAATAAAAAAAAACACATTTACACGAACATATCTGTTCAGAGCTAAGATCTAGACAGCGCCCCTCCCCCTCTCGAAGCGTCTTTGCCGTAAATAAAAATATACAATAAAAAAGAAATAGATAACTTTGTAATATCTCCAGACTATAGCTTATGTCTTAACTGATATGGTAGGTAACGTAACAAACGGGATTAATAAAAGTCAAACATTCTGTTGTCACGCTAAGCTATCACAAGCATCTCTGGCTTATCAGGGCTTAGGTGGCACGGTGAAGATGATCCCATTGCGTCACGTATATTTATGACACCGATTACACGCTCTCGGGTGGTCCAGAAACTCGGGTGGCCGACAATCGAGAGGAGTTTATCAAGAGGCCAACCGCCGAAACCGCATGGAAACTTGATATAAATGATCAAATTAAAACACGTATAAAATCAGGTTCACGCTGTATCCCGCATGTAGCAGAGTAGGTAGAGTGGACCTAGTGTTAAGACTACGTTTCACACTTTTCAAATTTATCGAGGCATTGCTTGTAGAGTGGCGGTGACCAGAGCGAGGAAAAGAAAACATTAAGAAATAATAATTCATTCTCCTGAGTGGGGATTGAACCCACAGGCGTCTCATTACAGTCACACCCGTGTGCCGCTGGGCCACGACGGTGAAAACATAACTTTAATGAAATTTAATTACTCAAAATACATGTTGCTACATGTAATTTTGTCTTGGCGAGTCAAAAATAAGAGCAGGTGCCTGTTAACAATGATCACTCACAGGGACTAGTTGAGTGACTCGCGCTTGCCTTGGCAATGGATTTATTTGCGTCATTGTGGTTGTCGCACCGAAAAACCGTATATTATGTATGTCGGGCTGACGAGTGACGACATGCTAGAAATGGTTTTCAAGTTCAACTTTTTAAATAGCTACATAGTAATTATGCTATTTATATGTCTTAATCATTTTTAACATACTTATGCAATATTCTACAGTATTGGTTTATTTTGGGTCCCTCTATATCCCGCACAAAACAGGATAGGCAGAGGTAACCTGGTGTTAAGACACTCGGTTCCCTATTTTCCGACATATTACGGCGTCTTTTTAAATGCTTTTTATAGCTATTATACTTATTTTAACCGGATTAATCGCGTATATTTGGGATTAAACATTTTTGGAAACCCGACGTTTCGTACATTTTGCAGTAGTCCCAACTACTGCAAAGGACTACTAATAATTTTGAAAACCAAAACTTATTACATGCTGGAGTCATTGCTTACTGAATGGTGGATTTCATGGCCACTCTGTGCGTCAAAACCAGAACGAACAAAATGGAAATACTGAATATTTCATAACCTCGAGTGGGAAACGACCCCACAACCCATCGTGTTTACAGTCACACTTTGTGCCCCTGCGCCAGGAGAGATCTCAAGTATTGATCTCAATTACTGATCTTAAGAATTTTTCAGTTTTCCTTCTTGAAACTTGGGAATCTTTTTATAGTATATCGTAATTTTCAATATATTTATATGTATTTAAAATGTTTTTTATCAATCAATTTACCTGTAAAAAGGGAGCTCAATATTTTTTTTTATACAATCGACAAAGTGTATACATATAACTATAATTATAAAAACTAGAAATTTTCGCTAGTAATCCCTGAATTAATATATTAATTATTGAGAAATAACAATATAAAATAAATTAAATTAAACATTGCAAATAAAATTGAACACTTTCACAGCCATATATATGCACTGGACACTGGACAGTCATACCTACTACTATTTTAAGCTCCGAAGTTCTCGTCAAAGCTCAAGTGATGTAAGTCCCTTGCTGCCACCGATATTTGTGTCTTGGCAATTCAAAATAATCCGCTGGGAAAACAAAAGGCGTGAGCAAATTTCTATATCTTCAGCAGGGAGTAGTATGGATTCGTTGGGTCTGGCGCAAGCGCCAGACCCAACGAATGCCAGTGTGCCAGACCCCGCGAGTCGATGCGTCGGAACTAAAAAAAAAAAAAAAAAAAAAAAAAAAAAAAAAAAAAAAAAAAAAAAAAAAAAAAAAAAAAAAAAAAAAAAGGTTTAGCCCCCCATTTGAATCGATTGCGCTGGGTCCCAGAGCTCTATCTCTAACCATTCCAAAGATAGCTTTTCGATTAATTAAATCCCACTAGTCGCTTATTAGTCACCCTCATTAAGCTCACGCACAGCCTAATCACTCACTTCCCCCAATTGTTAACGAAGAACCTACGTCACAGTGCAGTGTTGCTGTCTCTTTCTTGCATTACTCATCACCTAACGACGTCACAGTGCCTGTCTCTTTGTCGCTATGTTAAAAAATAAATACTTGCAATTTCTCTCATTTTTATGTGAAAACAATATTTTGTTTATTAAAAACTTCCCATTTAATATATATTTTTATGAAATCTAAATAGTTCTATTGTATTTTTTATTATACAATGTTTGAAATAATGGCGCGCCGGTGAAACAATATTTTGTTTATTACATAGGTCTCGATTTGATATATATTTTTTTATTTATTTTTTAGTTGTTATTGTGAAATTTTAAACCTGTTCAAACTTCTAACAGATTTTGTCATTATTACTAATGGCATTGTTTCTTTATTACTCATAAGTCATAAGCATTAGTTTGAATATTATCGTTATCATTTGCGGTAGTTTAATAGGTTTGTTCATTTACATTGTCTAAGTTAGTATAAAACGACTGTGTATCTTTTTTGGATTCATCACTAAGTTGTTCAGTGTCTTCTTGTTAAGAACTGCTGTGCGAGTGTTGTCTAGTAAGTGCTAACCACATGGAAACCATTATGGATGTGAGTATTACTTTTTATTCATGTTATTTTGTATTTTACTGTGATTATTTACAACATGTGTTTTTTACCACTCTCTAACGTTTTTTAGATAGCATAGAAATTTATTTTATTTTTATACTCATTTTCCTTTGTATTCATTGTTGTAGCTTACGCGCTGCGTGGATGGGAATAATGCAGAATACGAAAAAAACACGTATAAACAGTATTACTTCTCAACATCTGACGATGAACCTACCTCGCCATACCCTATCAAGATACGAGAGAGATCAAAGAGCAGTGACTCTCTAAACGAGTTCTTTCAAGAACCTCCGAAGATAAAAAAGACAAAACTACATTCTTCATCGGTGGGGCGAGCGACGAACGATGGTACCTCATATCTTACTACCAACGAAGATGACGGATCCAATTGCAACACATCTCATAAAAATTGAGATATTTGAACTGAAAAAACTGGTTGATATACCACCGGAGGAGCACTGGAAATATGCAGATGTGAGAGTCAAATATTATAACAAGAAAAATAGCAAAAATAGCCACCACCAAATTACACGAAAGTTGGTACATAGTATCACCAAAGAAATTTCTAGTGCACCAAACCTAAAAAAATATCACTTTAAAAAAAAGACTAAATAAATTATTTTACTAAAATTTTACTTTGTTTTATTTTCATTTTAAAGGCATTTTAATAAAACCAAATAATATTTTTTACATTAGCATTTATTACATAATAAATAATGTTTCATACATATTTTTTTACATAATGCTATCCTTATTTAAAATATTATAAAAGATTTGAACATATCGTTTAATAGAAGATCATTATTATTATTTGTATCTTGATTAAACATTTCAACAAAGTTAGTGAGAGACATACCTCTACGCTTAAGATATATATATACAAGACAGTATTCACCACAAAAAGAAGAAAAAACATTTTGAATTATCTTATTGCTATATATCCATCTACTTGTATTTCGCTTTAAAAATGATAAATGATAACTATTTGGTTTTCGACCAAAAGTATCGAAATATTCTCCAATTCCATTTGTACCTATGTAAATTGCTATCCAATGTGAGCCTGGTTTTGTATCAGGATCTAAATTACTGATCAAATAAACAGGAGTTGACATATGAACCGGCAATCGATTAGCAGCAAAAACATTTGACGTTAAGGTGGGATGTATTGCTTTTAAACATTTACTTATCTCTAAAGTATTCATGATATTTACGTTTATTAAATAGGTCTCGATTTGATATATATTTTTTTATTTATTTTTTAGTCGTTATTGTGAAATTTTAAACCTGTTCAAACTTCTAACAGATTTTGTCATTATTACTAATGGCATTGTTTCTTTAATACTCATAAGTCATAAGCATTAGTTTGAATATTATCGTTATCATTTGCGGTAGTTTAATAGGTTTGTTCATTTATAAAGAATCTATAAAAGCCAAAAACGTTTCTAACATACTCACTTTTAAACCGTCTTGCGGTACATTAATTCGTGTTGAGTTAAATAGTAGTTGAAAATGTCGAACTGTGATCATGTTACTAGTGTGTTTTTTACTAAAGAACAGGAGATTGAAAGTAATTGCTGGACTGACAAGGAATTGGATGAAATTTGCGAGATTGTTGAATCAGCAGAATGTGCTATGGAAGTTTTCAACGATAAATTCACAAGTATTGAGTCAAAGACTTTTGATTCACAATTTGATGAAGCTTTGTTCAACATAAGTGAAAGTGTGGAAAAGCAGTAAGTAATAATGATTATTAATGTTTTTTTTTTTATTTATTTCTTCTTTTTCCTGTTTAAATTTATGAGATATTGAATTTAAAACTTATTTTTTCTTTGTTAACCAGCTTACAAGTTGGCAGAGGCTTGAAACGCGTAGCTCAAGATAACAATAAAAAAGTTGTGAAAATGAGACGTGCAAGCGAACCTTCAACTTCGAGGGATTCAGAATCATCAGTTCAACCATTAAACATTGACATGATCAAGTGTGAGGTATGCAAAATACTTGTTAAAAGGAGATATTTAGCAAATCATTACCGAAGCAATACTCATAAAAATAATGCATTACGCATTCATCACAGTTTTCCTAATGTAACATTAATCGAAAAAGCATTTGGAAAACGTGTTTATACTTACAGAATAACTCCACTCTCCGTTAGTGATGAGCTTTTAGATTTTAATTTGTTTTTAAATTCCGTCAGAGATACTCTTTTTACTTTAGTTAGTGAGAGTATAGTAGCTTTGAAAACCTTTAAAGTTAATTTTATACTCCAAGCTAATTTTATTCAACAATGTAAAGAATTGACAAATACTTTTGATTTTCAAACTCCGAATGTCGTCATTAACGAATCTGTTAATCTAAATGAATTTCTCGATTCTTTAAATGAAACATTTGCAAACAAAATAACTGAATTTGAAAAGAAAGACAGCGGTTGGTCTATTCAGAAAATATTAAGTTTGGATATGAATGTGAATAAATTTAATCCACTTCGCGGATCTTCATACATTGATTTGCCTCACGACATACGAAACAAAAAGGCAGTAATAAATGTAAAAAATAGCGATGTTCAGTGCTTTAAGTGGGCTTTACTCTCAGCATTGTACCCAGCAAATAAAAGTTCAGATCGAGTCTCTTCATATTCAAAATATGAAAACAAGTTAAATTTTGTTGGTGTTCCTTTTCCTGTGAAGTTAACAGACATTCATAAAATCGAAAAGTTGAATAATTTGAGTGTTAACGTTTATGGACTGGAATACAATGGTTTGAGTAAGTCTAACTCTGTGGTTGGTCCATTATATTTTACAAAGTGTCTCAAACCTATTCATATTAATTTACTTTACATAACAAGTGGAAGTAATGGCCATTATTGCTATATAAAAAACTTATCTCGTTTAGTGAGTCATCAGGTTACATCAAGAAATAATGCCATTTACATTTGTGACGGCTGCCTTATTTATTTTAACAGTCAGGAAGCTCTCGATAGACATAGATTGAATGATTGCACACATGTCAGAACCGATCTTCCAAATAAAAATATAAGTAAAAAAAACTGGCGTGGTGAAAATGTACCAAGTGATAAGATAAAATTCGAAGGTTATGAAAAGAAAAAGAGAGTACCCTTTGTGATTTACGCAGATTTTGAATCTTTTCTCAATCCAATCGATTCATGTTCCAATGATCCTTTTAAATCTTTCACTACCAACGTTCAAAGACATGATGAGTACAGCTTTGGTTATTACGTCAAATGTTCATATGATAATAAGCTTTCTAAATATGTTACTTATACCGGCAAAAATTGTGCTAACGTATTTTTGACAAGTTTACGTAAAGATATAGAAATTATTTGTAGAGCTAATTCGTTTCAAAAATGTCCTCTTCCTCTATCAGAAATAGACAACAAAACAATACAAGAAGCTTCTATATGTTACATATGTGAGAGTGAATTAAAGGACGAACGATATATCGATCACGACTGGCATTTAGGTACTTTTATAGGTGTATGCCATGAGAATTGTAGCAAAAAAATTCATAACACCTCATTTATTCCTATAATATTACATAATCTGAGCAATTACGATGCTCATTTTATTGTACATGCATTAAATTTTGTCGAAGGTGAGGTACAAATCATTCCACAAAATAAAGAAAAGTATATTTCTTTCTCAAAAATTCTGAATGTAAATGGTAAAAAGGTTAGTTTGAGGTTTATTGACTCTTTTAAATTTTTATCGAGTAGTTTAGATTCACTAGCTAAGAATCTTAATGACGATGAGTTCCGAGAAACGAAAAAACAATATCCCTCCGATAAAGACTTTCAGTTGTTAAAGCGGAAAGGTGTTTATCCATATGAACATATGACTTCGTTCAAATCATTAGAATTATCATCTTTGCCATCAATTGAGTGTTTCGCTAGTACATTGACTGGTGAAAGCATTTCAGTTGATGATTACAATCATGCTCAAAAAGTATGGTCTCATTTCCACTGTCAAAATATGGCTGACTATTCTCATCTTTATTTAAAAACTGATGTAATACTTTTATGTGATATTTTCGAAAATTTTAGAAATGTTTGCATGAAGACTTACGATTTAGATCCTGCTCATTACTATACCGCTCCAGGGTTAAGTTGGGATGCTATGTTAAAATATACCAAAGTTGAGCTAGAATTATTAACAGATTTTGATAAAATTGCTTTTGTCAAATCCAGTATTAGAGGAGGCATATCGCAATGCAGTAATCGCTATGCAAAAGCAAATAATCCACACATGAAAACTTTTGATAGTAATGATCTTATTTCATATTTAATTTATCTTGATGCAAACAATTTATATGGGTGGGCTATGTCTCAATATTTGCCTTTGTCTAATTTTGAATGGGAAGATCCTTATGTAAATTATAATGTACCAATCACCTCTGATATTGGATATATTTTAGAAGTAGATCTAGAATACCCCGATAGCTTACATGATGCTCATTCCGACTTTCCATTGTGTCCAGAAAATATTTGTGTAGGTAATTCGAAAGAATCTAAATTAGTTACTAATTTATATAACAAAAAAAAATATGTTATACATTATAGAAATCTTTTGCAATGTGAGAAATATGGTTTGCGAGTACGAAAAGTTCATAGAGTATTAAAATTCAAGCAAAAACCTTGGTTAAAAAAATATATTGAATTAAACACTCAATTACGAACTTTAGCAACATCCGACTTTGAAAAAGATTTTTATAAGCTGATGAATAATTCTGTATTTGGAAAGACAATGGAAAATATCGAAAAAAGAGTAAACGTAAAGTTATTAACACATTGGAAAAATCATGGAAAAATCAAAGGTGTTCAGAGTCTCATTGCTCGCCCCGAATTCCACAGTCTTTCCATTTTTTCTGAAAATTTGGTCGCAGTCCAACTTCGCAAAACTAAATTGTTTTATAATAAGCCCATATATTTAGGTTTTAGCATATTAGAGATATCCAAGACTTTAATGTATGACTTTCACTATCAGTACATGAAAAATAAATTTACCAACATAAAATTGTTATATACTGATACTGATAGTCTGATATACCAAATATTTTGCGATGATTTTTACAAAGAAATTAAGGGAGATTTAAATTCATATTTCGATACTTCTGATTATCCTTCAAATAATCAGTTTCACTTTCCTCAAGTAAATAAAAAGAAATTAGGATTTTTTAAAGACGAGAACAACGGTAAAATTCTTACTGAATTTGTTGGATTGCGATCAAAAATGTATGCAATGAGTGTTGAAGATCGTACTATCACCAAAGCTAAAGGGGTTAATAGAAGTGTAACCAAGAAACTAAATGTTAGTGACTATAAATCATGTTTATTTAATAAAAAAATACAACTCGCTGAAATGTATAGATTTAGAAGCATCAAACATATTATATTTACACAAAAAAATAATAAAATTTGTTTGTCATACAACGACACCAAGCGACATATTTTGCATAACTCAATGGATACATTAGCTTGGGGTCATTATAAGTTAAGATAGTATTAAGATATCATTTTTATTGTATTAGTTAAGAAAATATAATAAAATGTTATGTATTTTTTTATATGTACATATTTAGTTTTACCTTTTAACTGAATAGACGTATCCTACTACATTTAACATGTTTCATTTTGAACACCCTTTCACTGCTATTATAGCGGGTCCTAGTGGCTGCGGAAAATCAAAGTTCGTATGTGATTTTTTGAAAAACATAAATCATGTTTGTAATCAAGAATTTAACACTATCTTATGGTGTTACGATGAAATGCAACCATTATACAATTTAAATGGAGTTAATTACTATCAAGGAATTCCTGACTTGAACATGTTTGATGGGAAGTATCCTCAATTGATTATAATCGACGACCTTATGAGAGAATCTGATGGGCGCATAGTTGATATTTTTACTAAAGGGAGTCATCATAGAAACTTGAGTGTATTCTATATAACGCAAAACTTGTTTCATCAAGGGAAAGGACAACGTGATATATCGTTAAATTCTAGCTACATCATTTACTTTAAAAATCCTAGAGACAAAACTCAAATACGTTTTCTTGCTCGTCAAATAGTACCTGAGAATCCTAAATATGTTGAAGAAGCATACAAAGATGCCACTAGTAAACCACATGGATACTTAATGATAGATTTAAAACAAAATACAGATGATATTTACCGAATGAAAACTAACATATTTCCTGATGAATATACTATTTGTTACATTCCTAAGAAGGGATATAAATACAATAACTCTAAAGACAATTCCATCATTATTAAACAATGACGCATAGAGTAAAGGCACATAAAGAGTTTTTAAGAGCGTTACATTGCTTAAAACCAAAATATAGAAAAGTTTTACTTGGCGCTTGTAATAAAGAAGAAATCGATTGTATTTGTGAGTGCATATACAATGTTTTGAAAGGGAAAATTCCACTGCAAGACGAACACAAAAATAAATTAGATAAGTATAAGAATGTTTTAAGAAAGCTTGTTTCAAAGACAAAGAACAAAGCTAGAAAAAATATTATAATACAAAAAGGTGGAACTTTCTTACCAATTATCTTGAGTACAGTTTTGGATGCACTATTTAATTCATTGATTTAGAATAAAAATGGAGAACGCAAAGAAAATGATATTAATTGAACCTGAAGCAATAGAGAGACTTAAGAAAGATAATGCTAATACTACCGTTAACAATTTATCACAACTTGATGAAGAAATGAGTAAAGTTTTAAAAACTAAATTAGACGACAGAGAGAAATGGTCACTTTATCAACAAACTCTTCAGAGATATTTGTATTTTATTGCTAAAGATCGAAAACCAATAGAAATACCCTTAGTAAATTTTGATGAGTCGGGAAATTATATAAAAGAAGATGTAACAACAAAGAAAACTGCAGACATTAAAGAAGAGCCTATGAAAACACACGAAAGACCGATTAATGAGAATATTCCACACAAAAGTAATGACTATTACACTAAATCTCAACTGCTTCAACTCATACCAAAGACATATAAAATAAAAGGTGAGCTGTTAATTGATATTTTATTGAAAAATAAAAATAAGATTAATTGGAACGATGACGGTACAATTTTTATAGACAACAAGAAAGTTTATAAAAGTAATATTGTTGACTTAATCAATGATGTTGTAAGACCACTCAAAAACAGTTCGCCACATGGTTGGGTAGAATTTTCGCAAGTTTTGAAGGATTTAAAAGTACCATTGAGTTATATAGGAAATCCAAAACGAGCGACTTTCATAAATGTCATGTCAAAGACACCTGATTTTGGGAAAACATCACAAGCTGTGACAGAATCTTCAAGCACCGCAAATCAATTAACTCCCCAAACATATCCAAAATCGAACGAAGAAAAAGTAAAACGAAAAATTGCTTGGGAAAGATGGACCCCTTATTAGAAATCAAAAATATTTATTATGATGTTTCTAATCCTGCTGGTTATAGTAGTTTAAATAAATTATCTGAAGCAATGAAAAGTAAAATGACTAAAGAAGATACAAAAAAATGGTTGGAGTCTCAAGAAACTTATACCCTACATAAACCTGTTCAGCGACGATTTTCGAGAAATAAATATGTTTTATCTAATATTAGCGATCTTTGGCAAGCTGATTTAAGTGACATGAGAAATTACAGTGAATGTAATGATGGAAATAAATATATTTTATGTGTTATAGATGTTTTTAGTAAATACGCATTTGCTAGACCTTTGCAAAAAAAGAACTCTGAATCTATAAAAAAATGTTTTTCAAGTATATTTTTAGAAGCTAACACTATTCCCAGACACTTACAATCTGATAAAGGTACTGAATTTATATCGAAAGATGTACAACAGTTTTTAAAAATGCGAAATATTAATTACTATACGACGAACAATCCTGATATCAAAGCCAGTATTGTTGAGAGATTTCAGAGAACATTGAAAATGAAAATGTGGCGATATTTTACACATAAAAATACTTATCGATATGTTGACATTTTACAAGATTTGCTTTATTCATATAACCATAGCATTCATCGAAGTATTAAGATGCGTCCTTGTGATGTTAATCAAAATAATATAATGACAGTTTGGCGTAATTTGTATGGTAACACAAATAGTCAGTATAAAACCATTCCTAAATTTCAAATTGGTGATCATGTTAGAATAACAAAATATAAACACATATTTCAAAAAGGATATGAAACAAATTGGAGTGATGAAATATTTATAATTACATCAGTCATAGAGAGATCACCGTGGTTAGTGTATACTTTAAAAGATTTAAAAGATGAACCTATAATAGGAACATTCTATGAAAAAGAGTTACAAAAAGTAACATATGATCCCACTACAAAACACAAAATAGATAAAATTATACGTACTCGGTATTCAGGTCTCACAAAGGAGTTGTTCGTGAAGTGGAAAGGTTATCCGAATAAATTTAACAGTTGGATATTAGCATCGAGCTTAGAGTCATGAATAACGAAGATTTTTATTTAACGCTACTTAGTAACAGCTCATTTTTATACTTTCCTGATAATAAGACAACACACTTTTCAACAAAACTTCCAAAATCTATCAAACTAGAAGGAGAATGGTCGGTAGGAATTGTTGAATTTCAGTATCCATGTACTATGTTTACTGTTCAAAGTAAACAAAATATAATGTACATAAGTAAAAAAGCGCAGGTTCCCAATGAAGCTGAACCACAGATTGTTACTTATAAAAATCATATCCCAGCATCTAGTTATGAAAATATAGATGATGTTCTATCAGCACTGAATTCTAGAGAATCATTTAAACTACGCTACGATAAAATTTCAAAATACATCACTTTAACCGGAAATATCGATGACCTCATTTCTCTTAAGTTTTCTTCAAAATTAAGTCTTCAGCTTGGTTTTGATCCTAATACTGATGTAAGAACTAAAACTACAGGTAAATTTCCAGCTAACCTTTACTTAGGTTTACCATCACAACTATTAATTTACTGTGATATCGTAGAACCTCAAATAGTGGGAGACGTAATGTGTTCATTGTTACGGATTATTTCCTTGGATCCAGTTAAATATGCATATGGATCGAACAAAATGCACGTTTTTTCGCCACCGCACTATATTCCAGTAATGCGTAGAGAGTTTGATACAATTGAAATAGATATAAGGTCTAACACCGGAGAAAATATACCATTTGAATTTGGAACGAGCTGTGTTAAGTTACATTTCAAACGCAACTAATTTAAATAAAATGATGTATGAGAAACGTAGTGATAATATTTGTCCATATCAACAATATTACATGCATCAAGCTGGAACTGGAATTGGGGTTATCTATAAAGGTACAACACATCAGCGTGGTCATGGTATTGGAAGTTTTTTGGGTGGATTGTTTAGATCAATTCTACCTCTATTGTCAAATGGAACAAGAGTGGTTGCAAAAGAGGCATTGAATGCTGGTGTAGGACTTTTATCAGACATGGTACAGGCAAAACCATTAAATGAATCAGTGCAAGAACGTTTTAAGAAAGCTACTTCAAATTTAAAAAGAAAAGCTGATGATAAAATAGATCGAGTGATGACAGGATCAGGTAACAAAAACAGTAGACGTCGCCTACAAAGTCTCATTCAGTCGGAGAATCTAAAAGGAAGAACATTAAAAAGAGCTAAAAGAAATTTTAAATTAAATTACAACGATATATTTTCAACAAATAAAAATAATGTCGTTTTTACATAATCATTCTTGTGAATGTGCCAAATCCGAACTGGATTTATTCGCTTTACCATCAACTCAAACAAGCATAGAAAATGGACAATGGATTCACTACAAACCAATTTCATCACTCAGCGACGATGGACCATTAGAATTTCAAATTCCTGGATCTGGTGATGATTACATTGATTTGTCACATACATTAATTCATGTCAAAGCAAAAATAGTAAATCAAGATTTAACACCTCTTGAGGATACAACTGTTGTAGCTCCAGTCAATTATTGGCTTCACTCTCTTTTTAGTCAATTAGATGTCTATTTAAATCAAAAACTTATGTCTCCACCAAATAATACATATGGATATCGTGCTTACATAGAAACTCTATTAAATTATGCTCCACATGCGAAACAATCACATCTTACATGTGGATTGTGGTACGAAGACACTGCTGGGAAAATGAACAATACTGATGAAGCAAATAAAGGATTCACAGAAAGACAAAAATATGTAAAGGAAAGTAAAGAAGTGGAAATGATTGGACATTTACATGGAGATATTTTTAATCAAGAAAAGTTTTTGATAAACGGTGTTGAAATGTGTGTAAAACTAGTTAGATCAAGAGATTCTTTTAACCTCATGGCTTCAACAAATGATATAAAAGTAAAAGTATCAATCACTGATGCTACTCTTATGATTCGTAAAGCTCGAATAAATCCGAGTGTACTGCTTGCTCATCAAAAAGTTTTAGCATCTACAACTGCAAAATATCCAATCACAAGAGCTGAAGTAAAAGTCTTAACAATTCCATCTGGTGTTCAGGGTAAAACACTTGACAATGTTTTCCTTGGACAGATACCTAAACGGTGTATTATTGGATTTGTTAATAACACAGCTTTTAACGGTAGTTATACTAAAAACCCATACGATTTTGATAACTTTGGTATTAATACGTTTAGTTTATATATCGATGGTATGCAAATACCATCAAAAACTTTACAACCAGCGTTTAGTAATGGAGTTCATACTCTTATGTATCATACACTATTTACGGGAACTGGTATTCACTTCTTGAATGAGGGTAATGGCATCAACAGAGATAGATATCCAAAAGGATATTGTCTGATGGCTTTTGATCTAACTCCTGATTTAGCTGCAAACACCTCTTCACATTGGAATTTAATCAAACATGGGAGTGTTAGGTTAGAAGTAAGGTTTGAAAATGCTCTCACTCAAACAATAAATTGTATTGTTTATGCTGAGTTTGATAATTTAATTGAAATAGACAAGAACAGAAACGTTAGTGTAGATTTTAGTAGTTAATAGATTGTAGGTCTTCTTATAAAATAACATTCTCCATTTCATATGTTATATATATTTGATAACTTTTGTGTGCTGTAGACGTAAATATCATGAATACTTTAGAGATAAGTAAATGTTTAAAAGCAATACATCCCACCTTAACGTCAAATGTTTTTGCTGCTAATCGATTGCCGGTTCATATGTCAACTCCTGTTTATTTGATCAGTAATTTAGATCCTGATACAAAACCAGGCTCACATTGGATAGCAATTTACATAGGTACAAATGGAATTGGAGAATATTTCGATACTTTTGGTCGAAAACCAAATAGTTATCATTTATCATTTTTAAAGCGAAATACAAGTAGATGGATATATAGCAATAAGATAATTCAAAATGTTTTTTCTTCTTTTTGTGGTGAATACTGTCTTGTATATATATATCTTAAGCGTAGAGGTATGTCTCTCACTAACTTTGTTGAAATGTTTAATCAAGATACAAATAATAATAATGATCTTCTATTAAACGATATGTTCAAATCTTTTATAATATTTTAAATAAGGATAGCATTATGTAAAAAAATATGTATGAAACATTATTTATTATGTAATAAATGCTAATGTAAAAAATATTATTTGGTTTTATTAAAATGCCTTTAAAATGAAAATAAAACAAAGTAAAATTTTAGTAAAATAATTTATTTAGTCTTTTTTTTAAAGTGATATTTTTTTAGGTTTGGTGCACTAGAAATTTCTTTGGTGATACTATGTACCAACTTTCGTGTAATTTGGTGGTGGCTATTTTTGCTATTTTTCTTGTTATAATATTTGACTCTCACATCTGCATATTTCCAGTGCTCCTCCGGTGGTATATCAACCAGTTTTTTCAGTTCAAATATCTCAATTTTTATGAGATGTGTTGCATTGGATCCGTCATCTTCGTTGGTAGTAAGATATGAGGTACCATCGTTCGTCGCTCGCCCCACCGATGAAGAATGTAGTTTTGTCTTTTTTATCTTCGGAGGTTCTTGAAAGAACTCGTTTAGAGAGTCACTGCTCTTTGATCTCTCTCGTATCTTGATAGGGTATGGCGAGGTAGGTTCATCGTCAGATGTTGAGAAGTAATACTGTTTATACGTGTTTTTTTCGTATTCTGCATTATTCCCATCCACGCAGCGCGTAAGCTACAACAATGAATACAAAGGAAAATGAGTATAAAAATAAAATAAATTTCTATGCTATCTAAAAAACGTTAGAGAGTGGTAAAAAACACATGTTGTAAATAATCACAGTAAAATACAAAATAACATGAATAAAAAGTAATACTCACATCCATAATGGTTTCCATGTGGTTAGCACTTACTAGACAACACTCGCACAGCAGTTCTTAACAAGAAGACACTGAACAACTTAGTGATGAATCCAAAAAAGATACACAGTCGTTTTATACTAACTTAGACAATGTAAATGAACAAACCTATTAAACTACCGCAAATGATAACGATAATATTCAAACTAATGCTTATGACTTATGAGTAATAAAGAAACAATGCCATTAGTAATAATGACAAAATCTGTTAGAAGTTTGAACAGGTTTAAAATTTCACAATAACAACTAAAAAATAAATAAAAAAATATATATCAAATCGAGACCTATGTAATAAACAAAATATTGTTTCACCGGCGCGCCATTATTTCAAACATTGTATAATAAAAAATACAATAGAACTATTTAGATTTCATAAAAATATATATTAAATGGGAAGTTTTTAATAAACAAAATATTGTTTCACATAAAAATGAGAGAAATTGCAAGTATTTATTTTTTAACATAGCGACAAAGAGACAGGCACTGTGACGTCGTTAGGTGATGAGTAATGCAAGAAAGAGACAGCAACACTGCACTGTGACGTAGGTTCTTCGTTAACAATTGGGGGAAGTGAGTGATTAGGCTGTGCGTGAGCTTAATGAGGGTGACTAATAAGCGACTAGTGGGATTTAATTAATCGAAAAGCTATCTTTGGAATGGTTAGAGATAGAGCTCTGGGACCCAGCGCAATCGATTCAAATGGGGGGCTAAACCTTTTTTTTTTTTTTTTTTTTTTTTTTTTTTTTTTTTTTTTTTTTTTTTTTTTTTTTTTAGTTCCGACGCATCGACTCGCGGGGTCTGGCACACTGGCATTCGTTGGGTCTGGCGCTTGCGCCAGACCCAACGAATCCATACTACTGCAGGGACAGGTGATGGATCGTCCGCATTTTCTGCCAGAGTGAACTTTTATGTCACGGTCGGCCGTCGTCCTTGAAAAATAATATGGCCATAATATAAATAAAATCGGACAAGCGCGAGACGGGCTCGCCCACTGAGGGTTCCGTACAAAAATTGGAGATCTCGAGCTTTTATTAAAATACAGGCTTAGCTAGAGCCCTTTCTTCTGATACCTCACATGAATTAGCGGCTATTAAGGCTATTATTTTTTAGAATTTTACCACAAATGTGTAGTTTTCAGATTATTTCCTAAGCTACTACTTACTACCTGTAGATGCTAGATGCCAAACTTCATAATTTTAGATTAACCGGAAGGACCCTATTAATTTTGATTTCCTTTATAGTTTCGAAAAACGAATTTTTTACTATTTAAGGCTATTATTTTTTAGGATCTAAGTACAAATATATAATTTTTATATTTTATTCTGAACTAGTACTACTTGTAGATGCTAGCTGCCAAATTTCATAGTTCTAGGTTTACCGGAAGTACCTTTCCTTGATATTGAAACTTTAAAGGGAACTTTATAGTGTCGAAATGCGCGTTTTTTGCTATATAAACGGCCATAACTTTTTTTTAAGAAAATGTATAAATACTTTTTTTCGGGGAATCATGGGGCCGTAAATCTATGTGTATGGTTTGAATTTCAACTCTATATCTCCAAGTGTTCCTGAGATAAAGGCTCAAAGTGATAAGGGTTTCTGTTTTCCTTAAAAGGTACGGAACCCTAAGGAGAATTAATTACGTAATTATATTACTATGTTGTTCTAAAATTGCATATGTAGATGCGTAGTTTTCCTAGAATAAGGTTAAATGAAACGATATCACAAAATTTAAATGACTCATTGATATCTTTGTAGGTACATACTAAAGTACGTTGAATTTGTCACGTATGTTAATGTTACCTAATTCTAAAAACCATAGAGATTAAGAAATATTTGATAAATAGTTTATTTATTAATTAAACCTACAACCATTTTACTTTTTAATAATGTTAGATTCTATTTAAATTACAAAATTGTTCAAATCAAATCAGCTTCACGCTGTATCCCGCTCACAGCAGGGTAGGCAGAGGGAACCTAGTGTCAAGACACTTGTTCCCCACTTTCCACCGAAGTCTGCAGGCATTGCGTGTTGAGTTGCGGAACTCAACGTCGCCATTTGCCTCGACACCAGAGCGAAGAAATTTAAATATATAACACATTTAAATATTTAATTTCCTTTCTGCCCCTGCGCCACGTCTGGCCTCGCAAAAACAACAAAATTGTTTAATTAACAAAAAACGTACATACCTAAATTTAATTACAAATTCGTAGAAGTAATATCATTAAGCTGTTTATTATAAGATAAAATAATACATACCTAGCTACGTAACTGATGTGAGATTGAATTATTCTATACTGTACAAAGAGACAATATTTTTTTAGCTTCAGGCTGTATCCCGCACGTAGCAGGGTAGGTAGAGGAAACCTGGGTGTAGTGTTATGACACTCCGTTCCTATTTAAACACTTCCATTCCCCATACAATCCACTCCAATTGCGTATTGCGTGACGGAACTCGACACCGCGCTTTGCCTCGATACTGGCCTTAAAAAAATATATATAACGTATAATTTATAGCTGTAACTAAAATTTATGCGTAATTGCTAAGAGATACTTACCAACAACATTATCAATATTGCGTTTATGTTTTTAAGTAACAAACAGAGGCCAGTCGTAACGTAGCGGCACAAAGTGTGACTGTAAAACCGACTGGTTGTGGATTCGATCCCCACTCGAGGAGATGAAATATTTACTTAAATTTATATTTCCGTTTTCTTCGCTCTGGTATCGAGGTTAAACCCTGCGTTGAGTTCTGCCACTCAACACACAATGCCTCCAGAATTCGGCAGAAAGTGGAGAACAGAGTGTCTTAACACTAAGTTCCCTCTGCCTACCCTGCTGTGTGCGGAATACAGCATGAAGCTGATTTGATTTATTTATCAATCAAAATCATTCAATTTAACTTAAAACTAAGTATATAAAGTAAGTAAATAATAAAGCAGTAAATAAAAATTAAATACCTATACGAATCGAATACATAACGTTAAACACAGTACGCTATCACAAGCGTCGTGCCAAGTGTCAGAGGGCGAGCTGATTACGCTCCTATAGCGTTGTTTACTTTACTGAATTTCGTCGGCGTTTCTGATCTTTCTTACGATTAAAAGAAACGAGTCGGCCCCTCTAATCATAGAATAACATTCTGCAACTTAATTAACTATCATGTTCATTATAATAATTTCGCAATCTTTTATGTAGATGAGAGGCCAGTCGTGGCGCAGGGGCACAAAGTGTGACTGTAAACGCGACAGGTTGTGGGTTCGATCTGAAATGAAATATTTATTTAAATTAATATTTTCGAGGCCAGTCGTGGCGCAGCGGCACGAAGTGTGACTGTATAACCTACTGGTTGTGGGTTCGATCCCTATTCGAGGAAATGAAATATTTATTTAAATTTATAATTACATTTCTTCGCTAGTGTCGAGGCTAAGCGCGACGTTGAGTTCCTCCACTCAACCCGCAATACCTCCAGAATTTCGCGGAAAACGAGAAACGGAGTGTCTTAACTCTAAAACTATTTACCCTGTTGTGGGGATACAGCGTGAAGCTGCAAATATATATATGTAAACTGGTTCTACGAGAGCTTATTTGATCGGTCAGTGACGTGAGCTTGCATATTATAATTAGTCGAAGCCAACGTGAGTAATGGTGTCGAAAATAACTTGTGGCGTTGGCGCCAAGCGGCCATCGCGGAGCCCCACGCCGCTCTCCGGTCTCCGGCTGCGCCCGCGCCGCGCTGCCGTGTCTCTCGTCCCATGACTTGAGCTATTTGTGACGCGGACAAATGACCGAGCTGCTAAATAAATAATTTATGGAGCACCTCGTTCGTCTCCCGGGCCATAATGGTTACATACGTTTTCTTTAAAATATAAAAAAATATATATATTAATATTACATTTCAAACTCATATATTAAACGACAAATTTAAAATTTACTGTGGCTAAAATGATAAAATATGATATGGGGCTTGAACTCTTAGTATATTTAGATTTTATAATTATACCAAGTATGTTGTGTATTTTTGTTATTAAAATAATCAAGTTAAAATAGTTTCGAATCGAATTGATTTAAACAAAGGAAAGTAAAATTAATCAGTGATTTTTTTCAGCTTCACGCTATATCCCGTATATAGCAAAGTAATCAGAGGGGACCTAATTTTGTGGGGATGGAATATCCGTTTCCACCAAATTTTTAAGGCATTGCGTATTGAGTGGCGGAACTCAACGCCGAAATGAATCATTCATCTATGTATATTAAATATTCATTGTGAGCGGAGTCGGTGGAATAAGAATAGGCAAAGAATCTTGAATGAACCAACAAAGACATCACGGTAAATTATTTTCTATTTGCAGTAAGGAAACAACTTGCTTGAAGGACCCGACTAACTTAATACGCATTGTCCTCTCAGGTAACAGATATGAAGGAGTTACCTTTACAAAGAGCATTGTTTTGTTTAACGTAGGTACTTACATTAAATCTTTCCTTTCAGAGATTTATGAATGAACACAATAAGTAAATTTCTAGTCAAACTTACGTTACTCTAGTCACTAGTGTGTGTAATGTAACTCATGCTCTACTTTTTGTATCATTCATAAATTTTTACTTTGAATTTGTTTTAAAAGATTTTTTTTTTTGTGAAATATTAAAAAAATCTATTTATTACAAGTAAGTGATACATAAAGGTAGAATATTAGGAACATTGTATAAATTAAATTTAACTTTAAAATTAAGTTTTTGTTAAAGTCTATCTACATACAATAAATACCTAATAATTTCAATCAAAAACATTTAAAAAACAAACAATTAACCAAGAAAAAATATAATAATATATATAAAAAAACTTCCTTAAGTTTCCACATCGGGTTTTCCTATAACATATGAATAGATAGAGTCACATTTCAGAAGAGTCACACGCAACACCTTTAATGACCCATAACCCAGGACCGTCGCTCCACGTTCGTGCCAAGAATAATTTTGACATCATCGCCAGTGCTGTGCCTATGCCTGAGTTTATGAGCCATCACATCCTCCGGCTGTGTCATAAACATGCACTGCATCTGGAAATGCAGATATTGTCCTAGGTTAAGACAATTTTGTTTTATGTAAGAACTAGGACTTTAAAAATTGTATTTTTTAAGTTAGTAGTTCCAATTCAATTTTTTGTCTTATTTCATGCGTTTCAATAGATTTCTATTAATAAATACATGACGCTATTGTCCTGCCGTGTGAGTGTGAATTGCCAAAAAGTACCTACAGAATCTCATATCATTAGGTTCCTTTTGATGACACGGCAAAATATTGTGTCGCACGTTGCTACTTCACGGTGATACTATTTTAAGAAGGTTTCCTTAATATTCACTTTGTGACTACCTCGAATGTGTGTACTTACTTACCTATATTTAAATAATTTATGTTTCTAAGTATCGAAGATAACATTTCAAAAAACATAATTGCAATAAGTACAAAACGTTAAATTAATTGCCAATTAGAAGTTACAATGCATAAACAACAAAAAATATCTAAAAAAATATAGTATAAAAACTTTATGTACTTCTTTCTATATAGAGTTACAAGTAGATATAAAAAGTTACCAGTCCAGTACTAAAGTTACAAGTATAGTAATAAGGTAAACATTTTTAACATTTTTAAAGTGTTCTTCCACACTTAGGAAAAAAAAATACTTATTTAGAAAATGTATAAAAATTTGAACGTAGCGGGACTCAAACCCGCGCCTCCTGGAAACCGACCAGGATTTTCTAAATAAGGTAAACATTTATAATTAAAATTGACTAAAGTAAGTCAAACGGAAAAGAAATGAAATTCGTCGTGATGTTGCGACTGATTTAAAACCGGTGCAGGTAGTCAGTAGATTATGCATTTAGAAGAGAAAGTTTTTTAAGTCCAACTCATGTCAATAAAGGGGTCACTTAGTGTGTACTTTACTTTTTTTGTAACTTTTAGATAAACACAAATAAATAAAATTTTGTTTAATTTTAATTAGATTAAGTATATTTTGGCATAGACAGTACTTCTCAATAATTAAATATTTTTTAACTGTAATAGTAATTATTAGATGCTAGTCGTGGCGCAGGGGCACAAAGGTTTTTCTGTAACTGGGTTGAGGAAATTTATTATTATTTATGAATATTTTCATTTCTTCGCTCTGGCACCTAGGCAAAAGCCTGACGTTAAGTTCCGCCACTCAACACAGCGTGCCTTGAAAAATTTAATGGAAAGTGGAGAGCGGAGTGTCTTAACACTAGATTCCATCTGCCTACACTGCTGTGTGCCGAATAAAGCGTGAAGCTAATTTTATATTATAACTATTTTATATTTCTTCAAAATATAAAATAGTTATAATACAAAATATTTCTTAAATTTAAAAACAAACACAAACAAGAATTCACAAAATAAAAAATTACATACAGTATACATTACAATACCACAAAGTATTTATTTGTTGAACTGTTGAGCTAGCAGACTCCAAGTCGCTACCGCCACGCCAGACTGCGCGTCGCCGCTCGAGTACGTCGCATATAGGTACGCGTGCAGTGTGCACGGAACGAGCCTCTATCTTGATTCTATATGACAAATTATTATTTTTTTAGGCCATGCTGTTTATTCTGTAGTGAAATATGATAATAATAGTACAATACTTTATTGCTTAAATAAGAAAATATAAGAATACAGTTCATTATTATAATGACAGACAAATGTGCAATGGCGGCCCTTATAACTATTACTGATTTCTTACAGACAATCAAAATAAAATGGGATTTAATTTATAAAAGAAGGAAGAAGACGAAGTCTATACAAAGAAATAAAATTATACTAGAATTTGTATTAACACAAAGTAACATACTATTCGATATATATTTATTTATATACATTTATGAGGCCGGTCGTGACGCAGTGGCATAAAGTGTGACTGTAAAATCGACTGGTTGTGGGTTCGATCCCCACTCGAGGAAATGAAATATTTATTTACATTTATATTTTCATTTCTTCGTTCTGGTGTCGAGGCATAGCGCTTCGCTGAATTCCGCCACCCAACGCAACGCAATGCCTCCAGAACTCGGCGGAAAGTGAGAAATGGAGTGTCTTAACACTAGATTCCCTATGCCTACCCTCTATATGCGGGATACAGCGTGAAGCTGATTTATTTTATTTATTTTATACACATATATGTAACAACTAAGGCAAAACAAATAAACAAGGCAATCTCTACCAATAAGAGCTGTGCAAAGTCAGCACAGATGCCGCGAGGACGCAATTGCGCAATTGAGCTCGATTGGCATCCACAATCACTATATACAAAACAATTAATAATAATTGTTATCAATTGCACACTCACTCAGTCATTTAGTGCACACAAGTGGAATAGTTGGATGATAGAAATAGATTTCACAATAATTTACTTTATAATCATAGGTACTTATTGATTATAGCAACTTACAATTTTTTTTCCTTCCCCTATTTTATACTAATAGTATAAAGCTGATAATTTCGTTGGGATGGATGTGTTAATCTCAGGAACTAATTCTTTTTTTTTGTGTTGGTACTCGGATGGTTCATTTATCGACGAACATTATACGTTTCGATGTAAAGTACTGTATCTGTGTTCAAAGATTTCATGGGTCCTCATAATGTGTCGTACTCATATGTCATAAACACCTCTTAGTTATTGTCGTGGACCACGTGGACCACTGACGCCACAGATAAAAACTAATTAAATAAATATATTTATCAAAGAAAATTCCTTTATTTGTAGATATTACGTCATATATTTTATAGTTAGTATTTATCTACAGATCAAGTTGCTTGCTTTAGCTGTGTGTGTTTTTTTTAATGAAGAATTTTTATTAAGTGAAGCATTACTATAAAAATATTATTTCTTATTTTTAAATTGGTATCCAACTGTCCCCAAAAAATCACGTCACATATATTATATTGTTTAAATTATTCCCAATGTCATTCGACGCGTGACATGACATTTATATAATAACAAAGTCAACCAGATGCCAAATAATTAGATTAGACTTCTAAAAATATTAAATAATTGCACAGGTGTTATATTATTATTATTATTTAAACGACATTTTTATTTTTATTTTCTAATTTTGTATTCTATATTTTAATTCCCATATTGAACGCCTTTGCCTATTCAATGTAATGTATAATTCGCCATTTGCAAACGTGCGTCATCTAAACGTCAACGTAGATTAATCATACTAATAATAATTATTAGTAATAATATATTTATTATGTGAATGTAAGTTTGTTTGTATTATGTATCATGAAACTTTGTAAGATTTTTTATTTTTAAAAAATATTATCCCTTAGAAAAATAAGTATAAACAAGAGGAACCGCGTTTGAGCCTTTAGTTTGAAATAATTAATAATTATATTTTTGCCTTGTGTTCGATATATTTCTATGGAAGGCTATAGACTTTTAACGCACACTATCATTGACACTGCACTTACTACTAAACCAATAATATTTTAATATATTATATCTAATTTTGAAAGCACATAATGTATAAGCAAAGAGTAGGTAAATTGTTGTTTATTTAACTATGGTAGGTAAATGCGTTTGTTAGATAATGTATGAATAACGTTTGTTATTTTATAATTATGGGAAATTTATTATTTTGACTCTCTCACAATTTTAATTTATTTAAATAAAATTAAATTTCCAAGAAAAAAGTATCTGACAGTATTATGCATTGCATTGACTTTGAACTTTTTGAGCGTAATCCACTATATTTTTTTTAAACTTATATTTTTTTATAAGTTAGCGGATGGGCTGTGATTATTGTTAAATCGAGGATCAAACAGGTAGGAGAAGATAGACGCCGGCGCTACCTGCCCCTGCAATGTAGCGCCATAGTTAAAGTAAAATACAAGTTAGTAAACAACTCTCTTTATTAATATAATAATAATAATTATAATCTGCATAAGTGTAGGTGCGCTTTATAAACCCCACATATAAAAATACATTTTTTACTCTTATAATAATTATACACAAAAATAGATTGTCATCTTGTAATGACGGCATAATGCACTATGGCGACGTGTACGTTAAGGCACGGTGTTGGAGGGCTACGCCCCGGGCGGCGCCTGGCGGGCGTCGTCGACTAGATCACAGAAGGACAGGGGTGGAGCCCCGCGGGCCGCTTCTCATCTGAGCGGCGCCGAGAAGGAAGGAGCGGCGGAGCACCAGCGCGGCGCGCACGCGGCCAGCGAGCAGCCCGCGGCGCTCTGCACCGGCACGAACGCCGATACGTGCACACCGCTGAGCACCGGCAGCGAGGCCAGCGACGGCCGCTTCTCCGAGGGGTCTTCTAATAGGTACGGCCTGAATAGCTTAAAGGGTTTGCGTGGCTGAGGCTGCTCGGGGACGCTCGGCGGCGCGTAGGTCAGCACCGGCGTGGGCGCCGGGGGCAGACGGCGCACCGACAGGTCCATGGGCTCCGTGGAGGGCGGCAGCACCGGGACCGGCGCTGCTAGGGGGGTAGGCACTTGAACGGCAGTGGGTAAGGCGGCGGGCGGCGGCGACGGCAGGCGGGCACTCTCCGGGGAGCCCACAGAGTAAGGCGGCGGCGAGGGAGCCGGCTGCGGCGCTCTCCTCAGGAGCGCGGCTCGGAGGGCAGGCTCGGCTTGGAGCCATTTTTGTATTTGGCGGCGGTGGATTCCGAATTTTCTTGCAGTTGCACGTTGATTTCCGCGACACTGAGAATCGCGTCTGTACGCGTCGAGAACTTGGAGCTTGAACTGTGGTGGGAAGATGCGGCGGGATCCAGCGCGACCCTCCGTGCGGCGGTCCGAGGGCGCGGGGGCCGAGTGCGTGTGGGCGGCGGCCATGGCGGTGTGTACGTGTGCGCGTGGTGGCGGTCGGCGCCGAACTGACTGTGCCCGGCTGGCACGGCGCGGATGTCGGCCGGCGCGCCCGCTGCCCGCGGCGCATACCGCTCCGACGTGAGCGCGCGACGCGAGCCGCGTATACACCTAGGACGTGCTCACACTGCTCACACTGCTCACACTGCTCTTGCCGATTATTTTGTATACTAACTAAACACAATTATACTACAGAAACGTTTAAGAAAATAAGTAACTTAATAAAAATAATAATAATACAGCTTCACGCTATATCTCGCAAACACCAGTGTAGGCAGAGGGAACCGTAGCGTTAAGATACTACGTTCCCCGTTTTTCGCCGAAATCTGGTGACGTTGCCTGTTGAGTTGTGAAACTTATTCTCGACACCAGAGCGAAGAAACGGAAATATTCAATATTTCATTTCCTCGAGTGAGGATCGAACCCACAATCTATTGCGTTTACAGTCAGACACTTATGTCCCTGCGCCCTCCTAGCAAGTAGAAGTATTACAAAACAATTTTAATTTTAAATTAATTATTTACTTTTTGAGTTTTGAACCAACATTTTGCACTTAAAGTAAGGGAAATAATAATGCATAAACTTGGAATCATAATCGTAACAAAATTACGTATATTAATTGTAATAAGTATCTAAAGAAGCACAAAAATCTGTAATAAAGTAAGTGTTCAATTAAAAACAAATTTAAATGGCACATGTGAACGAGCCTTGAAGCATTAATCTCGCCTCATTCTCGGCGTGAAAAAATGCCGCAAGTGGGAGCCGATAGCACGTAGCGCCACGATTGCTGTCTCCCTCTGACGCACGCAGCGGGCGGCGCGCGAGCGAGACGGCGAGCGCCGTGCCTCGGTCGCTGCCACATCCGTTTACGAAACAAGTTTGCATGCGGCGTTGCCAGCGCGCGCGCGGGCGGCGGGCGGCGGGCGGGGGGCGCGGGGCGCGGCGCGGGCGGACAGGAATGCGCGCGGCGCGGCAACGCCGACGTCCGCGGCAGACAGGGTGTCGCCGGCCCGCCGCCGCAGACAGGCCGTCGCTCAGCGGCGCTAGGCCCGCGTCCCCCGCCGCCCGCGCGCGCCCCCCTCGCTCGCCCGCAGCGCCGCACCGAACATCAACAAGTTATTTCGGCGCGGCCCGTCGCGGGTGCAGAAGGGCGCAAGCGACGCGGCGCGGCGGCCCGCTTGCGTCGTTTGGAGGTGGGCTCGCGCCTTAGCGTTAGCGCCATCGCCGTTTCGAGGAAAGTTGTTTATTTTTTGTGTGAGCGACGGCCGCCTGCCGCGCCTGCCTGCCTGCCCGCCTGCCCGCCGCGCGTCCGGCGACCATGACTCCTCTTGCACGCTTAGAACTTTTATAATATTAACGTATTTAAATAAATAGGTGCCAAATAGTTACCTATGTGACAAATAAAAATATAATTATTATTATTTATACTTTAACTTACTTGAAATAAAATAAGGATCGCCTTACCATTTATTATAATTTAAACTTAACTTAATATGACAAATAAGTATCTTGTTTTATACTTATTACGTAATTACTTAATAATTTTATAATTATGAGTGTGTGCTGTACAGTCATGTACGTCCAAGATATAAAAATTACAAGTAACTGTTATAGGAAAATTATAATTTTCCTTTTTCCTATATGGTATCTTGTATATTTCTTATAATACGAGGCATAATATAGAAAGATATTAAAAATTTAACCGCAGTTTTAAAATTGCCATGCACTAGGTGCTATGTTTTTAATATATTTTTATGCAATTTTATATTTTATATATCTAAATAAATGTAGATATATTTTTAAAAATAGTTCAAACAGGTACTGAAGTATACGACCTAAATATTATTCACTTTTTAGGGTTCCGTACCTCAAAAGGAAAAAAAAGAGTACTTTATTGTCCTGGTCAAGATTATTTTAAATTTATCTTGAGATGGCCTGCAAGTATCAAACTGAAATTAATATCAAATATTGAAGTCTACGATCCCTTGGAACCCAGAAAAAGCAAAGCTTCAAAGCTAATACAAACGAAGCGTACGAGTATCTACATCGTTTTTCTTGCATTATGTATGAAATTTGCCAAATAATCAAAAACTATAGGTGCTCTTCGTGGAGTTTCAGTTCTGACATTTTACAACGAGCTTAGAACTTACAATATAAATAAAGGAAAAATTCCAAAAAGCGAACATTGCCATACTTATATTTGTATTGACTTTTATACAAAAGAGTGCATACTGCCGATAAATAAAATTGACCATTTTATGCGCAACGTTATCGAAAACTATAAATATCCTACGAAATACTTCACCAAATTATGAAACTTAATAAGAAGTGAGGGCTTGCAGTTGGTATAAATAAAGGAAAAATCCGAATAATGGAAAATTATATTTATATAACTATTAAAGGCGGAAAAACTTTGGAACTTATATTTGAAGTTAATATTGGTATTTAAATTTGATATTGATATGGAACCCTCGGCGGACGAGTCCGACTCGCACTTGCCCAGTTTTTTTCTATTTATTATTATATTTATGTATAATAATATATTTTCTAAATAAGTGTGCCTATATAATAATTTCGCTTAATATTAACTAGATCAACTAAAGTAGGAAGCAATTAATTATTTATTACAATTTTATCTTTTCAGTGATGTTAAAACGGGCTTATAATACTTTTTAACCATACTTCCTAGCTTTCCAATTAAATCCAATTAAGTTATTAAAGAATTCGTACCAAGAATTTGAGACAAAAAATAAGAGCATGTGACCGAAAGCAACAGTCAAATAGATAGATATTTTTTGTTTTTTTTTAGTTTCACGTCGCGTCCCACACATAGCAGGGTAGGCAGAACCTGTGAACCTAGTATACCATTTTCCACCGAATTCTTGAAGCATTGCGTGTTAAGTTGCGACACTCAACGCCGCATAGAGACTTGGAAAGTTTATGAGTGTAAGGGTCAGGTAAACGTACCTCAGGTAAAATATATAACACTAGGTGTTACTCGCGGCTTCACCCGCGTGGTAAATGGAAATAACTTAAGTTGTTGCAGCCGTTTTAATAATTTATGAATGAAATTTTGCTGTATCTTGAACAAAGATAACTTCCTATAACGACCAAATAACAATTGTTCATTATTATTTCAATAAGGAATGCTAACTCTGACTCAACTGACTCTTACACCGAGATGATTCTCATTTCTTATTGTTTTTTTGCTATGAAAATCTATCGTACACAAATAAGGGCATGTGACAAACAAGCTTACAAACTGGTAATTGAAACCGCCATGACATCACCATGCTAGAATAATTCCATAGTTTTTGCTGAGCTTCTTTGATTATTACAAGGTCGGGCTCTAACCATCCCACATGTAAATATAATGCGTAGTAGGTAACTACTGTGTTATGCTAGCTACTTGTTAGAGACAATGGCACTCTTGCCAACTATAATTAAGTACAAATACGATAATAATATGCTTCGTTTAATATGTATTTTAACCATAGTAATAAATAATGATAGGTGAAAATTCCAAATTGAATAAAATAAACTAATTTAGTCACTGAATGTAAATAGCTTTTAGATATAATGAATATCTATTTTTTTTTTAACCTCACACGTACATACCCGCACATAGCTGGGTAGGCACAGGGAACCTTGGATCTTAGTGTTAAGATTTGGTTGCCCACTTTCCGCCAAATTCTTCAAGCAGTTGAGGAACTCAACACCGCGCCTTGTCTCGTTATCAAAGCGAGGAACTGAAAATACGAGATATTTCATTCTCCCGAGCGGGAATCGAACCCAAAATCGTAGCGTTTACAATCGCAAGGTACCTCTAAGCTACGATTGGCTCGATGTATACCTATATTTTACAATTTCCTTTAACATTAATTATATGTATATGAAACAAGTTTATAAAGAACATATTTCGAATATTAGTATGCTGTTCTGGTATGTGCACCAATGACTATATAAAGAAAGTTCTTATATGGCTACCTATAAATATTTGCATCGTGAGTCTTACACATTGCTAAAGCTGACGAGGTGTCCTCGGAACGGTTCTAGTACTATTCATATAAACAATATACCTACCTAATACCTATACATAGGTACTACCTACCTAGGTTTAGTATTTCAGTGAAACAAAGAAATATGATATTATAGAATAGAATAACTTAACTGCATTAGATATTATATATAAAAAACAAACATCATATAAAAAAACTATTCGTTACCGTGTCTTTCATTATTTGTTTTTGACAATTTTATTTACTTAAATAATAAATAAATGTTCATATACAAGAAGTGACACGTGAAGTGCCTATGTATGTCACAACATTTATACTTTTACCATAATCACTTATTTTACCTACTGTATGCTTAAAAATATAAGTAATATATTTCCTTTCGGTGTCAAAGCAATTTACTTATGTCAGGAGTATCCTTCAAATATAATTATAATAAAAAAAAATCACTTCACGCTATATACCACACATAGTAAAGTAGGCAGGGGGAACCTAGTGTTAAGAAACTGCGTTCCGAACTTCCCGCCGAATTTTTTCGAGGCATTGAGTGTTGAGTGGCGGAACTCAACGCCGGGCTTTTACCTTGGTGCCAGAGCGAAGAAATGAAAATATTAATAAATAATAATTAAGAACCCTCGAGTGAAAAACGAACCCACAACCATCACGTTACAGTCACACCCTTGTGCCCCTACATATTAAAAATCAAGCTTAATTTTGGGCCTCCATCCTCCATTATTAACTTTACTAATCCACTGGTTCTCAAATAGTTAGAATTGTACGCGTGAGTCGTTCTTCAGACAAGAGGCCGCCGATCGTAAAATGAGTTAATAGGTATATAGTCCCACAGACACATCGTCGCCGTTGCCTGTTCGCCATACCAACTATACTAGCGCGTATATAAAAAGCCGTTTCACCGTGTTCATCAGTTTGCCATTATAGTACTTATTTACATACAAATAAGAACTAAAATGGCAACGCTAGCTACAAACTATAACATTCTTCACTGATATGAATTGATATCTTTAATGACAGCAAGTATAAATCATATAAGCAAAATCAAGTCTATTTTAAACATGATAAAGTTTAAAATCGATTGTGAGTAGAGTCCCAAGAGAGTGATGGAGGCTAAGTGTGAAGCACACGTGCGTTCAAACGTCACCCAAATGGGGACCAGTTCCAAGTCGATCGTATATCTCCTGAGATCGTTGCTTTGATACGAGATTCTTGGGAAACGGAATGGACCCACGCCATATTAAATTCCAATTGTTTTAGTTTTTATTCCTATACTGTATCACTATAAAAAAAGTATTCTTATATATAAGAAAAGGTTTATGAGTCGAAATGGTTTTTTAATGAATAAAGAAATTCTTATAATAGTTATGTGTTATCAGCATGATAAACAAAACGTTATGTTTTTACATTTTTTGTATTGTTCCTTGCTCTAATGTATATTTACAATTTTTTTTAATATTTGTTAGGTACTTATAACCTAACGCCTTAGCAAGGTGTGTTTTTAGTATTTATTTTATACATTCGACAATAAAGAATAATTACTTAACTTAATAAATACAAAAAAAATAGCTTCACGCTGTATCCCTTCACACAGCAGGGTAAACAGAGGGAACCTAGTGTTAAGACACTCCGTTCCCCACAGATCTTCTCTAGTGGGGATCGAACCCACAATCAGTCAGTTTTAAAGTCACACTTTGTGCCCCTGCGCCACAACTGGCCTCGACTTAATAAATATTTTCATATAATAATCTATATATGTTTGGTCGGTTAGGTTACCAACTAATATTAAATGTAAAAGATTTATTTATATTATACTATTTAATATACATTGAATTACTAAAATCTTGTCTCATACGAAGAAAAAAGCCAGTTTTTTATAAATTTTGCGATGACACAGAGTATCAACTTGCCATGTAAGATTTAGAATCACGTCCACGTGGCTTTCCATGCAACCGGTTTATGATCATCTCACCTCACCTGTCTCTTCTACTCTCGGTTGTCGGCTGTGCCTTGCCATTGCTTTCTACGACATATAAGGGGAAATAGCAATAAATACGATGTTCGATGTAGCTTTCAAATTCTTGTTTTGTGACAAGAAGTTCTCACGAAACTGTTTTGTATGTTGTAATTTTATTTATGTACTTAAATTATTCTTAAATATTTATTATAGCAAACTAAGTGCTTACTTCATAACCAAAAGAATATATATAAAGCATTATAATAATAATTATGATAGTAGAGTTGTAATAAAGATGTTCTCCTGTCAATTTCCTATACGTTTAATATAATATTATTGCTATTTTTACTTTTGCATCTTCTGTATCTTTTGAAATAATCTATTTGCCACCATTTCACACTCTAGTTTCGCCTGCTTAGTGTATAATGTGGATATTAAACTAACATCCTCTTTTACCAATCCATTTTTAAAGATATATCTTTTTCCAAAATTCTAAGCGCAGCCTGACAAGTTTCAACTGTTTCAACAGCATCAATAATTTTACTATAAAGAAATCATTATTTTATTCGTATTTTATATGATAAGGTATTTCGTTGAAACGGTTTTCTAAACAAATTCAGGTCTCAATGATGAAGGGAATTTGATCATATCTTAGATGTGTCAAGTAAATGTTCGCCTACCTGGCTGTGAGCGTGGTGAAATGCGTGTAGGATGAGTAGCAAAACTGGCAAGCCGTGGAGGACGCCGGCGCCCGACAACCGTTACCCGTATAAAAACTTTTAAATTAAAAACTTATTTCTCTATATTATATATTAAATATTATATATTAAATATTATATAATTGCTTGCCTTTTCATACATTATCAAAAAAAGACTGTCTTTTTTCTTCTGTTGTCAATTAGAACTGTATTATCCATTATTATTAGAGAGTACTCTAATACTAGTTACAAAGTGATAATTAGGAAATTCTTAATTTATAATTTAACTCAATTATTTATCGTAACCTCCAACTTTAATAACAAATTATAGTTATCTTAGCATACATATATATATGACCCATAATAAACATGAATTGCACATTAATTAGAATATTATTCCATATATGTTTTCAGAAACATCAATCTGGCAATAAATCAGCTTCACGCTGTATCAAAAAAATGTGTACAGAATAGAACAAATTACAGATTTATTATTAAATATTTGCACAGTGGTGCCATACGATTGCATCAACCATATACATACATATACATGGATATTATAAGTAGCTATAAAACATAATATATCGCGCTACAAAATACAACTAAATAAGTAGAAACATCACATCCCCATACATTGCTTTGTTACTTAACGCATCAGGAATCAGCTTAGAACGAAACCCCGCAATGACGTGGCAACATACAGAATGACACACGATCGAGTGCAGTTAAGTACAAGTCGTGTGTGCGTCAATACTGTTCTATTATATCACTTAGTTCGTTGATCGCGTGTGGGTACCGGGTAGTGGGTGCGTTTTATGAATAAACAATACCTATTCTATAGGTATTGTTTATTCATATTGAAGCTAGTCGTGGCGCAGCGGCATGAGGTGTGATTGTAAAACCGACTGGTTGTGGGTTCGATCCCCACTCGATGAGATGAAATATTTACTTATATGTATATTACCATTTCTTCGCTCGAGCTTGTCGAGGTTAAGCGCAGCGTCGAGTTCTGCCACTCAACACGCAATGCCTCCAGAATTCGACAGAAAGTGGGCAACGGAGTGTCTTAACACTAGGTTCCCTCTGCCTACCCAGCGTGAAGCTGATTTTTTTTTTATTCTATAGGTAGACATTCACTCACTTGCACAAAGACGTACAGTCACTTGCACAAATAATGTTATGCGCTAGTTATGCGTATTTGCAATATCGGTATCGCTGATTTCATATCTAAGAAGTGAGGACGGAGGCGCCTACGTGCTGGTTCGCGCGTTGACTGCTATTCTACATGAATTATTCATTATATCAAATCACTATGTTATAGCTATGTTACTTAGCTATAGGTATATTAATGACTTTTTTAAATGTTTTTAATTCTTATCTCTGTTTATATATGAATGTATGTACCTTATACATTATATGGTTTTACTGGAAAACTGTCGTAAAAGGTTATATATTAAACTATATTTAAGTAGTAAAATAAGTTTACCATAAGTTCAAGTACGGTGAATATCATTATACTAGTTCATTCAATGTATTTTGTATAACTTGTAAGTTATAACTACTACTAAGTATTCTTGAAAAGAAATAATAGATAGTTTTAATAAAGGATCAAATCCTTTCCTTTCTTAAAAAATGAAAAAAAAAGTTCCTTCAATAAATAATGTAAAAAAAATATATGAACAAATACGTTAAAATAATGACGTCTTAGACCATTATGACTATATATTGTAAATTATTTTAAATATTACAGTCACATGTCAATGAATCACGAAGAACTGCGTATAACATAATAATTCTGTTTCCTGTGACCTCGTATAACGTAGGCAGGTTTTAACATGTGTTATGTAGAGCTGCATTGTGCAACGGTGCGCGGGCGCCGGTGCCCGGTGGCGCCTAGCCAGCGGACCACGGCCGTTTATTTGTGATACAATCTATTTGAGTTTCTCTTCTGCTCGATCGATCTATTTAAGTATTTCATATACTAGTTTCACGCTCTATCACGCTTACAGCAGGGTAGGCAGAGGGAAACTAATTTCAAGACACTTTTGTCTTCGTAATAATTCATTCCTTCGAAGGGAATCGAACCCACAACCGTCGCGTTACAGTCACATCCTTGTGCCCTTGTGCCACGACGGCCTCAATTAAGTATTTTGATAATATAAGTATATCGTTGTCATAATAAGTAGGTACTCGCTGATTATTGTTGTCATCGTCCTTCACGATCCATTCTTATCTTATCTTATTAATTGTTGTTTAGATTATATAGAAATATGTGCAATGTTGTAATTATTTGAAAATAAATATAGATGACGAACAGGAGTCGCTACACCACACTGCCCCAGGCCCAAGCGGATGTCGATAGCATTACGCTACGTTGACATCATACAAATATATATCCACTCGAACTGTAGATAACGTGGGAAAATTCCAATTGCACCACAAATCCTGTGTTATGGCTGGTAGTCTTTAGGGAACCTAACATACACTAGGTTAAGACACTATACGATGCAATTACGAATAATTTAACCTGAATTATCTTATATATTAATAGTTATAATTTTAAAAATCTATTTGAAATGAATTCTAGTTTTAGGTATGTAGCGTTACAATATTTTGAATAAAATTTTGTCGAGTTTGGGTCAGCGCGCAGTGAGAGGAAACCAGTTTGGCCGCGCCCGGCCGTGGGCGTCTGCCCGCCATGCTGCCTGCCGCGCCTAGCACACGGAACTTGCTTCTCGAGACCACAGATATATATACCTATCTATACTTCTATAACATATAATATAACATCCAAATTTTACAAGGTCATGCTTGACCATCTCTTCGCTTCGAGCGCCATATCGTGTTAACGGCTTATATGTATAAAACTGTTTTTTTTTTCGTTATTTCTTAATATTTTATTTGATTCTATATACTCGACGACATCGCTGTTTAAATTTTGGAATATATTTTATATTTCTTATCATGTAAGTTTTTTAGAAAATCGTACATAGTCAAGCTTACAACATTTATGCAAAATAACTAACGAAACGGCTAATGTCTAAATCATAATAAATTCTTATTATAGAATCTAAATTGAAATTATAATTAATTTTGAAAGGTAATATTATTATAAATACTATGAAATAAATTTAATTAATCCTTAAATATACAATAATTAATTAACTATTTGTATTTCACATTGTATTTAAACTTATTTCTGTTATTGTAACTACCAGTAACATTAAACACAGCAGTAAATATGTAATCACATCTTTTCAACGTAGCGGGACTCGAACCCGCGCCTCCTGGAAACGGACCAGGTTCGAAATAAGTAACATATTTTTAAACTAATAACAATCACTATATTTAAAAAAAAGTACTTATATATATCTAATATTCATAGCCACTTTTGAATGAGTTGCGTTGGTCACAACACAAAATATAACCGCCGCCGCAACAGGTTGTGATTTTGTTAGAGCTTGGTCCGTTTAAACGCTTACAAAAAAAAAATAAGGTGCCAATAAAAGGACGGAAACCCATTGTTTGGTGTCATTCTGGTATCAAGAATTCCAGAGAAAAAAAAGCACAGGCACCCTTTGGAAACGGCCGACGTGGAGCACAATGAGGCCTTTGTGGACTCAGGCGCCGAACGGTCTGGCGGCGCGGCGCGGAGCACGAGGCCGCCGCCGCCGCGTCTGGCGCTCTCGCCGTCCATGCTCAGCGCTCACGCCGCTATCCCGTACGTATTAGGTTCCATATTTGTTCGAATTACTTTTTTTTTAACAACGGAGCTAAATAAAATTACTTCCCGGATTATTATTGTGTGTGGCTAGTAATGTGTGTGTGTGCGAAATGTAATGAATGTTCGCGTGCACACTGTGTACGGTCGGTTAAATATAGTCAGTCGCTAAATATATTCAAGTCTTATAATAACATACACGCTACCTTTTATTTGTGCGTAGCCCCATAACACTTTATAGGATTAACTATTTTATGAACAATAGATAAATAGAACTATTTTATGTATAATAGACAACTAGAACTAAAATTAAATTAAAATTAAATCAGCTTCACGCTGTATCCTTTACAGCGTGGAGGCAACCTAGTGTTAAGACACTCTGTTCCCCATTTTCTGCTGAAGTTTGTAGGCATTGTATGTTGAGTGGCAGAACTCAACGCCGTATTTACTTTATGTGTTTGAAGTTTTCTTTTTCCTTATGACATTGTTTTGTAATAAAAATAACAATTTGCTAATATTATCAATTAATTTAAAATTCTAGTTTTAGTTTCTCTTTTATTCTTATCTAATGAGCGTTTCCATTTTCCCTTCTATTTTCATTTATTTTCCATGTACAGGTGGAGACTAATTGTAACTTTAACATATAACTATGTATATAAAGGTTATAAAGCCATACGCATTCATAGCATAGTAAGAAACATTGAAAATGCACTACTAACCAAGTGTTAACATGCCAGTTGTTCTAATATATATATATATAGGTACTTATTAGTCATACATACATCACACCACCTCACGCTCAAACGTAGCTATAGTATAGAGCACTGGTTCCCAACCAATGGTCCGCGGACCACCAGTGGTCCGCAGAAGCCTAAATATGGTCCGCGAACGATTTTAGGTTTATGACTGGGGATAGTGAGGCGAAGTTTCTGTTTGATTATCACAGTTATTTTTCATTATACCCACATGCATAGTGGTCCCCTGCTAGCAAGAATGATATAAAAATGGTCCTTCATCAAGAAAAGGTTGGGAGCCCCTGGTATAGAACCTATACTAGCCACCAACTATACAATATTTTCTTATCTACACTTTAAAATTGCCTTAAAGTAAATATTCAGGTTGCTTATGTCATCAACTCATTAAAATATTTAAGTTTTTATATTTATATTATAAACACTTGTATTGGTAAATTATGGTACTTATTAAATTTACATTAAAATTTATTTACCTTTATATTTTAATTTCTTCGTTCTGGTGTCGAGGCATAGAGCGGCGCTGAGTTCCGCCACTCAACACGCAATGCCTCTAGAACTGTACGGAAAGTGGGGAACGGAGTGTTCTCACTAGGTTCCTTCTGCCTACCCTGCTGTGTGCGGGATACAGTGTGAAGCTGATAAAAAAAATATCCTAGTATGTTTTACGTAGATCATATGAGGTATTTAAGTGAAATTTTTATATTAATATTAAAGTGGTATCTATTGAACTATTGTATTTTTATGAATGTAAGAATTACCTAAAATATAATTTCGATAACTATTTACTTAAGAACTTTATATGAGGCTAGTAGTGACGCAAGAGCACAAAATGTGACTGTAACATCGACAGGTTTTGGGTTCGATCCTCACTCGAGGAAATGAAATATTTGTTTTATATTTTCATTGCTTCGCTCTAGTGTCGAGGAAAAAGCGCGGCGTTGAGGTCCGCCACTTAACACATAATACCTCCAGAACTCGGCGGAAAGTGGTGCTATGTGCGCAATACAGCGTGAAGCTGATTTATTTTAAGAACTTAATATAATCAATGACAAAATGACATAAATCAGGAAATTTTAAAAAATCAGTAGTAAACTAAATAGCATTTATTTTAATTAAAATATAACATTCTATAATGGAAAATAATTTAAAACTTCCATTTATATTTAGAATGATTCAATTAATTATGATGGTTCGGATTCTCTGTTTCAAATCATCTCAACACACGCCTTTTTATACTTTGAAAAACATGTGTGTATCCGAATATTTTTAAATCATAAAGTATAATCATAGTAATATATTTTTTTGTTGTTAAATAGATACACCGATCACAAATATAATTTTACTAAGAGTATAAGCTTCTGTTCTATTACTGAGAAACAAATTAAACCATCGACTTGACACTTTCTGCATTTGTTTTCTTCATTCTTTTTATTGAAGTTGTCTAACTTCATAGAAAAAGCAATATAACAAAAAGTAATTACACTACTTTGTAAGTTGTAAGTAGTTGTAGCTATTGACCATATATAGAAAATATAACGTAGAACAATGATATCAGTACAAAAAATTCAATGAAATAGCGTGATTCGAAACAGTTTTTAACGTACACATGTGCAAATGTATGTAACTAATATAATTGTAAAGACAATTGTTCTAACTTTAATTAATATTAGCTACTATTGTTCTTGAAAAGATTTTTTTTTCACTTGTATCCCGCACTTCACGCTGCATCCCTTTGTGCCTAGTCACTAGTGCTAAGACACTCAGCTCCCCACTTTCCGTCAAATTCTGGAGGCCTTGCGTGTTGAATAGTGGAACTCAACAAAAAAACATTAAATATTTAATTTCCTCGAGCGGGAATCGAGCCCACAACCTGTCACTTCACAATCACACGCTTGTGCCCCTGCGCCGCGGATGATCTGCAAGAGATATTTTATAAATATTTAAAATGGACGGCGGCATCCATAAAAGAGTCTTGTAACATATTTGTTAACAAAAAGCTGTTTTAAAATCGTCAGCTTCTGCTAATTGGATATTTGCAGTATGGTGAGACTTGGGAGTATCATTTAGAAGGCGGCTGTTACTAATTTGGCGGATGTCGCGACGTTTCCGCCACTGCAAAGGGGGACGGGATTTTTTGCTTATGTTAAACGAACAGCGAAAGAATGCGCCGCTGTATTTTAGTTTGGACAAACTTTTCACTTTGGTTATGCTGATCTTAGGCAAACTTTCTTCTTACATTTAAAAAGATTTGTACATAGATTGTTAATCCGATTTAGATAAATGTGATTCGTTTATTTAAGCATATAAATAAATTATTATATAAATGGAAAATTTTGTGAAATTATAAGAAAACATTATATTACCATAATCTCGTGTATACAATATACTTACATTGTGTCGGCAAAGTACGATTATTTTAGTGTCTGTAATATTTTTATGCAAACTTTGTATAAACTATTTGTATTATAGTAGTAGCATCGTTTCCGCAGTATTTTTTTAAAATCTCCCAGTGCTCTCCTACTCTCCAAGGAACCAACTTGAGTATATTTTTTAATATTTTTTATTGACTTTGGTTCGGTAAGTTCTGTCATCTGTTAATGTTATTTCTTTCTTAGCTGGCACCGACTTAAAAAATAACGTATTTTAAATAGTAAATAGATAGTATCAATAAAACAAAAGTTATATTTTGATTTTTATTTGTGCCTATTCTTGTCATCTGCTGAACACACAGACTTACACCTCAATATACTCACAAATTTTAAAGAAACAAAAATTCTAAATCCTTAATATAACTTGAATAAAACAAAATATCTTCGCTTTTGTATATTTTTTGTTTTTGTTAGGTTTTACAAGCAGCGTTGAGTTCCTCCTCTATTTTGAAATCGGTTAAAAATCAAAAGTAATTGATATTACTTTTAACATTTATAGACGCTCCTAGATAATTTTATATTGTTATTAAGTTAATTTAATAATCTTTACCTAATATACAAGTTAATAAACAAATAAAAGGTAGAGTTCAAGGAAATTGTACCTTCCAAAATTTGCTTACCCGAATAATTTGATAGTCCATCACTGGCGTTATATAAGTACTTATAATATTTTTAAAAACATACCCTAAACGTCGAGCAGTTGCGTCTCCTATCATCATCATCATCTCAGCAAGATCATCAGATGATTGATAAGAAAGCAAATAGGTAAGTGTTTATTTTTAAAAAATATATAAAACACAGACCTAGTACATGCCCGTAAAATTTAAGGGTTTTCCTCGGTTTCATGGGATGAGATGCGATTTAATTATCAGATCCTAAGTTGGGGGTATGGGGCCAAAGTGATGGAGATACATAAAAAATTAAGTTGTCTAATATAGAACCTCCACCTTATTAAAAAAAAGTCGTTTAAAACTTCTTACAAGTTTTCATTCTTACAATGATAGAAAATTTTAATTTCTCTCAAGTAAAAAGCAATAAATAACAAAATATTTAATGTTTTTGTTATTTACCGTTAGATGGCATTATCGATATATATAGAAGAGGGCACCCTTACAATTAAGACACACTTAAAAAAAATGTGTTGCCGAATAAGGAACCCCATCCTTTTTTGGAAAAAATCGTGAAAGAACCTTTCAAATCAAAGCACAAAACATTAAATATTTTTGTTATTTCCTACTAGATGGCGTTATCTTTATGAGCAGGCACATAGTTTGCCAGAGCATGGAAAATTGAGGGCGCTGTTACAATTTTTATGGCAGAGCCAAAAAGTACAACAAGAACAATCATGATACTTATTATTAATGTTTGAAATCTAAAACAAAAACAATATTAGAATTGAAAAGGGGGGTAAACATTTTGATTTAGAATTCTTTTCTATTTCGATATAAAAAAAAATGTATATTCTATTTTATTCAGGGCATCGGAATATTCAAGAATCAAAATCCAACATATCTTCGATAAATACTTAACTAAAGAAATAAACTTACCCAAGTCCTCAATAACTAATATGGATTAATGTGTACGAGATCTTAAAACTTTCTATAACAACATAGAAAAAAAAACCATCACAATATTGACCGAAGAAATTGACCTCACAGTACACATATCAAAATTGTCTAGTTCTATTTAGACGATTTTTTATATATATTCAATCGTTACATTATTTCTTATTTTCCTCACAGGCAGCCACATAGTGTTTGCATTTCTTCAGGGACAGAGTACTCTCTTCCCTACGCAACCGGTGTCGCTGTAAAAGCCAGTAGAGGTAACAGCATTATCCTCAAGTAAAAAAAATCTTACTGCTTACACCAAAAAATGTTCTAAAAGATCAAACGCTTGCAGTCGCTATACAATCTGCAAGCAAATGTCAGAATGACGGCTGTTAAATATTTTTGTAAAATCTTTATAAGCTTAAATACAATAACAGTTATAGTATATTCGATTATAAAAACATGATGCCTGAAATTTCAGCAATTCTGTGATAAGCATCGTTAAGTTGATCTAAACGTCACAAGAAGACAAATGGTGCTAGAAAAGTATTTCTAGCACCATTTCGAATAGTCTTGTTCATTTTCTTAAAAGTTAACAAAATAAACATCTAAAATTAACAGACAGAAAAAGGCAGCTAGCAGATTGCACAATTGGTATATATATATTACGTTATAGTTAACAGCAAGAGAAATGATATTAAACTTAATTTCATATTCATACTCCTGTAGACTCCATAGAGCTCTATGTGTATAGAACTTGACAATGACAGTTAGCTGTGTAGTGCTGCCATTAAACTACTATTTACACCATTCCAAACTCTTTTTTGCCAAGCTCATTTACATTGTACGATATGGAAAGTTATGGCAATTTCATAAGTTTTAAAAATTATACTAATAATTTTAAATGTTGGGTAATTTTTTAAGTCAAGCTGGGAGTGCCTGAAAATGTAAGTCTGGTATCCCTGGACCATAAGCATAAAATGTTGATCTGTCTCAGTGTGAGTGCTACGTCCCTATAGGAAACACACAAACACATCTACATTTTTCCGAGGAAGTACAATCGAACACACAATACAAAGTTTAAAAAATATTATTAATTTAATTAATTTTGTAACAATGTAACACACCTGGCACACACTTACAAAAATTAAATATTAAATATAACCTCGTACATACAACTTGTCGCATTTACATGCGCACGTTTGTGACTGGCCTCAATGGCCTTCTTTTCCCACTTTTATTTAAACTTTTATTATCTTATTTAAAACAGTAGTTAACTTATAAAAAAATTATTAGTATGTGGCCACATTATAAATATGATGTTTGAGACTAGCACGATTTTATTATAACTTTATAACTAAAATGTAAATAAGTATACGTTACTGTGCTAATTTGGACTTTAAATATATGATACAAGTAACGCTTTCATATTATATTCATACTAAATAAGTGACATTTGGCGTCGCGCTCAACTGTACTTTACTTTAGTGTTAGTGATCGGGCTTGCGGGGTAAGGGTGCGGTGTGAGGGGGGTTCCTGTGATAGTACCTAAAAGACGCCTTCTGCATAGTGTCCACGCGTACTTCTGATAATTCATAATTGTCATTAAATTTGTTTACTTACAAGATGATAATTTGTACAATTTAATGAAATGATAAAATGATCAAAACATTTTATAAAATAAATAAATATAATGTTCAGTTTTCTCAAAATTATTTACTTCGTTCATCCAGATCCTAGTGTACAGCCCGTGAGGCCTAAGCTGAGCGTTGCATTTGTGTGAGTGTACACAGAAGGGTAGGTGTGCCGACGGCTTAAAGCACGGCGCATCTCTTGCTTGGTTTATACCAGTTTATGCTGCTTTTTGGCTAACGGCTTGAGACGCGGCGCTTACCTCATGTGATGTAACTACACTTTATGTACTGGTTTTATTTGTGTGTTACATTTTTTAGTAAAATGGCTGCCGCTAACACAAGTAAATTAAAAATACGTAAACCTATAGATAGCCAAGCAAAAGAAATCTTGTACAATTTAAGTAAATATTTTAAAGATGTTAACGATAAGGACAAGTCGAGTGTCGTTACGTCAACCCAATTGGTATCGACATCTACAGGAATTCCTTTATCGACTGTCAAAAGAATTTTATTGGAAGGAAAGCGTGCTTTGGAAGTCGGAGGTTCATTTAAATCTCCGAAAAAGACCAGATGTAGGAAAAAAAATATTATTATTGACGATTTTGATAAAGCGGTAATCCGAAGGATTATTCATAATTACTACATTGCTGACAAAGAAGTGCCAATTATGAAGGAAATTCATGAAAAGTTGAAGACAGAAATAAACTATCCAGGTTCAATTTGGTTGTTGCGTAAAGAAGTGTCTCTTTTAGGATTTAAATGGAAAAGGACAGAAGATAATAGACAAATTTTAATAGAGAAACATGAAATACGTTATATTCGTATAAATTTTTTAAATAAAATTTCCGAATATCGCACTCAGGGCCGGCCAATTGTTTATACTGATGAGACATATATAGACACAATTCCAACTCCTACGAAATCTAATTCAGATAGTATCACTCCTGATTTTAAGAAACAAATTTCTAAAGGAAATCGCTTAATAATAGTCCACGCCGGCGGAGAGGGTGGCTTCATACCAAAGGCCCTGCTAATGTTCACAGCAAATAAAAAAAGTGGTGATTACCACAATAATATGAACGCTGAAAACTACGTGAAATGGTTACAAATACAATTAATTCCAAATTTAAAACCTAATAGCGTCGTAGTAATGGACAACGCACCTTACCACAATTCATTGGAAAATCCCGCTCTCCACTCAAATAGTCGTAAACAAGATATGATTGACTGGCTTAGGTGTCACAATATCAACCACTCTACATCGATGCTTAAACCCCAACTCTATCAATTGATACTGCAAAACAAAAAAATGTTTGCTGAATATAAAATTGACACTTTATTTAGTGAACATGGTCACACCGTCCTTCGTCTACCACCCTACCATCCGGATTTTAACGCAATTGAAAATATATGGGCCATGATAAAAGGATACGTAGCGAAAACAAACGTGTCAATGGATATGGATACTGTAATGAGGTTAGTGAAAGTAAAGATTGCCTCTATCACTGTACAAGAATGGAAAAATGTATGTGACCGCGCAGTGAAAGAAGAAAAAAAATTTCGTGGTCATGACGCTTTTCTTGATAACATAACAGAACGGTTCATCATCAACACAGACGATACATCAGACGATAGTGAAAATGATGAACATGCAACCACTAGTGACCAATCCAGTGAAGAAGAATAAACTATTTTCTTAATTGATTACATTAGTAATTATTGATTACACTAAAAAACATTAGTACAAAAAAATATGGTCAAGAAGTTAAGACCACAAAAATTTTCATGCCTTTTTATCATGGCCGATATATTTTCAAATGCACACAGCAGGGTAGGCAGAGGAAACCTAGTGTTGACACTCTGTTCCCCACTTTCCGCCGAGTTCTGGAGGCATTGCGTATTGAGTGGTGGAACTCAACGCTGCGCTTTGCGCCGACGCCAGAGCGAAGAAATGAAAATATAAATGTAAATAAATATTTCATTTCCTCGAATGGGGATCAAACCCGTCGATTATACAGTCACACTTTGTTCCCCTGCGCTACGACTGGCCTATATTTTCATTTGCCGATATTTCAATTGCGTTGAAATCCGTATTGTGACACATTTAATGTAGTTTTCTCCGTGCATTTGGTTATCTTCTTTGATTAGCAATTTTTTTTGTAATTTGCTAAAAAGATATGTAACAAAAAAAAATTAAATAAACATTATTATTAAATAAATTTTATATTTACAAGTTTTTTTTCTGGCCCTACTTTTGGAGGTCACTCACTCAAATGTAAAGCTCAGTTAAAGCCTCGCGGGCTGAACTTAGTCCTTAATATCTATTAAACTAATAGTTACGACTTACAAATATTATCATTGCCTGAACATCAAAATTTCTTCAAGTTGCAATTTCTTAAATTGTAATTTTTGGATGGTACATATAATGTTATCATTTTACGTGAACACTTTAAAAAAAATCTTCTTTAATTCTTTTTTCATTAAAATTTTATTTTTATTTAGCTTATGATTGTAAAGAAATATCTTCCTCTGTTTAAGTGTTATTAACATTTAAATATATAAGATATAATTACCTACACTTTTTGTTTTTACAACTTTGTATTGATTGTCAAAAAATCCGCGTAAGGGATTAGTCGAAAAAAAAATGTCTTTATTTTATTGCATTACATTATGTTGAATATTATAATTTATATTTACTTTATTTATATAGTTACTCAACAAAGGTAAAAAATCATAGCAATAAATGTCAATTATACATTATTTATTAAAATGACTATCTTTAATACTTTTATTTTCATTCTACCCATGTTATAATAAAAAAATATTAAACATTGTAAAATTATAAGAAAAATTGGTCATAACAAATTATATGATGTTAGTTAATTTAATAATGTTATTCTTCTAGCTTTAAATTTCTGCAAATAGGAGGAATAGGGAACCTAGAGCAGAGACAATTATTTTTCTTCTTTCGATCAATTCAATCTTCTAGCCAAAAGACCAAATCAACCATTATTTACAATGCAATTGCATTATTTACAATTTCAAATGTTATCTGCATTATGAATATTGTTTAAAATCGTAGATCTCCTATTAGTTCCTATTTTAATTCTGTGCTCTGTTTTACTTGATATAAAATAACATTCTAGAAAATATGAGAACATATGCAAAAATTATTGCAAATATTTGAATTGTCAAATCAATGCGTTTCATTGTTAATGAAATTATGGAGCAGATACTAGCTTGATAAAAATAACGCTTAAATACAGCTTTGTTCTGTCTAGTATTTAATCAAGGTCATAAAACTAAAAATAAAATTCAAAGATGTATATAATAACATACAATACTTTAATTTTATACATATGTCACCAGGATGGTTAGGCAACACCCCAAACTTCTTCAAATGCTGTACACAGTTTAGCACATGCTAGAGCTGCTGAAAGAGGATAGTTACTAATAGATAGGACATCTTCACTATAATCCACTTCCACCTTCCCATGAGCCATGGCTCCAATAATGAGCACTATAGGCTCATCACTTGGTACTACATCCCTACAGTTCTTGACAAGTTTTGAACTAAATGACATAGTTATCTTCTTTACACCAACAGGCAAATGTGAAGTTATAGGATTTTTGATCACTTTTAATAACTTCATGGGTCCATCAGATGCTCTTATAGAAAACTTATGTAGAAGTTGTACTGAAACATGAAAACAATTTATTGTAAATAAAAAGATTAAGATTTTCTTTCCTATATAACACTTTAATAATGATTTTTAGTGGTTGACCGAACAAATGAAATAAACTAATAAGTTGAATTTTTTTTTATTTTATGTATAAATTAGGTTAGGCTGCGTAAAATAATTACCCAGTATCATACAAGGTTTGGTTTGATATTTTTAAATTTTAAAGTTTCTAATCTAATATGTAGTTTTTTTTTCAGCTTCACCTGCTGTCAGCTGTATCCTGCACACAGCAGGGTAGGCAGAGGGAACCTAGTGTTAAGACACTCCGTTTCCCACTTTCTGCCGAATTCTGCAGGCATTGCATGTTGAGTGGCAGAACTCAACGCCGCGCTTAACCTCGACACCAGAGAGAAGAAATGGAAATATAAATTTAAGTTAATATTTCATATCCTCGAGGGGGAATTGAATCCACAACCAGTTGGTTTTATTGTCACACCTCGAGCCGCTGTGCCATGACTGGCCTCTAATATGTAGTTATAATACATAAGTACTTTTTGTCTTAAATATCGACACAATACCACTACATAATATTTAATTATGCTATATCATCATTATATTTATATTAAGAAAGGTTTTCCATACAGACCCATGAGCCCAGCAAATCTTTTAAAAGTTCTTGGTATTCTTGTCTGTGGATTAATTTCAATGAGAACATTTTTTTCTGTATGTATATAAACTTGTAATAATCCAGCTCGGTTAAGTGGTGAATCCATTAACATAAGTAGCGATTGGTGAGTTATATCAGGTCGGCAAGATCCTGGATCTCTATCATTTTTCCTTAAAATATGTGCATGGTCATCACAGTTTAATAGTTCAAAACTATTCCCAGCCTGCAATTATGTAATAGTTTATTAAAGCTTAAATAAAATATTTACAAATTCATATAAATATATTTTAATGTTTTGTGCTGTTAATATATTTTATGGATCATACCATTCTACATATACTCATGATAAATAGATATGATGATCTTATTTTGTAAGCTACATATAGGTATGATATAAATGCAAGACTTATTATAATAAATTAATATTACAAAATAATACAAGAACCTGCATTAGTTATAAATTTATAATAACTAAAAGAAGCCATTGTGGCGCAGGGACACAAGTGTGACAGTGCCGCGATGGTAGTTGGTTTGATCCTCACTCGAGGAAATGTATTATTATTTCTTAATATGTTCATTTCTTCACTATGAGGTCGAGCATAATGCTGAGTTCCGCCACTCGACGCCTCCAGCATCCGGCGGAATGCAGGGAAAGGAATGTCTTAACACTAGGCTAGCTTTGCTTACCGTGAAACTGATTAAATTACCGAACTAATTTATAAATAAGTATAACAAAAATAACCTTACTTTTACAGTTTCTAGTTGCGCATTTTCCAAAATAATTATGAGACGTTTTTCTTGCTTTTTAATATGTGATGTTACCAAGTGTCGGGGGATGGGATCAAATTCAAAGTCGTCGCTATTTGCACCAAGTTTCCGTTTTTTACCCATGTTTATGAAGATATATAAACTTATATATCAAATAAGGTTCAGAATATAATAATCAATAATCGGCACAAATGTAATGGAAAATATATTCTTGCATATAAATGTAAAACATTAAAACCTCTTATTTAATCTAAGTTATTGTAATGTGCCGTGTCAATTTTTTCATTTAACAACAAATGCACATGGCTAATGAAATGACAGTTGACAATTTGTTACTGTCAACTGTTAAGCAGGTTCTTAGCAGAGACTAAAATTAAACTAAAAAAAAACCAATTTACATACCTAACAATTCCTAATTTATTTTTAAATGCCTTTTAAAACTTAAGTTTTAAATTAAAAACATTTTTTAAGAATTTTCAATAATTTACCAATTCACTCCCTTAAGCTGTAAATATTTATTTTGCGTGCAAATAGCAAAGAGTGCTATACTTGGTTCATACACAAGAGAAAAAAAGACTCTTGATGGACCAAGGGTACAAAGGAGTGGTTACTAGGCTTGTGTCGATCGGTCAATCTCCGTGATTGATATCGATCTCGATCAGTTGTGACAATGAACCGGTTCATAGGATTCGTTCATTTGAACGATTGGATTGATGTATTCAGGAGCGACTCGCACTTTGCTTAGACTGACTTTTTTTTATCAGCACCAGAGACACTTGGTCCGTAGACATTTTTATTTTATTATTATATCTATTTTTCTCATCATATGTATTAATTACATTATTGTTTTTATATTAATTACATTATTTTTCACTTTATATTTAATGGATCGCAGTATTTGGTAATAGTGATCAGGGCTTTTGGTCTTGATTTACTGATTTATAAACGTATTAATATTTTTTTTATCTATCATTTAATATTCGTTGTTTTATACTATGTAACTTTTGTAATTTTAATATAGCGCCATCTATTGAATACTTACCTATTTCCATACAGCCAACAGACATCGCCATCTGCTTAGAATCGTTTGAAGCTAACAGACTATCTAATTCAAACTACTAAGAAGTAAGAAATATTAACTTTGAAACGTGTAGCAAAAATAGACTCTAATTCTATTATATTTAAGATATATTTTATTCCTGTTTTCATACTATCTCTGTTGCACTCGAATGACTCTTGCCTACATTGTCGCCAAACTGAAAACTTAATTATCATCTCGATTTCGTGGAGGTGGGCTTTAATGGCTGCAACACAGTTTCGAACTAAAACAGCCATTATCGTACTAAACTATGGTGTGTACTTTTACTAGTTCCAATAAAGATTTTTTATTTTTATTATTTATTTTTTATCTATTATGACTCTTATTTCATATCAATATCTAAATCTAAATATCCTATATCAAATAACATTTAAATAAAAATATAAATAAAACAAAATCTGTTTTACGATGTATCCCGCGCACAGCAGGGTAGGAAGACATGGTACATAATGCTCTAAGACACTCTGTTCTCCACTTTCCGTTGAATTCTAGAGGCACTGCGTATTGAATGGCTTAATACATTAAATATAAATAATTACTAATGATTTATAAACGTTCCAAATTTTGTAATATAAATATATCATAATAGTTACTCATAGTTGTTATATTTTAGTATTCGTTTGTCATATCCATTTCTGAAAACTTTATTATCGATATAAAAAAATAATATCGGATATTATAAGTTATAGGTACGCAGCGCCGCGCCGAACGGTTTAGCAAGAACGTTAGTCAAATGTCAATACTGGTGACCGAGATCGAAAAGCCACAGCGGCCAATCATCGGTCGCGTATCAAATCCCGGTCATTTGTTTGAATTCGGTCATTTGACCGATGACCGAAATACACGGTTCATGATTGGTTATCGTATAAGATGGCCGCCACCGTTCATTTGATAATGATTGGTTGTATATGATCACCGATCATATGAACGGGTCATTTCGTTATTAGTGACAGAATCAATCACGCGTTTCTCGTGATTGCAATCATTTGTTTCGGTCAATCATGACCGACACAAGCCTAGTGGTTACGCGCGATGATAATCCTATGTACAATGGATGTGTACGTTATAAGGAATATGCCATGAGGCGCAAGGCCAACGTAAACGTCACCATGTCTGAATTAGAGACTAGAGGTGTGAAGACCTATCAATGTTCATGTAAATATAATTTAAGCCGTCGTAGCAACGACAGAATTACTAACATCTGCGGCTACTGGAAAGGAATTCTGCAAAAGCCTAGCCAAGCGCTACTGCAAGCGTACAGATTCCCACTCCAACCCACTCATTATCAAAGCCTCAACGCCCTCACAGCGTCCTTCTAGATCCTGACAATACAGTATATAGGCAGGATTCATTCCTCAGTCTCACGACACACTCTGTCGCCGTATTAGCGTAAAGCATTCCCGAGCGATAGCTACCCCTCTCACAAGCGTCCATCAAAGCTCGTACTTGTTCAGGGGCGAGCTGCCCGCTATTGACGCTGTAAAAAACCATCCCAGGTCAACAGCAGTTTAGCCCTTACGACAAAAAAAATCAATCGAGGCAGTTGCTTGTAAGCAACAGCCCTTATTGGATGGAAACTCTTATGTACTCCCGAAGAAAGTATTGTTATCGGGTGCTACATATCATTTATTGCAATTATGTAGAATCTCTTTCCGAATAATTTAGAAACATATACTCGTAGACGATAAAATATGTTCTTTAGTTTTGTTTGTAAAAACAATAACGGCTTCCGATTTCTTACAATATTATTTCCCAGTCACAATATGATGTTTTGAATAATTGTAATTTTTAAATTATTTCTTTTATGCATTCGTATTAAAACATATAACACAAAAATGTTTTGTATATTTGAAAAAAAAATGCAACACGGAATCTAGCTGTAGACCCGAATATTGTAGGCCCGAATGAAAGGATACATATCTGTAGAGACTAGAAAATAGAAATATAAATAAAATTAAGACAGTGACAGATGACAGAACGTCAGCTGTATTCATGTTATGGTGCATTTCTATTTTCATTTGTAGTAAATAAATAATCACATCAACAAATCATTGTAATAGTAATTTAATCGTTACTGTAATCTAATAACAAATATATCATATATATTATATTATATAAATAGAAATAATAACTCTGTAACATGGCGAACGATCGCGAAGTGTTGCGTGAAATTTGGGATGGTAAATTGCCTATTTGTTTTCAACTAGCTCAAGAAGAAATTATGGAAATACAGCAACCGGACCCTTTTTATGTAATGGTTCCCCGGTTAAGTTATTTTCCATTAGTTACTGATAAGGTATAACTGTAGTTCTAATATTCTTGTATTATATTCAATTTATAATATTTATTACCAAATATATTAATTTATTATTTCAGATGAAAAGACATTTTTTAAGATATATTTCTCAAGAAAATGCAGATAATGAGATGTGGCTTGATTATAATGGACAACCACTTAAATGGCATTACCCCATTGGGTTTTTGTTTGATTTATTATGTAGTAATGACCCACAGTTGCCGTGGTCTTTGACAGTACATTTTACAAAATTTCCTGAAAATATATTACTGCACTGCCCAAATAAGTAGGAATATTTTATTATTTATTTATCGTAGTGTTAAATTAAAATGATATGTAAATTAAATCAATATACTAACATAATTTATGAAAATTAATTAATTATGAAGAAAACAATTTTCTTATTAATAAATATAAAAAGAAGGCAAAAGAAACCTTTTTTTTAAACATTTTTAAAGTGTTATTCCACACTTAGGAAAGAAAAATACTTATTTAGAAAACGTATAAAAATTTGAACGCAGCGGGACTCGAACCCGCGCCTCCTGGTCGGTTTCCAGGAGGCGCGGGTTCGAGTCCCGCTGCGTTCAAATTTTTATACGTTTTCTAAATAAGTAAAAGAAACCTTACTGTAAAAAAATTACTGAAATATCACATTAAATTTAAAAAGTTATTGGACTTAAGCATGCACAAGATAAAAATTTCACCTTACATTAGTTCATTACTGAGCTTCAGTTGCATCACATGAACAGTATTTTGTTTATCATAATGTGGAAGACACTGTAAAAACTTTTCAAAAAATAATATTGTCCCTATGCATCAATCAATTAATTAGTTGTTATTACAATTGTTGGTATTACAAGTCTGGTGATAACACAATATAGATATAAATAAGCTTAAAATTCAGTTATTTAATTTTTCTTATATGATTAGTAGCCATATTAAATATAAGATCCATATTATAAAACTTTACATTAACTTAAACTAACCTTAGTAGTTAAAATATTATTTCATATCTAAAGTATAATATTTATAAAAAATCTAATAGCATAGTTTGACTTTTTATTTTAATACCTTTAATATAAATAAGAGAATTTAATATGAAATAGAACAAATATTTTATAAACTAAATGTCTTTAATATTTGCAGAGATGTAGTTGAAGCACATTACATGTCTACGGTCAAAGAAGCTGATGTACTAAAACATAGAGGTCAAGTCATGTCTACAATGCAGAAAAAAGACCACAATCAGTTGTGGTTGGGATTACAAAATGGTGTGTATTTTCTACTAATATTACCCATAGCAAGAAAAATAATGAAATGTTATTGTTATATCTTGTTTTTAGATAAATTTGATCAATTTTGGGCAATAAACAGAAGATTAATGGAGTCTCATGGTGACAATGAAGGTTTTAAACAGATTCCCATAAGAATATACTCTGAAGATGGTGTTTGCTGCCAACGGTTAATTAGCCCTAGAAATAGTGATGGCAGTAGAAAAATTGTTCAGCAATTAATATCAGAATTATATCCTGAAAAATCTGATGGTATTAATATATTGTATTCATTTTATTGTAACTTCAATTTTATAAAGTTTTTTTTAAATTCCTATTTAATAAAAAAAAAACATTAATACCTACTACTAAATATTTTATTTCAGTTAAATTGAGAACACATGGCATTGTGATTCCCATAGATGCACCACTGCAATGGCTATCAGAACATATGAGCTATCCTGATAACTTTTTACATGTTTGCTTGAGTTAAAAAGTTAAATTATCTTCAATAAAAGCTGCTAATATTTAAATTTACTTAACTATTTATTATGCCTATTCTATGAAATGAAAACAAATAAAAACATAACATTAGTGTATAATTATTTTATTTCATATTTTAAGTTAAAATAAAAATACATGAGATTGTTATCACGATTTATGGCAACTGCTTGGGGATATTTATCACATGTGAACTTATAATAATGGAACTGAAAAAACATGAAGACCCTAGCAGTTTTTATACAATTAACAAATTCAACACATAAAAAAAGTATCAAAGACACCAGAGGTAAATAACAATAAGTTAATAAATAACAATTTTGTTTAAAATGAATCACAATTCACTTTTAGCCCTATGCTTTTGTATAACATATGGTACTTGTTTGGTAAATCGCTTACATCCATTATTAGCAAAAATTGGCTGATCCTCTGTTGGTCCATATGTAATAACTGATAACGCATCTCTGGAATAAGAGCAAAATGAGGGTTAAAAATTAATAAGATGCAATATTTTAAAATATCCCTTGAGCATAAAAATTTTGCTTAATTTATTAACTTACGCCATCATTTCTTCTGAGGGTTTAACACCATGGGCCCTGAACTCTGCAAGAGCACACATTTCAACATGGTGCTGTTCTAAAGGCAGGAATGGAATGTAGTGATCTATAAGATGTTGAGCTATAGTTGAAGATTTTTCAAATCCACCTAAAATATGATTATACAATTTATAAAATATTATTAAATGACTTCTCAGCTATTAGAGATTAAAACATTTTAGTTTAAATAAAACAAACATGGCAAAAGATATTAAAACAAAAATTGCAGAAAATTAAAAATAATAAAAAATATACCAGTACTGTAAGCTGATCTTCTAATAATTGGTTCAAAGTTGTGAAACTCTACTTCGTTTCTTTTAATACCCTGACTGTATAAGTCTAAGAGGTTTGCTGCAATCTCTTTTCCTCCAATATTTGATATAAATATAAAAATGCTGTTTCTGTAATTTTTTAAATATTTTCATTATAGTAACATTAACACAGTCCAGTCAGGCATGGCACAAAGGCACAAATGTGTAACTGAGGTTGAGGGTCTGATCTCTATTCTAGGAGACAAAATATTTTAATTAATATTTTCATTTCTTTATTCTGGTGTTAAGGCAAAAGAGTATCTTAACATTGGGTTCCCTCTGTTTATCCTGCTATGTGCAGGATACAGCATGAAGCTGATTTAATTTATTTTAATTTAATATTAACAGTATTAAAAATATGTATGTGAACTTATATAAGGAAAAAAAATCTAGTGTTAAGACACTCTGTTCCCCAAATAATGAATTATGTTTGCTTACAAATAAAAAAAACACCTTTATACATTTGCCTGTATAGATACGGAAAACCTCTGTTCACAAGACACTCCAATCTCTATTTTCTGATGATAAGGATTCTCATGATAAGTGGAGGAACACAAAGGCAATATTTGAGTCCCCCAAGTAAAGCATAAAGTCAGATGCTATTGTGCCACTATCACCTCATAAATCTATTTCTACTGTCCACAACATTTATTTTATGAAAATAAATTCCTGAAGTGAGTAATACATTTTCTATAATACATAAACATTATAATCTAACAAGCACATAAATCAATTATTCTTATACTCCCAATTTCAAAGGTGATTTTTTGTTACCAAAAAAGCCATTACTAACATTTTATTCAATTATAGTTCAGTTATATATTTGTATAATCCTACCTGTAATCAATTCCATCTACTGCATGATGATGGTCTAGCATTGGTTTTATGGCATCCAACACAGATGGACACATATCATGAATTTCATCAAATATTATAAGTGATGTAGGACAATTTTGAACAATTTTATTTACACTATTAATCAAATCTGCCTGCAATAGACATTTCATTACTGTAGGAAATAACTAAAAAAATGTGAAATATATTACAAGATTATGTATCTTACTTGTGTTTTTTGAATATTTGAACAGTCAAAATCTTTTTTGCCCATAAACACTTTGACAAATTTACTTTGTATTCCATTTTTAAAGAGAGCATCGGCTATCATGGTAGCAGCAAAATTTTTACCAACTCCAGACCAGCCATGTAAACTTAGGACTAAAGCTTTCTTACTTCTATTACTATTATCATGTAAACTCTTTTTGTGAGCACTAAGAATATTAACTATTTCGTTCACTAAAGGCTGTCCATACATTTTCTCAGAAAAAGAATAACGAAGTTCTGTAATGAAGAAATATACTCGTTTTATTATTTAGCTAAGCGTTTTAGAATAAAAGTTTATAGTATATAATTTTTTTCACTTACTCTTTAAGTCAAAAGGCACATGTTGTTCTTCGCAACATTCCATATACCGACAAATTGTATTTGACTTGATTGTATCCCAACCCAAAAAGCCACTACTAAGGACGACAGCTCCAAAAATTGTAAATGTTCCCAAAACCAACATCTTTCGTTAAAATATAAATTTTAATTTAATATAGAAACGCATTGACTCGAGGTCGTTTGACGACTTTCTTATTTAAAATATATGCAATCACTAAATACAACTTTAGTAGATCTTTACTGGTGTCTGTATTGATTAACCTACACAATACAAATATATTTTAAAAATATTTACAGCTGTAGGTAAAAAGTAAATAACATCAAAGGTTAAATTATTTTAGACATTGACATATGTCACAGTATCACTACCAATAATAGTGTTGGTTTTTTTTTCATATGAAATAGACAAAAGTATTACCGAAGTCTTCTGTTTTTCAGTTTCAGTTAGAACCACTACGTCTACTCTAAATTCAATCAAAATTCTAATATTATAGACTCAGAGAGAGAAATGAAGTGCCTTATCACTAAGTAGGAAGTTCCCTCTGCTTAGTTTGCTATATGCTGGATACAACGTGAAGTTGAAAAAAATGTCCTAAAATGTGTATTTTAAATGATTTTTGTTTTTATATCATTTATATTTGTCAAATTAATGTACAAAAGATATCATAAAATATCTTGTGGTATCCTTGGTTATAAAAAAACTATTTCAATTGGCAATACTTACTAAAGAAAAGCCTGTATTCCTAGTTTTGATTAGATCTACACATATAACGGGAATTAAATTAATTTTAGCAATTGGTTAATTAGTAATCAGGCAACATTAGTAAGTGAGGCCAAATCGAATTAAGTCGACGAAGTATCGATATTATTGACGTAGCGTTGGTGTGTCCATGTTATCGTGGTACTCGACTCGACACGAAATCCCTATATACAAAAAGGTCATCGTCCATAGAATTATTATGAGTTTACAATTTACAATATAATTTCGTATATATTGTATTTAACGTAACCTATTCAACTATTGCTAATAAATAAAAATACACAAAACCAATTCGTATTAAAAAATTGTAATAATTTATATAAGTTACAACTTTGTAGAGTTTGTACTTCGCGCCACGGATTACGGAACCGGAAAGTTACAGAAACATTGCTTCTTGTCATATAACGGCGAAAGTTTAATAAAAATAACTGTAAAAATACTAAATACAAAAAAATCTAATCTAAAAGGTTGCAATGTCGGCAAAGTTCCGAATTGAGTCGGGAGTGCAGCTGTTAACTCGACTGACAAAAAAATCTAGCTTAGAAAACTTTTATCCAAAACTATTTGGAAATGGCCCTGAATTTGGAGATTTTATTGAATTATATAGTGAATATAGCACGACGTGTATTCTTGTTGATCTAATATGTCAGGTTTTGATCCACTCTGAATTAAATGGAACAGATGGTAGTGTTATTATTTTTGACACTGATGGAAATTTAGATTTGGATTATGTTTTAAAAATATTAAGAAATAAACTTGAAAACCAAATGCTAAAAAGTACTAGTCTAAACTCTCTTACTAATATTGACTCATTGATAGATTATATGATCAAAAAAGTCTACATACATAACATCTATGATCCAACCCATTATTATATTACCATCCAAAATTTAGAAAATGTATTAATGAAATATCCTAATGTTACACTTCTTGTTTTTGACACAATTACTGCATTTTATTGGTGTGAACAACATTTTAAAATTGCAAAAATGGATACATATTTAAAGAACATTGTAGATCTTATTAAAAAAACCATAAAAGATTTTAAAGTGACGATTTTGTACACCAAACCAAAATATTTTAGTAGTAATAAAGACACAATAGAAAACTATGGTATTAGTGCAAAAGATACAAGTGATATACAAAGTAAGTACAAAATAGAGATTGTATATAATGATAATGAACCACATTACATTATTATTAAAACACTTAAAAAAAGATTTGAGCTTAAATTTACTGTAACAAATGATGGAATTATTTGGCTTTGAAATAAAATATATAAAGAAATATTCATTCTTTTATTTTTATCAGTTTGGCAGTTAAATTATGATACAGTTGTTGTAAAGGTTTTTGTAAAAAAAAATTTTTTTTTCATAATTCAGAATTGGAAGTACATAAAATTTATATAATTTTATACTTAAAGTTAGCTATTAACTCTATTACCATTGTTTTTATTTTAATAATTATATGATAATACATAAGTCACTTCTGATTATAATATAATAAAATAAGTGTTTTTTAATATATTATTTCACCATATTTAAATGTTATTGTATTAAGCAAAAATGTATACCATTACTGAGCTCTTGATAAGTTGTATTGTGCATAGATTTATCAAATATTTTATTCCTAAGGCTATATGCTCAAAATCATAATAAGTATGATTTTTATGAGATTCAAATATTCTAATATTTCATAGAAATAATAATTCTATAAGAACTAAGGGGCAAGTCTATGCCTTAACCCTTAAAGAAACATAATTAAATACAAAATTCTGTTATCACATGATGACATTTCTTACAAGCTATAGTTTTAAATATTGTCACCTTGGTAGTATAGAGAGTCATCATTTAAACACATGTAACTCACTTAATTGTAACTAAATATAGTGGCTTGTGTCTCTTTGCCACTAAACCAACAATATTAATCATAATATAAGTTTTAAAAACTTATACATTATAATATAAGGTGCTGGAATTTCCTAAATTTGAACATATACTGCTTAAAATTGTTAAGTAACATTTCTATTTAAATTATAATGAATTAAAATCTTGAAAAGCTATTATTTATTGATTGGCTATATTGATAATTTTATGGATTTCATAAACATATTTATTACATTTATTGAGATCAAGTTAGTCACAAAATTCACCTTTTATAAAAACTTTCATTTTTTCAAACTTAAAGCTATATAATCACATCATTATATAAATAACATACATAAAGGCAGCTAAGCCATGACTAAAGTAATTGAGATTTTCCCATTTGTTAATAGTATGATAAAATGAATAACCTGATTCCTGAACAGAAAAAGATGCCTCAAACATAACTCCAAGATAAGCCAAATGTATGATTGTTAAAAATGAAAATAATATATTTAAAAAAATTGCAAGAATACTATTTTTTTTATATCTATGATCACATTGCTTCACACATGGATTAGCTAAACAACAAACTTCTAATGCTGATGCTACTTTATAACGAAAGTTGTATTCTACATATGAAAATGTTCCAATACTGAGCAGTACGGCAGAAAATTGGAAGTTAAAACCATGAAGTAAAGATGATACTGCATAAGTTGTAAGTATTGAAAGAAACTGTCCATATGGCTGACATGTCTTAAATACATAATTTTTTAGCCATTGGTGCATTGGTATGTTCCAAAAAATAACTACTTGAACAAGGGATCGTGGGAGTTCTATGTAAAATGGTTTTGTTACCTGGATTTCTGAGTGGCAATCATTTGTTAATCCAAAACCAGCACTAGTCATTGACACTATTGACATACTTGATACAAAATAATGAGACATTCTGAAGGCTTGAGCATCCCGGTAGGCAACTAGCCACTTTGTGACATCATCATCAATATACCAAGGCACTATACAGTTTGACAACACTAAATAAACCATTGAAATAACAAGATTATATAAAATTATTTTAATCCATCTTCTTGACAAAAATTTAACATGCAGATATTGATTATAAGTGTGAAAAGATATCCATGGGCCTAGAATACAATTAGCAGGACAAAGTAAATATCCACCAAATTCAACAGGATTTAAAATTCCTTTAAATAAGTCCCTATCTAATTCAATTGCCAAAGAAATTATTTTCATTGCTGCTATCATTTGTATACCTCTTATTTGCTGCCACATTTTAGGGTTAACAATATATATCTCACATAATAGCAAAAAAGAAATGACACAAAAAGAAATAAAAAATCCTCTAAATTTTTTTGTGAATATAGATATAGATATGATAAACATATAGGCACCAATGGTTAGTCCCAGTATCCAAATAAACGCCCAGCCAATATTGTAGTAAAGAAGAAAACTTCCTAATACAAGAGATAGACTGTGTCGTACATTATGAGGCATAGGCACATACTGTATAATAATGCGTAGGCACAAATTTGCCAATATTAAGTCTTTGGCAAAACGAAGCCCTTCATATAAAGTGGGTTCACCGCACAAAGTAATGTACGTCCAATGATTCTCAACGTATTCATCATCCTCGTCCATCTTAATTGCCGCACCGGCAGTAGTATAACGTCTACTTAAGTGTATCTATAGCAAAATATTTCACATTTTCTCAAACAAAAATCAAATTTTAATATGTTGCTTATTAAGCATGTTTATGTAAAAGATAGAATTAGTTAATTCTTTATTTATATATTGAAGTTTTTATAAACGTTTACATTAAAAATCGTTTGAGTGCTTTAAAGTTTAGTCTTGAAGTTGACACTGACAGAACAAAAGTGAAAGCTTTTATGCTACGTTTATACTAGGCTTGTGTCGGTCATGATTGACCGAAACAAATGATTGCAATCACGAGAAACGCGTGATTGATTCTGTCACTAATAACGAAATGACCCGTTCATATGATCGGTGATCATATACAACCAATCATTATCAAATGAACGGTGGCGGCCATCTTATACGATAACCAATCATGAACCGTGTATTTCGGTCATCGGTCAAATGACCGAATTCAAACAAATGACCGGGATTTGATACGCGACCGATGATTGGCCGCTGTGGCTTTTCGATCTCGGTCACCAGTATTGACATTTGACTAACGTTCTTGCTAAACCGTTCGGCGCGGCGCTGCGTACCTATAACTTATAATATCCGATATTATTTTTTTATATCGATAATAAAGTTTTCAGAAATGGATATGACAAACGAATACTAAAATATAACAACTATGAGTAACTATTATGATATATTTATATTACAAAATTTGGAACGTTTATAAATCATTAGTAATTATTTATATTTAATGTATTAAGCCATTCAATACGCAGTGCCTCTAGAATTCAACGGAAAGTGGAGAACAGAGTGTCTTAGAGCATTATGTACCATGTCTTCCTACCCTGCTGTGCGCGGGATACATCGTAAAACAGATTTTGTTTTATTTATATTTTTATTTAAATGTTATTTGATATAGGATATTTAGATTTAGATATTGATATGAAATAAGAGTCATAATAGATAAAAAATAAATAATAAAAATAAAAAATCTTTATTGGAACTAGTAAAAGTACACACCATAGTTTAGTACGATAATGGCTGTTTTAGTTCGAAACTGTGTTGCAGCCATTAAAGCCCACCTCCACGAAATCGAGATGATAATTAAGTTTTCAGTTTGGCGACAATGTAGGCAAGAGTCATTCGAGTGCAACAGAGATAGTATGAAAACAGGAATAAAATATATCTTAAATATAATAGAATTAGAGTCTATTTTTGCTACACGTTTCAAAGTTAATATTTCTTACTTCTTAGTAGTTTGAATTAGATAGTCTGTTAGCTTCAAACGATTCTAAGCAGATGGCGATGTCTGTTGGCTGTATGGAAATAGGTAAGTATTCAATAGATGGCGCTATATTAAAATTACAAAAGTTACATAGTATAAAACAACGAATATTAAATGATAGATAAAAAAAATATTAATACGTTTATAAATCAGTAAATCAAGACCAAAAGCCCTGATCACTATTACCAAATACTGCGATCCATTAAATATAAAGTGAAAAATAATGTAATTAATATAAAAACAATAATGTAATTATACATATGATGAGAAAAATAGATATAATAATAAAATAAAAATGTCTACGGACCAAGTGTCTCTGGTGCTGATAAAAAAAAGTCAGTCTAAGCAAAGTGCGAGTCGCTCCTGAATACATCAATCCAATCGTTCAAATGAACGAATCCTATGAACCGGTTCATTGTCACAACTGATCGAGATCGATATCAATCACGGAGATTGACCGATCGACACAAGCCTAGTTTATACGCTTGCCGAGTTTCGGCACTGTCTCCTTCTTCGCAAATGCTTCAACAGAAATATTCGCATTGCAAGCTTCGCCATTTGTAAACGTTATAAAATATACATTTATCGGCTCGTTTTGTTTGATTATGAACATAAATGTTAAGATATTTATTACTGCTTTCAGCTCTTATTGTTCTGTATCTATATTATTGTACAATAAAAACAAGTTAATAATGAAAATACATAATTTTTACCTACATATTTTCAAAAGTTTTTATTGCCATGTTTTGATAGTCACAGCATTTCTACCTGTATATGGGAATGGCATGCTAGAAATGCAATTAAGTATTTAATTGCATTCCAGATTACGTGTGTATCGTGAATTATGATTTGAAGCTGTCGTGGCGCAGTTACAACAACGTGTGCGGTGTAACTATAAAAGCGATGGTCGATTTTTACATAATACATAAATGAAATATATAATATTTTTATTTCCTCATTCTGGTAACAATGAGTCTAAGAGTTGCTTTAAGTTTCGCCACTGGATTATACAATGCAACGAAAATTCGGCAGAGAGTGGGGAATATATACATATTATATGGGACCAGGTTCTGTCTGCCTAATCTGCAACATGTAGGATACAACGTGAAGCAAACATTTTTTTATTTATATAAGTAAGCTTATATTTTCAATCAAGATTCTATAATATCGACTAACGTTTCTACTATACAACCTATACAATCTTTTTAATCTGTAACTTGTGACAAATTCAACAGATAAAAAATTTCAATTTGTTATTCGACCTCAATAGTTCTTTTTTGTGATTTTCCAAAGCGTTCTTAGTCTTTGGATTAATCGTATAATAATCTGCTTATATTTGTGGTGCATTTGCTTTTCTATTTATATTCTTATTCATGATATGTGCTATTAAATATTAAACACTAATTATGAAATTTTATGTGATTGTTTCTCTGTTTAATTGATGCCGCGAATGAATTCCGCCATAAGTGAATTGAAAGTTTGTGTACAGTGATTACTCTTTAGACTGGGAAATCAAGATATGATTTAATAAAAACAAATATAAAGGATAGAATGGCGAGTCCATCCCCTCAAAGTAGTCCTATGCCTCCACCGCAGGCACCCAGCCCTATGGGTCCTCCAACACAGAGTCCGGCTCCGCCACAGTCGCCTCATAGCCCTTATAATCAGCAACATGTAAATGGCCCCCCTCCATCACATCCGCCTGGCTCTGTTCAGCCACCAATGCAAAACCATATGCCGTCAACGGGTCCTCCACATACTATTGCGTCTAACACTAATGGTCCACCTGGAGTCCCACAACAACACCCAGGAATGCCGCCAAGTGGTCATCAAATGCCTCCTCATATGGTTGGACCGCATATGCCAGGGCCACCAGGCCATCCATTAGGTGCCACTGGTTCCCATCCATCTGGACCTAATGGTCACTCCAGTATTCCCAATAATCCTCAGCATCCAAATATTCCTGGACAAGGTCCTCATGGATATATGCAACATCAAATAGGACATATGCCTCAAAACCAGGTAATTAAAATTTACTTAAATTTTTATTTTTAGACTATTGTTAAATATAAAATATACTGGTATAAGACAATTACCATTTATTACTATATACAGAGATACAGACCACATACTTTTAAGTTCTACTAGTTATTTTAATATATTTGTTGCTAAAAATACTAATATTAAATGGGATTAAGATTAATTTACTAATATGATATTAGTAAACTAGTCTTATTATACAATTGAAACTAATCTATTTATTAAGACAATAGCAATTGGAAATGTTATGTTCAATTTAAGGATACTTTTACTATTAAACAATGGATGGTAGATATCATAGGACATTAGCAGTGATTCATTTAAAATTGTAAAAAAATGTTTTCTAAGTTGCTCTATTTGTTGAGGCAAAGGTAACAAGGTGCTAGTATTTTCTAAATATAAAGTATATACAATTGGTGTATTTAATTTGAACTTAATCCAATCCGCAATATTTCCAGAAAAGTTGTCTGAAACAACCATAAATATTTAGTTTGTATTGGCCAAAAAGGTGTTACAATTTGTTCTAAATGATACTCTTAACAATATAATTTGTGTATATTTTAGTATTATACATTTTAGAAACCCTGATGATTTGAACTTTCTATTATTCTCTGAGAAACTAAGCTGACATTGACAATTAGTTGGGGCGTTTTGCCTGGATCCTTGCAAAATGAAATGATGATTATAATATTAAAATATGTACTAATATGATAAAAGAGTTTAATTTAAAATGTGTAAAACTGCAAAAATTTAACATAGGAGTGAAAACTTACAAAAAATTGAAGATGTTCCTGCTACATAATAAGTTACATTGTATTTTTTATTGACTTTGTACGCTGTAAACTTCAGTATTTCTCTCTGTTTAAATATAATGCATTATGATTAATCCTTCTTGGTCAGAAAATCATGATCACATAACTTAGAGTTAAAACTAGCAAACAAACATTATGCAGCTTCCTGCAATGCCTGCCTGAAATGAAAATAATTCTTTCCCCCCAAGTGCTGTCAGAAACTACATTTATCACATTACAGTATTTTAAAATATAATATCTTTAACAAAATAGAAGAAATCTCTTTAAATAAATTTTATATAATCTTTGAACTTGGTATGGAGGGTTCTGTGAGTATGGTGTTCCGAGTGTGCCAGTTGAGCACATATCAATTAATCAATGTTATGTTATGTGGAGAAGACACTGCGAAGGTTGTATGGTAAAAAAATCTTATGTTACACAGTAGCAGAATCCATGTTTAAAAATCAAAAAAGGATCCAGTTAAAAATTTCCTTCACCTATAAAAAAAACTTACTACAATATCATGGTTATTTGATTGGATGTTGACATTTCCATAGGGGACTGTCATATACCTTCCAAACCCTCTTATGTTAATAAATGCCATCATATCTTGAGCAAGACTATTTAATACATATGATAGTGACAGTGTCTCCTCTTCTGATAATGCCTTATGACCCATATAAATAGAATTGCATTCTTCACCTAAAGCTAGAGCATATTTATTTTCCATTATAATAAGGCTATTTGTATTATCTTTCACAAAATTTTATTTAAAAAAATTACATTTTTCATTATTGGATCAAGTACCATTACTATACATACCATTTTAAAAAAGTTATTAACAATGTTTATACATGAGGCTGTCATGATGCAGAGGCAAAGCATATGATTATAAATGTTGGCTTGATTCCCACTTGGGGTTAAGTATTATATTATTATTTTTAAATTCCTCTTGTAATAAGACAAAGTGAGGTGTTGGGTGGTGCATTAGGGATGGAGTGTATGAACACTAGGTTTCCTCTCCCTTACATGTAGCATACAGCATGAATGATAAAATGTTAATCCATAAAATTTCTTACTTTTTGAAGGTTTCTCCCAAAACCAGTTCCTTGCAATATTTACGCCAACCGCAATATTGCCGTTTGCACATATTATTTTAGGATAAATTTCTCTTCGATTCTTTGACCATAGTCTATCCTGAGAGTAAATTCATTTATATGTTAAATTGTTGTTTTTTTATTAAACTATAATATTAGTTGTAGGTTGTAGCTTGCAAGTTTATATGTGTAAACCAGTATATCAAAATATATTAGAACTTTTAAAATTTTATTGATGACTAGTGACCCGCCCACGGCTTCGCCCGCTTAAATTACATGATTATTGATTTAATAAGCAGAATTGATCGACAACTATAATGACTTCTAATATGATGTTGTGTGTCAACCATAAAAGATAGACATATGCTGTCTTGGGATTTTTTTAAATAATTTTATGTAGAATATTTCCATTATACATGGTTTCGAAGTAGCTTTAACCATTAAGGCTGCACACGCTACGGAAGCTTAAAAATTCGAGTAACTTCTCCCGTTTTCTCAACATTTCCTTTCACTGCTCTGCTCCTACTGATTGTAGCGTGATGAAAAGTAGACTATGGCTTGCCCAGGAGTATGAAGGATAACTGTGCCAAGTTTCGTTAAAATCCATAAAGTAGTTTTTGTTTCTATAAAGAACATACAGACAGACAAAAATTTTACTGATTGCATTTTTGGCATCAGTATCAATCACTAATCACACCCTGATAGTTATTTTGAAAATATATTTCATGTACAGAATTGACCTCTCTACAGATTTATTATATGTATAGATAAACAAATGATTTCCTTTACTTATTTGGTGAAATACTTTTTAGTATTCTCTTACCCTCCAACAATGAACCAAAACTCAGCTTTCTACATCCAGTAGTAGTTTTAACTGGAAATTGACTCAGTTTGTAACAAAAAGCAATATATATTTATGATTATAAAAAAAAATTACTTCTTAATATATTATTGTTATTTATTGTTTTATGTTATCTGATTATATTAACCTTATACTTGGTGTAGACAAACCCATCAGGATTCAGAATAGGCAGGAGGTAAAAGTCAAACATATTTAAAAGATTTTTGAAATTTAAATTATCAACAAATTCTGAGAGTAAATTTAAAATTAGTGATGATGATATCCAATCCAAACCATCTTCTCCTCCAACTAAAAATACAACTGGTTTCCTTTCACCTTGAGATATCTTTAAAAAAAAAATATCTCTGCCTTCATATGTTTTGGCAATAACAATTTTTTGGAACATGCCACTTTTTTCTTCTTTAGTCTCAAGCCACTTAAGAATAATTTGCCAATTGTAAAAATGTTGTGATATTCTAACACTTTCAGTGTACATATTTTTAACCATCAACTGCTTCCTAAAAATATATTTAGATTAAAAAATGTATATAAATGAATATGAAGGCCAGTAATGGTGTAGGGGTACAAGTTGTCACTGTATACGCGACTGGTTGTGGGTTCAATCCCCACTCGAGGCCACACACAATGCCTCCAGAATTCGACAGAAGTGGAGAATGGAGTGTCTTACACTAGCTTCCTTCTGCCTACCTTGCTGTGTGCAGGATACAGCATGACGGTGATAAAAAAAATAGTTTTATTAAATATTAACAACTGCTGGGTTTTATAAACATTAAAGAATAATAATAATTTAAGTCTTACGCAGAAATTAATGAAATTAAATTGTATTGTATGCCATCAGACTCAAGTTTTGCTTCAAACTTTCGAGTAGCACTATTGTGTACAACAATGTCTATAGGTATGGCAGCTTCATTTGACACACCATTGATGTAAATAGTGGATGGTCTTTTAATATGCATAAAATATAATATTTCTCGTTCGTGTGGATTAAACGCCGTCACTTCATAGAATGTATAATTTTCGATACTATTTGCAATAAGAAAATGATCTAAAATTTTAAGAATAAATAAACTTAATAGTATCATTTTCAATGTGGCCATGCTGTAAAATTGTTGTCTGTGTATTTCAGAAAAAATGACCCTGTGACGAATAAGAAATATTATTTTGGCATATCATAAAATTGCTTATATTTACTCTGATATTAAAGAGTATATTATTATCTACCTAAATATACTATTGAAATTAAAATTATACCATAAATATTAAAAATATTCAAGTTTTCTTTCAACATATGGCGAAAAGTATTCCTTTACGTCACAGACTATGATCTACCAGACCTAATAAAAACAGGTATTAAAACAAAATCGATTTCTATTATCTAACAGATATGTTTATATTCTTTCCCAGAATAATAAAAAAATAGCTTAATTTTATCACGTTACGAAAGAATTAGCGAAATAAATTCGTGTTCGTCACTTCTTGGACAATTCACAGTAGAAATGTAGTCATTGCTGATTACACTTATTACAAAATAAAAAAAAAAACAACGTGAGCAATTCATGGCAATAACAAAATATTAATAATCACAAAATAAATACTATAAAATGCTAAATAGATATCAAAAAAGTAAATTTTGTGCAATTTAATATGTCGGACAGTGACTAATTTGAAACCTTCGTGATTAAAAGGAAAATTTAGGCTATATCTACACTGTCACTTTGAAAGTAAAATTTCAAAGAACAAAGAACCGTTATTTTTTACATCTTTGACTCTTGTCCACTGACATCATCCTCTTCACATATGTTCTCCAGGGGATCTTTTTCCAGTATCACCGATGCTGTGTTTTCGTAGGTCAACCGAGGTTCTCGTCTGATTGTCTTAAGAAGTGCTGCTATTCCTTTCTCTATTTTTTTGCCATTCTTTCATCACTCGTTCTCTCGACGTGCTCGGTTTGGGCACGGTTATATAACCTACTAACCTACTTTGTTTAATATGCGGATTCGGTCAGCAAAATGGCTTGGCAAGACAGGCATATCGAACGAAGAGATGACATCTCTACAGCAGTTACCCTTCTATTATTTTTTTTCTGTAATATCCACGTTTTAGAAGCATATAAAGCGTCGATAACAGAACTACAATGTGTGTAGCTATGCTGACGTTTCACCATCATCAATGCAGCTAAGGCTTTAATCTCTCATGTCACTGTTTACATGCCTTACAGACACCTGTCCAAATGCAGATAGAACAACCAACATAACAAAACGCAGCCTTGTTTAACTCTCGATTTGATGTCAAACCAAGGCGACATGCCAGATCGTGCACCCACACAAGCTGAGTGATCTCTTTTAAGAGACTTTATAGATTGGAGCAAGAGGCCACTCACCTTGTACCGGCATAGTATCTCGCATTATTTAATTCTCACAATTTAGTAAAATGCATTATTAAGTCCACAAAACCACAAAAAAATGTTAACGTTACAGCCAACATTGGGTCTTTGTTCAATTGTTTCACTCTGCACGCGGAGTGAAAATATTGCATCCATATGCTTTTTTAGTTCTAAAGTTTAATTTGGCCTCCCACAGCCTATCGGCTCTTTCTTGCATTCTTCTCCAGAATAGATTGGCAAACTAATGAAACGATGGTGCGGTGATTTACCACATTTCAGACTACGTGTGGGACTCTCGAATTGGTGGCATGTCAACTTTACCATCGGCTACATCAAGACTTAGTGTTGCATTGTTACTTATCATTACCTTAGATTCATAAATCTCAAAAGAGAATGAATTCTATAAACCTTTCAGCTGAAGCCTATCGTTGTAAAACATGTGGCGGTTCTGTTAACATTTCAACGTCTTTGGAATAAAAAGGGGGCGCCCTTTCATTCTACAACTTATTATTAGCCAACTACCTCGGAAATCACTAGCTTTTCGCCTAATGATTCCGGAATTAAATAGAATCGAATCACCTTGTTGTGTGTAATAATATTGTAAGAGGCGACTAAAGTACGTGTGGAAGTTGCATCGCTAGAAATTGAAAAATTTAAGGGTGGATTCGACCAGATTGCAGATTTCGGTATTTAAAACCGGATATAAGTATTACATTTTTCTCACAATATTTCACATTACGTAATGTCGGGCTCCAACGCTGTTTGTTGCAGCATCTTTACTCAGTTAGTGTAATCCCAGACTCGTAGAAGATTGATTTAATGCACTCATTCCCGAAGGAAGGCGATAGGTCTGATCTAACTGCAGGCTCAATCACTATCACGACTTTGCTTTTTAAAATTATGGAGAGCATATGTATAAATAGCCAGCTCTTGATGGTTATCTGGAGGATCTCCGATTAATAAATGAATATTTACCCATAAACCTTGACATTCCCTATGGCTGCGTGAATTAATTTTAAATTATGTAAATTATACTTTTGATCTCTCCGTAACTTCCAAATATCTACATGAATAATAAAGTAAACTTTTAAAATATTTCCTTGTGCACTAAGCTTTACCATTCCTATTAGTCACAGCTTTGTTCCGGTAATATGTCACGTAACGCACAGGAAGTGACGTTTTCATCCCAAAAAACTTTTCAAATTAAAAATAACTAGCATTTAATTAAATTATCTTGTTTTTGGCTGTAGTAATCTTATATAAGTAAAATTTTTGTTGAATTACTACGTGATAAAGAAAAGAATACGAATTAATCTGTGTTTAAAACATCGTCACTACCTGGGAAACTTTTTCTGCACCCCGAAGACACAGAAACTTCCGTCACAGTTTTTGTCGAAACTAACTCTAGTATAATAATAGTGATATTACAAATATTATTACAATGGTGCTAGGAAGACAGAAAAAATAGAAATTAGTAAATTTTACTTGTGTAAGTTATCAAATTCACCGTGACTAATTACGATTTTCCGGTACTACAGTTTTCGTAGGACAAGATTAAAATAGTGATATTATTTAAAATTACTGTAAATTTATCACATAAGAACTGAAAAAATACTTAAAAAATATCTGTGAATGTATTTAAACACTAAAACATATTCAAAGTCTAATATATTACAAGTAAGACGTTTTTGAAATCGGCAAGAGCACCGTGGGACAGCCGAAATCGTTGCCTCGTATTTTGCTTTCTTTTAAATATAAAAATAGTTATTCGCTTTTTATGGTACTTTTTAATTTAAGTCGACATAAAAACATTTTCTTTAACCATATAAAATATCATTTCCACATGATCCATATAATAAATTAGAAATAAAAATGCTTAAAGTTGTGGGACAGTCTAATTTTGCTAGGGTCATTTTTTCTGAAATACACTCTTGTCTTATTTATTTACATAATAAATTGTATGATATTTTTTTTAACTATTAATATATTTTTTTAAATATAAAAAATGGATAACGTATTTATTAAAATTAATAATTGAAAATTAATTATTTTTATAAATATGTTTATCCATTTTTAATATTTAAAAAAATATTTTAATAATATTTCGATATAATAATTTTAAATTATTATATCGATATGTAAAGACCTATTTTTATTTGAGTGATTTAAATTTCACAGGGAGCTATGTCAATGGCTGGCGGTCCTACACCCGGAAATGGGCCACAGGGCCCACCTGGCTCCTCTGGCGTGCCTTTGCCTATATCGGGTCCGCCACCGCACGGAGGGCATCCTCAGGGTATGCCGCCGATGCCGCCGCATCATGGTATGATTCCATCGCAGAGTGGTTACTCCCATGCAGCGCCGTCTCCCGGCGGGGCGCCGACTCCACCTGCAGGTCAAGCACCTGGAGCTGGCCCCGCACAACCTCCTGCTGCTCAAACACCTCCTCACGGTTCGGCACCGCCGCCCTCGACGTCAGCCAATGGAGCCCCATCGTCTTCACCAATGCAGGGCTCTCTATCCGCTACGGGCCCTGATAATCTCAACGCTTTACAGCGAGCTATAGATTCTATGGAAGAGAAAGGATTACAAGATGATCCACGATACTCTCAGCTAGTAGCTATTCGCGCTCGCAGTAACCCTCAAGATCCTAATAAGGGGCTGTTTTCAAACACTCAGCTGAGTCAGTTAAAGTGAGTGAGCTAGTTTGGAGTGTATAATATGCATTTTGGGCTCAATTTTAATATAGATATTAATACATTAATTGTTCTCATTCAGGGCGCAAATAGCAGCATATCGGAATTTGGCCCGTAACCAGCCTATTACACAGCAAGTCGCACTGATGGCGGCCGGAAAGCGTACTGGTGATACTCCACCTGAGTGTCCTACACCACCAGCTCAGCCACCTTCACCTTACAGTCAAGGGTATGTATGTATTGCTATAGTTTTGCAGAATTATTAAATTCTAACTTATTATTATGGATCTAATATAGTGCACGGCTTAGTAATTATATTTTCGCACATCCCTTAAGTTACATTGATACAGTCGACTAAAGCTGAAGAGTGGAGCTCACTAGTTTCACGAAAACTTTTCCAAGTAATACATCCATCTTTGCAGTCATATAACTCATGCTCCCTGTGGGCATTGGGGGTTGGTACATTTTTTTTTTTCTTCGTGTTTCTTTTGTCTTTCTCTGTTTTTTTTTGTGGTGAACAATAAAGTATATTATTCTGGTTATTTCAGGCAAGCAGGCGGCGGCGGGCAGGGCGCGGCGTCAGGCGGCAAGGCGGGCGCGAGCGGGGACGCGGCGCGCGGCGGCGGCGGGGCGCCCCCCACGCCGCTGCCCATGACGGGGCAGATGGCGCCGCCCACGCTGCCCACGCCGCCGCTCGTTAATCCGGTAACTTACCTTATATATATAATTGTATTGTAACTGAGTTAGGAGAATGTATTCATTTAATAGAACCCAAAACAAAATATTTTTGTCTGTCTGTTTGTCGTGTGTGTATTTCTCAGACTGTCTGTGCGCTTAGTTCGGATATTGTGTTTATAAAGTTAATATTATTAAAACACAAAAGTAATTTAAATTAATAAATAATAGTACAAGTTTTACACAACAATAAAACTTGTATTATTGTAGAAAGACAACAAAACATGTATTATTGTACACTTCCCTTTTAGCAACCAATGATTTTCACTTCCGGTTGTTGTTTCCGACCAATCAGCGATCTGCCGGAAGTCACGTGATCCCAGGTGGTAAGGCGCCTAAACTTATAAAAAATGCAACTACGCTTCTTACCTCAGCGATTCTAATCTAATAATAAGAGAATCGTTAAAGGAATTCTGCCAACGGCCAGCCAAGCGCTCCTACGATCGTACAGAGACTCCCACTCCAACCCACTCCTTCGAATCCTTCTGGATCTCAATGATCCAACCTCCTCGCTTCCCCGCCCCAAGTCCAGTGACGTAGCGGGCGTAACTCGCGCCCGGTGCAAAATACCTTTTCAGCGCCCCCGACACGAACATTTTTGCAGTTTTGCAGACCTTTTAGCGCCCCTATGTGAGTAGCGCCCGAGGCATGATGCCCCCCCTTGCCCCCCCCCCTCACTACGCCACTGCCCAAGTCAACAGCAATAATCTAATCGAAAAAAAAAGAAAAATGTCAATTGGGGGCAGTTGTTTGTAGGCAAAAGCCCTATCGGAAGGAAACTCGTGTGAAGTATTGTTATTATGTATTACATATCACTTATTGCAATAACATAGAATATGTTACCGAATAATTTTGAAACATATAGACGATATGTGTTTTATCTTTATTTTTTTTAAACGTTAAACGCTTCCGATTTCTAACAATATGTATATTTTCAAAACGATGTTTATTGTTACAGCCAATGATGGGGGGAGGGCCGCCCATGCGCGGTCCGGCGCCGCGCGGCCCCATGCCCGGGGCTCCGGTCGGTGCGCCTGTGCAACAGGTAATACTATTACAATAATCTAGTTTCTATGATCATCTTGTTTTTACTCAGCATCACATTTATAGAGGGAATCTAGTACTGAGACCGTATGTTGTCTGTTTTCCAAGCCAATGTTTGAGACATTGTATGTTGAGTGCGGGACTCAACTCCGCGCTTTTAATATAGGGAAAATTACACCTGAGCGATATCGAACCCACCACCACAGTGTTTATAGTCATACACTGCACATCAGTGGTCGCAATTATTGTTTTTAGAAAATATTTTTAAAAAGTATTTTCTAAAAATCACGCCCTTTATGATTTTTTTATTTCATAGAGGCAAGAGGTGGTTGTTAGATATTTATTTGTTTGATTTAAATTGTTATCTAACAAAGTCAAATAATAAAGAGGCCGTCGTGGCGGAGGGGTATAAGCTTGAGACTGTAAACGCAACGGTTGTGGGTTCGATTCCCACTAGGAAAAATCTAATATTTAATATTTTCATTCACTTTTTGAATAACAAGACAAAGATTATAAAAAAGCGCGCGCGCATTGAGTTCTGCCACTCAATATGCAATGAACGAAGAATTTGGCGACAAATGGAAGCGGAAGTGTCTTAATAGGATTCAAATGTTCTGCCTGCCGGCCACGCTATGCGCGAAATTCAGTGTGAAACTAATAAAACTAAAATAATTATTTAGAAAATAAGGTCCTGGTCGGTTTCCAGGAGGCGCGGGTTCGAGTCTCACTACGTTAATTTTTTTTATACATTTTCTAAAAAAATACTTTTCTTTCCTAAGTGTGGAATAGCACTTTAAAAATGTTAAAAATAATAAAACTAATTTAATTCTAGCAACAGCAGCAGCAGGGGGTTCCCACTCCAGGTGCAAAACAAAACCGTATTACATCCATACCCAAGCCCGTGGGGATTGATCCACTGCAAATTCTGAATGAGAGAGAAAACAGGTAATGATATATTTTCAGATTTGCTTCTTTATTTAATTTTTATTACAAGCAACCCACCGGCGGTTCGCTCACTTGAACTTTTTTTTATATATTATAGCCAAATTATACAAAAATCTTTACATCAATTATAGTCTATGTGTCATTTTGATGTATCATTTATTTTATTTTAAAGTTTTCATTAATATAAACTGAAACCCGACGTGTCAACGTCGCGTTTACTTATGGCATTGCACACGCTATGTTTCGTATATTAGACAGGAAGAAGGGAACAGAGTGTCTTAAAACTAGGTGACCTCTGTTTACCCTGCTATATATATTCTTGAGGCCAGTCTCAGTCATTCTCGAGTCCTTTATTTCCTTGAGTGAGGATCGATTATATAAAATCACAACACGCAATGCCAAAATTTGGTGGAAAGTGGGGAACGGAATTGCCTTAATGTGAACGGAATGTCTTAACACTAGGTTCTTAGGTTTCCCTCTGGCTATCCTGCTATGTGCGGGATACAACGTGAAGCTATTATATTTAAACACAGTTTATTTCATAAGCTATTTGTACACAGGATCGCGGCACGTATAGCCCATCGTATGGAAGTTCTGTCAAATTTACCAGCCAACATATCTGATGACCTGCGTCTTCAAGCGCAGATTGAATTAAGAGCCCTTCGTGTGCTAAACTTCCAGAAACAGCTTCGTTCTGAGGTATGTTAAATATATAAATAAATATTAGAAAATATTTATAAATAACCAAAACGGAAATTGTTGATTATAGAATACATTGCAAATCACATGTCTTTTGTATTATTTAATATAATATTATGTTTATATACATATGTTGTATTTTTTTTATAGATACTTGGTCAAGTACGTCGAGACACCACCCTCGAGACCGCTGTCAATATAAAAGCTTATAAAAGAACAAAAAGACAAGGTCTCCGTGAAGCCCGAGCCACCGAGAAATTGGAGAAACAGCAGAAACTAGAAGCTGAAAGAAAACGCAGGCAGAAACATCAGGAATTCCTTCAAACTGTCTTGCAACATGGTAGGTTGTTGAAAATTGTATTAAATCATATGTTTAAACTTTATTTAGTATATCATTCAATAAACATTGTTTTTCATATACTTCAACGAAAAACAACCATTGATACTTATTTAGAAGACATAAAAAAAAATTTGAGCGTAGCGTAACTCGAACCCGCGCCTCCTGTAAACCAACCAGGCGCTCTGACCACTAAGCCAAACGTTCTCAGCGACCTACGTCGAAATTTTTACGTTTGTTACAACTTATTTATGTTGTTAACATCTCTGTAGGAAGATTTTTACAAATGCAAAAAAAGATGCTAACAACATAAGTTGTAACAAGCGTATATACGATAATATAGTCCGACATAACCGGTATTGCGTATGGGAAAAACGCGCGGTAGAATTGCGGTGGGGCGGTCACATCACTACGGTACAGTCGAGCGCAACGCTGTTAGTTCAATACTATGAAATATTAATATATTATTATATGATAGCGTCATATATACAAAATAGCGCAGTAAAGCATATTCATCTAGTAATATTATAATAATTAGTGTGTTAGATTAAGCAACATGCAAAATCAAGTTATGGGTAAGTATAATAATGGAAATCGAGGTCTTATTAAATTAATTAAATTAATAAATGATATCTTCATCAATACTTTTTATTATATTTTTGTTTGAACCGTATATATATATATATATATATATATATATATATATATATATATATATATATATAACAAACAAAAATATAATTAAATGTATTGATGAAGATATCATTTATTAACTTAATTAATTAAGTAAGACCTTGTATATCTATATATATAGCGTGTGAGCTCGATTGTACTTATAAAGATGTGTGGGTACGAATTTTCTGTAAAGACGTAGCGGTCACACTGACGCACCGTAACACTATTGGCAAAGGGATACCAGACTTTAATTTTTTGTACCTCAAAACAGATTTTTATAATTTACCCAATATTTTTTTTATTATAATCTTTATCTAGTTTTAAATATTGCCAAATAATTCTTTATCCATATTATATAGTACTGTGTATTACGCATACTCAATATTTATGTTGTACATAGGTGTATATAGTATATACATAAATATCATGTTTTATTAGTTATATAAGCAGAAGTTTAGTTTGAAATGACTCCCTTTCATTACTTAAAAAAAATACTTTTCAGGCTAGTCTCGATTATATTCTCGACAACGATGTATGGAACTGCTAATTTTTTTTCAATATTTAGATATCCTCATAAAATTTTTGCAACAATTATTACATTAGAATATATTAATATAAAAAAATATAATAATAATTAAATTTAATTTTTAAAATTTCCGTTTTGTATATTACAACATAAAGATGATCAGATATTTTAATTATGATTTGCCAAGCGTGGGGTAAAACAACATAACAGGGTAACACTGATCGAACGTTTTCCGCGCATAGGTATTCTGCGCAATTTTACGCGAGTACCTCCGATTATCAATAAGAGTTTAGACGGACTATACGTAAGCGTATATTCGTTTTCTAAATAAATATTTTTTCCTAAGTGTGGATTAACACTTTAAAAATGTTAAAAACAACCATTGATCTTAACACTTTTCTGATAATTTAAATGTTGAAAGCCTAATATCTTCACATAAAATATCTTCACAGCCAAGGACTTCAAAGAGTATCACCGTAACAACGTAGCGAAGTTGTCTCGTATGAACAAAGCCATCATGAACTACCACGCCAACGCCGAGCGCGAACAGAAGAAGGAGCAAGAACGAATAGAGAAGGAACGTATGCGACGGTGCGTTATTTTATAGTCTAGTTTTTTTTTAGCTTCAGTTTCACCTAGTGTAAACCGCATATAGCAGGAATAAAGACTTTATGCCTAATTATCTAGACATGCGTATATGTGTGGCGGAACTCAACGCCGCGTTTTGTCCTCTTACCAAAGCGAAGAAATGAAAATAATTCACTTTCAAATGGGGATTGGACAACCGTCGCCTTTATTATAAGACTCTGTACCGAACCTGTTAAGAATGTATATAACATAAGTTACGTATGTTACAATATCGATTTTCTACTTTTTTGCGGTATAGGCAAAGAGTCAGTGAAAAAAACAAATCAAACAAACAAAACAAACTATTAGTGTAGTCCAAATAGGTGAAACAAAACACGGCAGTAGTGCAACGGCACTCTAAATGTGACTGGTTGTGGGTTCGATCGCCATTAGAGGAAATGAAATGTTTATTTAAATTTATATTTTCATTTCTTCGCTCTAATGTCGAGATAAAGCACGACGTTAATAGCTATCAATTTGGTAAATAATGCTTAATACAGATTTTTAAAATATTTTTTTTATATGAACACAGTCTTATGGCGGAAGACGAAGAGGGCTACAGGAAGTTGATCGATCAGAAGAAAGACAAGCGTCTAGCGTTCCTGCTGTCGCAGACCGACGAGTACATCGCGAGCCTCACGGAGATGGTCAAACAGCACAAGCAGGAGCAGCGCAAGAAGCAACAGGAGGAGGAGCGTAGGAAAAGGGTTGGTTTCATATTTTTAGTTTATTGTTAGGTCATGTCCTATCTTACTACTACTAGTAGGGTAGAAAGATTAAATGTTGTTTCAAGACAATCTCTTTATTTTCCGGTCGAATTTGAGATTGTCCATGTTACGTGGCGACAACATTGCCTTTTGTCATACCAGAGGGGCATTAAAATAATTACTTGGCTTTCCAATCGAATCCACAACAGTGTGCTTAGATCCTGTACTTCTACGCCATGACTTAGTTAAAAAGTGGTTATTGAATTGGTCTTTTTTATTTTTATGAAAAAGTAAAATAAGCTAAAATCATATATTATTTTATTTATATATCTAAGTGAGTTTAAAAAAAATTAAAAATAACTGTCTTTCGTTACCAGAAATCTCGTAAGAAGAAGGTGCTGGAAGGTGGGGAAATCGATGCATTGGATGATAGCTCACAGACATCTGACTCCAGAGTCAGTGTTATGGATCCGAAGACTGGCGAGGTATTTAAAAAAATTAAATTGTGAACATAACCGAAACTATCGGATATCCAAAATATATAAACGTCCGTAAAACTCTAAAGTCACATAATATTTGTTAAGGAAACGGCGAAGGTACCTAAATATAGTGACATCACATTTAAAAAATTAAAACTAACTTAACTGAAAATCAGTATTCTGGAAATATTCCTGTATGTTTGAATTTTATGACGTAACGAAGATGGGGGAGTAGTCCTTTAACATCTTATTGGAGATGATTTTTATAGAAAAATAAATAAGGCATAGTCTAAAAATCTATTTACTTATAATTTGATTTAGATTTTGAAAGGAGAAGAAGCTCCACTACTATCTCAACTTAAAGACTGGATGGACACCCATCCAGGTTGGGAGGTTCTCTCCGACTCTGAAGATTCAGGCGATGACAGTCAAGATGACGATGGCGAAACAAAGAGTAAGTAATAAAGTATTATTGTTATTAAATTTCAGATTCCTGACACAAAATATTTAATTGATTTTATATCATCAATTTATCTTTTTTTTTGTAATACATCTATCTATCTTCATTTAAAGAAAAGAGAGACAGAAGTCACAAACATAGGGATGAGAAGAGTGACAAAGAGAAGACGGATGAAGAGAAGGCACGCGATATGATCAAGAAAGCAAAAGTTGAGGATGATGAATACAAGACTGAAGAACAAACTTATTACAGGTGATAAAATATTCTAGAATTTTCTATTTAAATAAAGTAAATTTAAAAATATGGATTATATGTTAATTGTTTTTGTTTTAGCATTGCTCACACTGTTCATGAGTCTGTCACAGAACAAGCAAGTATCCTCGTCAATGGAAATCTTAAAGAATATCAGATTAAGGTTTGTAATATTTTATTATAAAATATACACACAGTTTAACTCTTTTTCCTCATAACAAGGTTGGCAGAGGCAACTTAGTGTTATACTATATTTCTCAATTTGAGAGACGGGACGTGTTAAGTGGCGGAACTCAACGCTGCGCTTTTTCTACCAAAATTGGGAAATGAAATAAACTCAACGTGTGGGTGTCGACCTCATATCCAAGGCTGTTTCATGCTTTTGCTTTTTGCACCACCACGGTCTCGATAAAAAATATAATTAATACATATTATTTTCTTTATTCTAGGGCTTAGAGTGGTTGGTATCTCTGTTCAACAACAATCTCAATGGTATTCTGGCTGACGAAATGGGTCTCGGCAAGACCATTCAAACAATTGCATTAGTTACTTACCTGATGGAGAAGAAAAAAGTGAATGGACCTTTCCTTATTATTGTACCACTCAGGTATGTAAACAGTTATTTTCGTGTGATTAAATTAATAATTTATTGATCTGATTAAAATGATATAATAAAGTGTTATATAGATACTTAAAACAAAAAAGATTTTGCTATAAATGAAAAAGTTTTTTTTTCTAACTAATAATACTATCGTTGTAAGATTAAATACCATTTATTAGGAATGACGCACACAGACAGTAACTTAACAAAACGACAACATCGCACCCGCCTCATTCACGAAATCGAGTCGTAGTTATTGGCGGTGAAGTCGAACGTTGTTTAGGTTTATTATAAAACATAGTTAATTGCGTAAAATAGAACACAAAAGATATCCCTTTCACTTTCTTTCTCTCGTTTTGGTATGTTTTTTGAGAATGATAGTGGCAGCTTGGTAACGTTTAGTAGTATTTTATAGTAGTAGGTGTTTACGTTATTGTTATCATTATTGTCATCATGCGTAATACACTATAAATAAAAATAGTAAATTGAAAAAAAAAATCCTACATCTAAACTGTTGACGTATCTCCATAAATTTTGTAAGTTAAAAAAAATTAAATTAAATTAGCTTCACGCTGTATCCCGCACACAGCAGGGTAGGCAGAGGGAACCTAGTGTTCAGACACTCCCGTTCTCCACTTTCTGCCGAATTCATTGCGTGTTGAGTGGCAGAACTCAACGCCGCGCTTAACCTCGACACCAGGGCGAAGAAATGGAAATATAAATTTAAGTAAATATTTCATCTCTTCGAGTGGGGATCGAACCCACAGCCAGTCGGTTTTGCAGTCACACCTCGTGCCGCTGCGCCACGAGCGGCCTCAATTTTATAAGTTATTGGTTTGAAATATTTTACCCTATATGCTGCTCCCGTAAAAGGAGCGCAGACGCTACAGGGTGACTGTGTTACAGGGTGACTGACTCATATTAGCTTCACGCTGTATCCCGTATAAATATATGTATCATTTCCTCGAGTGGAGATCGAATCCAAAAATAGTCGTGTTTACAGTTACACTTTGTGTCCCTGCGCCACGTCTGGCCTCAAACTATATGATAAATATATTTAAAATATTCTGATATCAACAGTACACTATCCAACTGGGTGCTTGAGTTCGAGAAGTGGGCACCAACGGTGCAGGTGGTGTCGTACAAGGGGTCGCCGCAGTCACGGCGCCTCGTCCAGACCCAGATGAAATCAACTAAGTTTAATGTGTTGCTAACTACTTACGAATACGTTATTAAGGATAAGGGCGTATTGGCTAAAGTAAGTTTTTTTTATTTTATTTTTTTAATAAAATTAAGAACAAATATTTATGTATTGTATGTAATTTTCGCATACACACTGGTTTCTACATTTGGGCACTCCTGAATCGTTTACTTGCCAATAAGAAACGGTTTTTTTATCTGTATTTTTATAAATTTTTAGTATCCTACCCACGATCCACTCTCTCAAGACAATGAAGCAACGAATTTAATACTTAGGGATTTCTATATTTATTATATTAAATGTCAAATCAAACATAATAAACTAAAAAAATATATCAAAATTCACAGGTGCAATGGAAATATATGATAATAGATGAAGGTCATCGTATGAAAAACCACCACTGCAAACTGACGCAAGTGCTAAACACTCATTACGTGGCTCCACACCGCCTCCTACTAACCGGTACTCCCCTACAAAACAAGCTGCCCGAACTTTGGGCACTCCTGAACTTCTTACTGCCCTCCATATTCAAAAGTTGCTCTACTTTTGAGCAATGGTTCAATGCACCTTTTGCTACTACCGGTGAAAAGGTTTGTAAATATATATAAGAACTGCTTTGTTTTCTGTGTTAAAAAGTAGTTTAAAATGAAATAAACAAAATTTGTTTTTTTTTTAATTTGTAACTTTTTTAATTTAAATTATATTTAATGGCTTATTATTGGAATTTGAATTTTTCGATAAGGAAATGACTTAGTGACAGGTTCTGTCTTTCTATTCCTCTAATTGTGTAATAACAACATAATATAAAATAAATCATTTATAATAATATATTTTTTTAAATATTTATTTAAAAAACTAATAACTTTAAAAAACGTTTGTTTTTTTTATTTAATATTCAACGATAAACTATAAATAATATGAATTTTGTGATCCAGGTGGAACTAAACGAAGAAGAAACGATCCTTATCATTCGTCGTCTACACAAAGTATTGCGTCCGTTCTTGCTGCGTCGACTTAAGAAGGAAGTGGAGAGTCAGTTGCCCGACAAGGTGGAATATATTATCAAATGCGATATGAGTGGTCTCCAGCGCGTGTTGTACAAGTAAGTTGTTCTTTTTTTTATGTTTAAATTTATTTTATTATAGACGTTTTTAAAGCTGTTGTAAATAAAAAAGAAGATATTATAATATTTTTGTAATAATTTAATTGTTTATGTACTATTCATATATTTAGTATTGTTCACACCCTACTCACTATTTATTTATTTTGCGATTTTTAACGCCTTAAGGTTGCCTGGGAGAAATCGCTTGTTGCTGTTGCCTATTGTATATGTTCATATATTTTTATTCTCTTATTTCTTTTTTGGGTGTACAATGAAGTTTTATTTAAAAATTATTATTATTATTAAATAAAAATAAAATCTTTATATAGTTATTGAGAAAACGTACAATGATTTGAACCCGCGCCTTTGAAAACTTAGTGTTCGGAGCGCTTGGACGGTTCCCAAAAGACGCGGGATCAAATTCCACTACGTTCAAATTTTTATACGTTTTCTAAATAAGTATTTTTCTTTCCTGAGTGAGGAAAAACACTTTAATATAGCTTTCCAGTATATACAAATAATTAAGTAACAAATTAAATAGACGAATACTATATTATTATTGAAGCCAGTTGTGGCGCAGCGGCACAAAGAATGACTGTTAAACCGCCTGGTTGTGGATTCGATCCTCACTCGAGGAGATGAAATATTTACTTTAATTTATATTTCCATTTCTTCGCTCTGGTGTTGAGGCAAAAGCGCGGCGTTGAGTTCTGTCACTGCGCAATTCCTCCAGAATTCGGCAGAAAGTGGGAAACGGGAGTGTTTTAACACTAGGTTCCCTCTGCCTACCCTGCTGTGTGCGGGATACAGCGTGAAGCTGATTTTTTTTTGAATATTATATTATTATGATAAAAAAAGAACTCTCACCCGGTACGTAATACTATTAAATCGATTAATATATACTAATGTAATTAGCTAAATCAAGATTTCTATTAACATTCCATACCATTGTTCCCTTATATGTATTTTCTTTCTTAGGCACATGCAGTCCAAGGGTGTACTACTAACAGATGGATCGGAGAAAGGCAACAAAGGCAAGGGTGGAGCTAAAGCGTTGATGAACACTATTGTCCAACTTCGGAAGCTGTGCAACCATCCATTCATGTTCCAGCACATCGAGGAGAAGTTCTGTGACCATATCGGTACTGGTGGAGGAGTTGTTTCTGGGTATGAAAATATATTTTTAAGTTTGTTGTTTACTTGGCACATAGTATTTAAAAGTCGGATGTGTAATTTATATAATATCGCATACATCAGACAGTTCATTAAAAACAATAAAATAACATATTTTTGGCTATGATAATTTGCGTTCTTATATTGCATAAAAAAAATATTTTTTGAATGTATTAAAAATATTTTTAAATAAATTCTTGAAATACATATACTTTTACAATATAACTAATCTTAAATATTAACAGTATATAGAGTGCATTACTACTTTGCAATGTATATGCAATTTATACTTGTATTATTTATATGAAATAATCAATATTTTTTTATAATAATATAAAAAAACCCAGAGTGAAAACGCAATATCTTAGCATTAGCAATTTACGTAATCATTTAAAAAAATGTTTTAATCATTATTATTATATAATTTTAGGCCTGATCTATACCGAGCGTCCGGTAAATTTGAACTTTTGGACCGCATCTTGCCTAAATTGAATAGAACAGGGCACAGGGTGCTTGTGTTCTGTCAAATGACACAATGTATGACCATCATTGAAGACTATCTATCTTGGAGAGCTTTCCAGTATTTGAGGTAAATGTTTATTAAAAGTTTTTTTTTAATACTAAATTAAATTTTATACAGTAATACAGAAATTTGATTTACATATATTTTTTATTATGTCACTGGATTTAAAAAATTAAATTAAATATATGTTTTATAGAAAGTATGGCTTAGTGGTCACAGCGCTTGGACTAATAAAGGTTCTAATCCCGCTACATTCAAATTTTTATATGTTTTCTAAATAAGTTTTTTTTTCCTAAATGTGCAATAACACTATAAAAAAAATAAAAAATCAACTAGTTTTTATTGTTTTAATATAATATGTACGTACTTTGGCAATTTAAAATTACTATAAAATCAGCTTCACGCCTTTTCTCGCTGTCTTAAAAAGCTGAGAACTTAGTGTTACGACACTCCGTTACCCACTTTCCACAATTTCCGAGTTATATTGCGTGTTATGTTAAGTGAACTGAATATAATTTAAATATAATCACTACCCCAAGTGCGCTACAGTGGCCTCCATATATGTATTTATTAATGTTGACCATTATTAATATTCTCTTTTATTATTTGAATATGAGGCCATCGTGGCACCGAGGCATAAGCGTGTAAATGTAACGCGACCGTCTGGCTGTCGGTTTGATTATCTCGACTCGAGGAAATTAATTATTATTTAATCATATATTAATTTCTTCGAGGCAAAAGCGCGGCATTGAGGCCAGTCGTGGCGTAGCGGCACGAAGTGTGACTGTAAAACCGACTGGTTGTGGGTTCGATCCCCACTCGAGGAGATGAAATATTTACTTAAATTTATATTTCAACTTCTTCGCTTTGGTGTTGAGCTTAAGCGCGGCGTTGAGTTCTGCCACTGAACACGCAATGCCTCCAAAATTCGGCAGAAAGTGTGGGACGGGGTGTCTTAACACAAGGTTCCCTCTGCCTACCCTGCTGCGTGCGGGATGCAGCGTGAAGCTGAAAAAAAAAGGGCGCGGCATTGAATTTGGCCCCTCAACACGCAATGCCTTGCAAATTGGAAAATGGGAGTACAATATATACAATAGTCCCCCGCCTACCCTGCTGCCATATGCGATATACGGCGTGAAGCTGAATTTTTTTTTTCAATATATTAAAAATATATTCCTTTCATAATATTTGAATGTAATAAATAACATTCTAGATTAGACGGTATGACAAAAGCGGAGGATCGTGGGGAGCTTCTGAAGAAATTTAACGATGCTAACTCGGAGTACTTCATCTTCTTGCTGTCGACGCGCGCCGGCGGCCTCGGCCTCAACTTGCAGAGCGCTGATACTGTCATCATATTTGACTCCGATTGGAATCCTCACCAGGTATGGTATATGTGCAGGACCCCCTTTTTTGTATGTTATTTACCTTCACGCTATATTCCGCATGTAGCAAGTAGGCAGGGGAAACCTATTTTTAAGACACTGATGCACTTTTAGGTTAATTGGCGGAACTCAACGCCGCGCTTTATCTAATTACTAAAGCAAGGAAATTAAAATTGTGATATTCCTCTAGTGGAAATCGAACTCATAACCGCTGACTCTATAAACTATATATCGTCGACTTAGAGTGTAAGCCTGCTAACAACTTATTAACAGGAGAGACAAAAATGGGCATATAGTATCCTCAGACGATTTTTACTATTTGTATTCTCTATTATATGAAATAAAATAATGGTCAATTTTTGTGTATTAATACATTTTTGTATATTTTTTTTTTACTTTCGGATAGTATAAAAATTTACATAACGAATAAATTCGGCTTTTGAAAACTAATTGTTGGGGTAATAAGTTGGGTGCGTGGCGGACGGAGTCTTAACATTGTGCTATTTGTGGAATTCAATGTGATAAGTACTAAATAAGATATTTTTTATCGCTTACACAAACACTGTATAATTATAATACTTTCAACAGGATCTACAAGCCCAAGATCGAGCGCATCGTATCGGCCAGCGCAATGAAGTGCGTGTACTGCGTCTGATGACTGTTAATTCCGTGGAAGAAAGGATTTTAGCTGCAGCAAGGTGAACTTTTAATAAAAAAATTCTAGCTTTTAGCTTTAAAATAGAGGAAACCTCTTTTTTCAGAAATGGGATTAAACCCACAATCATGCTGCTTATATGAGCCGCTGCGCCACCACGGCGTCAATATTTTATTTTATTTTCCAGGGAGTAACAGTAACTATACAACAAATTATTATATTATAAAACCTATATGTTTTATGACTTACAACAAAGTATTATGTTATAAAACTTATAGGTTTATTAAAAACCAATCAAGTTGTCACAGTCCACAGATTACTTTAAAAAAATAAATAAATAAATAAGCTTAGTCAAATCTGTGATTTTCACGATTATTACACATATTATTATTAAATGAAACTATTATTTAACCGGATTAATCGCGTATATTTAGTATTATAGATTTTTGGAAACCCAGAGTTTCGAACATTTTGCAACAGTCACGGGTAAACTGAGGTGGCATTAAATTAGTGTGTGTTGTTTTTTTTTTATATTATATTTCCTAATATTTAACATTTTTATAAACTTTACAATTTGTGATTTCGTTTTAGGTACAAATTAAACATGGATGAAAAGGTCATCCAAGCTGGTATGTTTGATCAGAAGTCTACTGGCTCAGAGCGACAACAATTTTTACAAAGCATTCTACATCAAGATGGAGACGATGAAGAGGTAACGAATATTTATTGATAATTCAAATAACCTCAAATAAATGGATTTTAGCGGAAATAATATTAATATTAAAGTATATTATACAAATAATACTAGATAATAAAGTTAAGTTTATTAATATAATTAACTATTATATAAGTTACTTTTTGTAACAAAAAACATAAGAAAAGAATGGATTTTTATATTATTAACCTAATATTATCTTCTTTTTTCTGATATTCAAACTCTCAAAACATTCGTACAAAGAATGCAAATGCAAATGTAAAATAATATACGAACACTCTTTAAATCTCTAATAGACTTGCTTCATATAAAATTATGGTCATGGCGCAGTAGCACAAACATGTTACTGTAAACGCGATAGTCATAGGTTCAATTCCCGTTAGAGGGAGTGAATTAATTTATATTTTTAATTTTCCTCGCTCTGGTAATATGTTAAAGCACAGCGTTGAGTTGCGCTACTCGACATGCAATGCCTTGAGAATTCGGCGTAAAATGCGGAACAAAGTGTCTTATATGGATAAACGGTAAAACTAATAAAAAAATTCTTAATGACTTCCACAATTTAACCAAAGGAGGAGAACGAAGTGCCAGATGACGATCTGATCAACGAGATGATCGCGCGCTCCGAGGAGGAGCTGGAGATATTCAAGCAGATAGACATCGAGAGGAAGAAGACGGAGACGCAGTCGCGCCTCATCGACGAGTCCGAGCTGCCCGACTGGCTCGTCAAGAACGACGACGAGGTCGTCTGCAATAAGGTACTTATACAACTATACAAGTCATTATTGTTTAGTCACGCTACATACTAATTATTATAAAATATTTTTTTTATTCCTAGTGTGAAATTTAAAAATATAAAAAATTAATAAAATATTAAAACTTTTTGTAATTTAAATGTACATTTAAAAATTTAGGATTTGACTAATATTAATAATATTATAAATATAGGCCTAAAAATTTATTTCTTTAATAATATTTTTTAATGAATCCTTCAAAAATATTTGGTATGATGCCATAACTTGTGAAAAGTTACTGATTTAAGTATCCATGTGTTAAAATAGTTCAAATATGGCCGCCCAATATTTCTAAAATACACAAAAAATGGAGCAGAAACGATCTGATTTCTGTACTGGTAAGCCAACTATATGCGGAAGATGCATAAAACTAGAAAAATATACGTTTACTAAGGAAATATTTTATTTTTATTTTATGCAAGCAGAAGGCAGAGAGAAAAGCAGAAAACTGCCTATGTGATGGCAAAACAAATTTTATTTAAATCAATTTATTTGTTAGGGTCAAGGCTGGAACTATTTAGATGAAGATGAAACACTAGGCCGGGGCTCTCGCCAGCGCAAGGAGGTGGACTATACGGACTCGCTCACTGAGAAGGAGTGGCTTAAGGCCATTGACGAGGAGGACGAGGAGGACGAAGAGGAGGAGGATGATGATGACGAAGTGTTGGACAAGAGGCGCAAGAGGGGACGGAAGCGACGGTACTCATTTGTGTTGTATATATGTGTTGCTATTTATGTAATTATATGAAGTTTGTGAAATAAGACATAAGTTAATAGGTTTCTTTGAAGTTCTTGGTTTGGTAAAGTTTTGTTTTATTCTGGTATAATTTTTAAATAATTGTTTATTTTATTTAAGTAAATAATTTAAATATTTATTTTACGTTGATAATATTGATAATATAGCTAGTAACAATTTCGTTCAGTTACGCTTACTTATTATTTTATGTTCATTTTAAATAGTTTGGGGTATTCTTTTTATTACTAATAATTTCCCTCAATTAGTTTTACTTATTTTGTTTGCTCATTTCAATTACTCAGGTATTTTTTCTAATATGAAGAATTTTATTTCCCTTATTATTCTTTCTTATTTACTTACTATTTTTTCTTTTTAGGCTTATATTGATTATTTAGGCTTATATTTTCTTACTAATCCTAGTGAAAACTGAAAATATGTTCATAAATATATTTAATAAATATTCTTATAGTTAAGCGGGCGAAGCCGCGCGGGTCCTCTAGTTGTGTAATAAATATAGTCCAGATTATCTCGTTTATTCAGAGTTGATGTTGGTTATGACTACTGACGATGTTTTACATATTAATTGCGCGAACTAACATCACAAAGAAAAATTTCAAATTAAAATTAAAACATTTAGTTTTATATTATTTTAGCCGTCAAGACGATTCTGATGAAGACGAAATACCCAGTTCTTCTAAGAAGAAAAGTAAAACAGAGCTCAATCAGCTCAAGAAGCGACTTAAGAATATAATGAAGAAAGTAATAGATTACACTGATGAGTACGTATTTACTAAAAATATTTTATATTTATAGCTCAAAATATATAGATAGATTTTTTAAAAATATTTTAGACACATCTTAAATATTATAGATAAAAACTATAACAAATTTATAGTTCATTCTTTTTTACTTCTTATAATAAATGTTACATAAAATCAGTGCATATGGGCATAAGCACTGATTTTATGTAACATTTAAGTTTAGCTTAAGTTTGTAAATTTTTATAAGTTGTACTCCAACGGCTCCACACTTTATTCCGTATAGCCGGATTAGCAGGAGCAAATTTTGTATCAAAACAGGATATTTCCCCACTTTCTCCCCAAATTGGGGACGTGGCTTGTTGGGTAATGGAGCTAGATGCTGGACTTCGATCGCTCGATCTTGCCAAAGCTGGAAATGACAGTACGAGTTACTTTTGCATGGTGATGTGGTGCTATCCTATGCCGCCAAAATGGCTTAAATATTAATAACTTTAAACTATCAATAATATAACGTGTCGCTTTTATCTATAGCAATGGACGGGTTTTGTCGGAGCCATTTATGAAGTTGCCATCTCGGCGGGAGCTTCCCGACTATTATGATGTAATCAAAAAACCTTTGGACATCAAAAAAATCATGAATAGAATTGAAGATGGGAAGGTATTTATTTATACTAAATTATTACTAATATTCAAAACTAATATTCATTGATGTATATAATTTTTGTAGGTTGAGGTAGTATACATATGTTACATACAGATATTAGTTGCTGAGTAGTGGAACTCAACACAGCGCTTTGTCTTTTTACCAGAGGAAATGAAAAAAAAAAAACGTTCTCTCAAGCGGGATTCGAGCCCCCGTCTCGTTTATAGTCGAACGCTGTACCGCTGCGCTACGGTGGCCTCGATATATTATAGTAATAATATATCAATATTTTTATGTTATATGATTATGTGAAAAAACATCAAAATAAACAAATTGAAACACTGTTATTTAGTTTTATTGTTATTTAAATTCAAAAATTTGATAATAAATAATGTATTTGCCTCTCAGTACACGGATATATCGGACATGGAGCGCGACTTCTTCACGCTGTGCGCCAACGCGCAGACCTACAACGAGGAGGCGTCGCTCATCTACGAGGACTCCGTGCGCCTCCGCAACGTGTTCATCGAGATCCGGCGCCGCTACGACAGCGGCCAGAACTCCGATGACAGTGACGAAAATGATAAAGGTATGGGTGGAGCCGCCATATTACATTTTCCTTTGTTTTAGAGTTTTTTTAACTTTACACTTTATCTCACACATGGAGAAAACCGGACCCCACTTTCTGGCCAGATTTCGAGATATTGACGTATTGATTGGCGGAAAATAACCCATTTCCCCGAGTGGTAATCGAACCTACAATAACAGTCACATGCTGTGCCGATGTGCCATGACCGCCTTTGTTTCAAATATTAACTTTCCTTTAAAGAAGCTGAACCTGAAGTATGTAAAAACTGAAAGTACAAGCTAAGTTAGTTAGATAACTTAGATGGTTTATTGCACAGTCAAAATGTGTGATTTATTTTTCTTATTTTTATTACACAACTTACACAAACTAACGTAAATTTGTGTTAACAGTTTAACTATTTGGATTGTAGTTATTGCTAAAGATATTGGAAATTTAAATAATCAGACCCTGTGATTGACTATGCATTATTTAATTAAATTACAAATTAAGGCTGTAGTTTTAGTAATAAGTTAAAAAATGTTTTATATTTTATAATTGCTCATCTAATTAGTTGATTATTATAAATTCATATTTTCTATAGATATTTAACCAGTAACTTACGTACGTATTTATTATATTTTAATTTGTTATTACATGTTTTAGATGATGTTGATTCTGATGGGGAATCTAATCGCTCCGTTAAGATGAAAATTAAGTTGAAAAACAAAAGCAAGAGTACACCGTCGAGGAAAAGGAAACAACGAAAATATATCTCTGACGATGATGAGGACTATGAGGAAGATTAATTGACATTTCTACCAACGTTCACTTAATATATTAAAACATGATTATTGTATCAGTCTTAAAAAACCAATCAATTAATTTTTAAACTTATTGATAGGCATTTAGATTGGTCTTTTTCTAAAAATTATAATTTAAAAGACAAGTTCATTTTATTTGTTCAATCAAGAGATATCCGCGTCAAAAAAATATTATGGCATAGCATTACTATGGTAGTAATCTTTATTTCTCCTAGCTTCACGCTGCATCCCGCACACAGCAGGGTAGGCAGAGGGTGGGAACCTAGTGTTGAGCCACTCCTTTCCCTACTATCCGTCGTGGCGGTACTCAACGCCGGGCTTTTGCCTTGGTGCCAGAACGAAGAAATGAAAAAACGAGTAGAAATCGAACCCACGACCGTCGTGTTACAGTCACACCCTTATGCCGCTGCGCCACGACGGTCTCAATAGTAATCATATGATAATATTTAGGTGTGAATGATGAATCTTTTATTATTACTAAATAAGGATAAGTAACATTTATTAATAACAAATGATAAGCTGTCAGGCTAAACAATATGATAGTATCTATAATTTAAATTATTTTACAGTCTTCATAATTCTAACAGGATACTTTTATGGTAGAACCATTTTTTTAATTATAGACATTTAAATATATATGTTTGTGTAGTAGTGACATTTTTTGATTAAATAAAACAATTTCTACAAAATTATGTTTTTATTTATAAAATCTTAAATTATTTTTGCATCTATTTTATCCTTGGTGAAGTTCTTCATTTTAATGTCTGCCCATTTGCAATCTATCCCGTGCACAGACTTCATGTGTTTATTTAAACTTGTGCTATGTGTAAATCTTTGTACACAAGTAGGGCAGGGGAAAGGCTTATCTCGTGTGTGCACTCTCTTATGACGTTGCAAGTCACCATTTGTGAAAAATGATACATGACATAAATCACATTTATAAGATTTGTCCCCAGCATGTCTGAAATAAAATTATTGGAAATAGTAATATTATAAAATTATTGGAAATAGTAATATTTACAATAATATTAAAATATCAAAGATTTTATGTATTTTACTAGTTCACAAATATTCAATAAATAAATCAGCTTCACACTATCAGCTGCACACAGCAGCTTAAGCAGAGGAAACCTAGTATTAAGACACTAGGTTCCACCTTGTATCCTAAAGGGCTAGTTGTGGCGCACAAGCACAAAGTGTGATTGCAAAATGGACTAGTTGTGGGTTTAATCCCCACTCAAGGAGATGAAATATTTATTTAAATTTATATTTTCCATTTCTTCGCTCTGGTGTTGAGGCAAAGCGTGGCATTGGGTTCCACCACTCGACACACAATGCCTCCAGAAATGGCGGAAAGTTAGTTAGGTTCCTTCTGCCTACCCTCTGTGTGCGGGATACAGCGTCAAGCGGCATAAAAGTAATCCTTAAATTGGAGAGGATATTAACATCCTCAAACTTTTGGTAATTTGTAGTGGTTGATATCAAACAAAAAAGCATTGAAATTTTCTTACCTTTTCAAGTGAATAATCAAGCTTTTTTTAGTATGTGTTTTATATCCACACAAGTGACATTCCACTTCCTTAACCGCATTATGTTTTTTTTTATGATTTAGTAGTTCAGAGCAAGTTACAAATGTCCTCCCACAATCTTCGCAATTATAGTTCTTAACATTATAATGACGATACATGTGGTCCTGTAAGGTTTGTCTGGATTTCAACTGCTTGAGGCATATGTCACATTTAAATTTGCCTATTTCATGTACATCTAAATGTTTCTTTAATGAAAATGCATGCTTAAATTGCTTTCCACATTTTGAACAAGTGAAATATGTTGTATTACTATGAGTCTTACGATGTGCATTTAGACTGGCGGACTGTGTAAAGCTTTTACCACACTCACACTGAAATGGACGATCACCACTATGTTTCCTCATATGATTCACTAGAGTCTGGCTGTGAGGCGTGTTGTATAAACATTTAGTACAATGATAACGACGATTGATACCGAAACCTGAAACTTTACCATGATGTTTCCTCTTTTGATGCATCGCAACTGTATGTTTATTTAATGAAGCTTCTGATTTGAGAACTTTTTTACAAATGGAACACATGAATAGATTATTATAATCATCTGCAACTTGGTTACAATGTTTTACATCACCTGAAAAAGTAGCTATTTGAAATATATATGTTTAATGATATAACATCCAATAATAATAACATATATGTCGCTATAAAAATACCTTCATTGAGTTTAATATCATTATCTCCAAGTTTAATGTCTGGCTTTGAATAATCGCCACTACCAAGTTGAGTGGTATTATGAACATTGGTTTCTGTAATTGATTCTTGATATAAGAAAGTAAATCGTTTTTCGAAGGTTTCGCAGTTTTGACGAAAGTTATAGGCTGTGTTTAGGTCTTGTATGCAAGTAACGCATATAGATGAAGGAAAATATTCTTTACATCTTAATGTTAGTTGAAAACAAACGTAAATCTTTTTTAATATTTCTGTTGAATTCTTTTCAGCGGAGAATAATTCTAAAGTATTTTGTACAATTCGTAAACATATACGACACATTTTTGAATCCGCTGACTCCATAATAGGTTGATGTATTTCCATAGTTGTTAAAGTGTTATCCTATCTATTAGACATGGGCGTTATGAAACGTAATCGGTTTCAGAAACTGCTTACGAGTCGAATAACCGCATAACTAGTTTCAGGGACAAACGCATAACGATTATTTGACATACGTAGTTTCATGACAGTAAGCACTTAGATGTCTCCAACGGCAAAAGTAGTTGCACTATCAGTGTAACAGATTATATTATGAATCAAATCAAGTTACATCGATATAGTAGAGTCAGATAGTTGTATCTCGCTCGGTTGTTATATGCATACCGCAAGAAAAAAAGAGACGAGAATAGGCGAATTTGCTCGAATATTGTTTTCATATCGATTACGAAAACAAAAACATCGTAATTTTTTGTATTAAACTCGCAATGAAACGAAAAAGCGATTATAGAATGTAGAAGTTGAAGTTAAACTATAAATAATATTTATGAAAATTCCAAATATAACATATTATTGTTAATACATTTAGATCGATATTCATACATATAGTTGCATCTCGTTCTATTTCAGTACGTTCCGCAAGAAAAACAGAGACGGCAGTAGTTGAATTTGCATTTGCATATATCGATTATTAATATATATATATATATATATATATATATATATATATATATATATATATATATGCGCGTTGTGTATATATATATATATATATATACACAACGCGCAATGCCTCCAGAATTGGCCGGAAAGAGGTGAACGGAGTGTCTTAACACTAGATTTCCTCTGCCTACCCTGCTGTGTGCGGAATACAGCGAGAAGCTGATTTATTTTATTTGATTTTAGTTACATCGTCACTAATATAGCTTCATCTCGCTCTATTTTAGTACATTCCTACATCCGTACCGCAAGAAAAAAGAGACGGCAATAGTTAATTTTGTATGCAGATTGAATATTATTTTTATATCGAAAATTAAAACAAAAACATTTTTTTTTCTTATACAAAAAAAAAATAATCAGCTTCACGCTGTATCCCGCACACAGCAGGGTAGGCAGAGAGAACCTAGTGTTAAGACACTCCGTTTCCCACTTTCTGCCGGATTCTGGAGGCATTGCGTGTTGAGTGGCAGAACTCAACGCCGCGCTTAACCTCGACACCAGAGCGAAGAAATGGAAATATAAATTTAAGTAAATATTTCATCTCCTCGAGTGGGGATCGAACCCACAACCAGTCGGTTTTGCAGTCACACCTCGTGCCGCTCCGCCACGACCGGCCTCAACAAAAAAGCAGTTTAAAATCTAAATGCACAAGTTAAATTGTATGAAATTAAAATAATAATAAATAATATTTTTGAGGCCAGTCGTGGCGCAGTGGCACGAAGTGTGACTGTCAAACCGACTGGTTGTGGGTTCGATCCCCACTCGAGGAGATGAAATATTTACTTAAAATGTATATATATTTCCATTTCTTCGCTCTGGTGTCGAGGCAAAGTGCGGCGTTGAGTTCTGCCACGCAACACGCAATGCCTCCAAAATTCGGCAGAAAGTGGGGAACGGAGTGTCTTAACACTAGGTTCCCTCTGCCTACCCTGTTGTGTGCGGGATACAGCGTGAAGCTGATTCATTTTTTATTTTTAATATTTTTGAAAATTCTATAAAAATGTATATTATTTTCAATAATTACATCGACACTAGTATAGTTCCATCTCGCTCTATTTCGTAAGAAAAAAAGAGACGTTATACGTGATTTGATCGAATATTATTTTTATATCGATAATTAAAATAAAATTACAACTTTAGTTTCCGAGAAATTTAGTTATTAACTACGTTTAATATTTAAATATTTTTTTTATAAATCAATTTGAAAAATAATACACATTGAATATTTATGTACATTTATTGAATATTTTATAAGTGTGAAATAAAAAAAAATGCACGTCAAGGTACAAGTGTGTGATTGTGAACAAGTCTGGTGTGGGTTCGGTTCCCACTCGAGGAAATTAAATATTTATATTTTCATGTTCTACATTCCTAGGTTCCCTCTACCTACCCTGATATGTGAGGGATAAAGCGTGAAACTAAAAAATAAATATATTGACAGAAAATTATAATAAATAAATCTCCAATTATTTTACTTTACTAACTACATCCCTATGACGTTTAAATTTGCTGTTACAATGCTTATATTTTGAAAAAAATACGTTTATATTTTTTAAATATTTTAGTTTTGAAAATTTAGGCAGTTAGCCAGTTAATAACTGGCGATTATCGAAAGTTGTTGTCTTAATTTGAATTGTGAATCTAGTATTTTTGTGTAGTTAATATTATGTACTATATAAATATAAGTGTATATAAAGTGTAAATATATATTTTTTTTAATAAACTTAGTGAACTTAGTGAAAAACAATTTATTAATAAGA